>CM053594.1:303080929-303102650 GCA_028646575.1 Pseudocheirus occidentalis | reverse complement strand
AAAATATTTATAGCAGCTCTTTTTGTGGTGGCAAAGAAGTGGAAAACAAGGGGATGGCCATCAATTGGGGAATGGCTGAACAAGTTGTGGTATATGATTGTAATGGAATGCTACTATGCTATAAGAAATGAGGAGCAGATGGACTTCATAATAACCTGAAGACTTAAATAAACCGATGCTGAGTGAAAAGAGCAGAACCAGGAGAAACTTGTACACAGTCACAGATACAACGTATGTGTGATGACTAACTTCAGTAGACTAGGCTCCTCTCAGCAATACAAGGTTATAGGACAACTTCAAAAGACTCATGATTGAAGGAGATATCCACACCCAGAGAAGGAGATAAGGCATCTGAGTGCAGATTGAAACAAACTACTTGCTCTGTTTCTTTTTCTAATCTTTTTTTTGTTTCCTCTCTCCCACTGATCATTCCATCAGTTACAATCCATCTTTATAACCTGAGTAATGATCATTGGGAAGATATTTGTAGGTCCTGTTTCTGAGTGCTTGCCACCATGGCGGGGGTGGGGGGGAGGAGAAAGAGAAGGAGAAAATCTGAAACTCAAGGGACTGTGGAACTGAATGTTGTAAACTAAAAGTAAATAAACCCAAAATAAACAAATAAACAAGTAGATAAATAGATAAACAAACAAATAAATAAATGTAAAAAAGCCACCTTTTTTATTTGGAAATTTGGCTGGAGAGGGATTGACTTTAACCTGAGGTATATGCTCAATAGCTTCATTATTGGTTGATGATGGTATGTTGAAAATGCTACACAAGTGTTCAACCTACCTCTCCAGGACCATGTCCTTATCACTAATCAATGTGGCTCCATCAGTGCTGGGTAGCTGAGATACACCATAGGTCTTTGGCCTATAAATAGCTTTCAGGGCATCATAAAAGCCTTTGGATTGTTACTATCAGCATAAAACTGAATTTCATCTGTCTTCTTATTAAGACAAGAATCCTGCATTTATCTAAGCTTTGCTTGGACTTTAATTCTGATGGAATTAAATACTACCTTCTTAAAGACAGATGAGCTATCCTGATGGTAAACCCTGTGGAGTGTTCATTTTTTGTTTAATATATTAATGGCATTAATATAAACATCATTAATATTAGTTATTATCAACAATAGGTAACATATATAGTACCTACTGTGGACTGTGCTAAGTGTATTATGAATATTATTATTATTTGGGGGGTAATATAGAAATAGAATCAGCATGGGCACTGAATAACAAAAATAAGGGAGGAGGAAGAATCAAAGATGTTTCAAATAGTCTATTGACCAATGAGTATTTATTAGAGGCTTATCATGTGCCAGGCACTATGCTAAATAGTGGGAATATAAAGAAAGGAAAAAATGGTCTTTTCCCTGAAGAAGCTCACACAGAAAACTGGAAAGATTGTGATGTCATTGACAGATATAATGGTGTCAGTAGGAAGAGTGTATTTTTAGAGGAAAAGATATTACGGTTATGTTTTAGACTTATTTAATTTGAAGTGACTATAGGACACACAGGTGAAGGAGCTGGGGGCCTAGATCTTAGAAGAGAGATCAGGACTGGAGAGGTAGATTTCTGATTCAAATTCTTAGGAGCAATAGCAATCATTCTGGCAAAAATTGTACAGCTTTTTGTCATGTTTTTCTTGGAAATTTTAGTTAAAAAGGGTTGGGACAAGAATATTGTCACACAGATTGAAAAGTGACTGAGAGAACACCAGAAGCATTTTTAAAAGGGCAAAGATAAAATATTCAGCTGAGATAAGGTACTTAGTGGGATGCTACTGAGGTCTGTGAGGGCCAGACTGAGAGAACTCCCCCTCACCCCTCCTATTGTTCTGGAACTGATAGAAGGAGGCGTACGTACTAATGAAGTCTTCCCAAGATGCTAAATTAGAAACAATTGGGAAAGATATAGCAGCAATACAGACAGACAAAAAAAAACCAGCCAGCAAATATCCCCTGCAATGGACATAGCAGTGAGAAAGATGAAGAAACTAGTACTTGGCATATTAAAATGCAAATAGGACTAGAGAAAATAATCCCGAACACCAATACTCAATGGAGTATAAACCCTAACCAGTAATTTGGAAGGATACAATGGAATGGCCAGAATTATAGATAATTTTTGAAGATATAATATAATCTAGCATACACTTTGTGGAATACAAACATGAAAAGAGGTGCCCATAGTTAATAATAATAGCTTACATTTACATAGTGCTTTAAGGTTTATCTCATTTCATCTTGCACTTTTATCATTGCCTATAAAGGCAGCATCTTGTAGATAAGGAAACTTAGAATAATAAGAGCTAACATTTATATTATACTTTAATGTTTGCAAAGTGCTTTACTTATATTAGCTCATTTTGGTCTTCTGATAACTCTTTGAGTTTGGCTCTATTATTATATCCATTTTACTGATGGGGACATTGTGGCTAAAAGAGGTTAAGTAACATGCATAGGATCATACTGCTGCTAAGTATGTAAGGCAAGTTTTGAATCCAATCTTTCTGAGTCCAATTCTAGCAGGTTTCTCCTGGCTGTTCCCCAGACCTGTGATACTCTCCCTCCTCAGCTCCACCCTCTGGCTTCTCTGACTTCCTTCAAGTTCTAAACAAAATTTTGTCTTTCACCACATAGTTTTCCCAATGCTACTAAGTACTTGTCTTTTCCCTTTGTTGATCAACTCTGATCTATTCTGTCTATATCTTGTTTGCATCTAAATTATTGTCCTATTGTGTCCTCCATTAGATTGCAAGCTCCTTGAGGGCAGGAACTATCTTTTGTCTTTCTTAGTATCCTCAGTGCTTAGCACAATGCTTGGCACATAGTAGGGACTTAAGAAATACTTGTTGATTGACTACAGTGCATCCATCACCAAGGAAAATTGGAAAGTTGAAGTGACTTGCCTGGGATCATGTAGCCTTTAAAATTGAGAGGCATTATTTGAACTCACATCTTCCTAATTCCAAGTCCAACATCCTATTAGGTGGTCCGCACTGTATTTTGTAAGAAAACAAACTATGAGCTACATTATGGAAAAAATTCTCATGTTTAACAGAAAGTGAGAGGAAACTGACTTTCTGCAAAGAATCACAATGACAACTGAAAAGGGAAGATCAAGAAAAAAAGAAAAAAGATTCTTGGAATTTAGTGGGGGCAATAGTAACTGGATTCTCCTCTCCATTGTAGGGTGTGGCAATTCAAGTCTGCAGAATAGCATGCGGCTCTCATAGAATGGTAAAAACAAGATGGTCTCAAGTCCAACCCTCTATGTTATAGATGAGGATATTGAAGACCAGGGACCTTACATGATTTGTCTGAGTTCACATAGTATTGGAAGCCAAGTCTTTTTACTCTTCTTGTATGATACCTTAGACAATCATTGTTGGTTTGTAATCAGAGTACTACACTTCCTAGGGATCTAGTATTTTTAACTAAAGTGTTCTAGGGTCACGGCTTAAGAGCTGGAAAGGATCTTACAGACCATTAAGTCTAACTCTCATTTAAAAGATGAAGATATTGAGACACAAGGGATTTAAGTGCAATACCCAGGGTTACCTAGCTAGTAAGTATCTAATACAAGACTTGGGTCCAGGTCTTGCAGACTCCAAGATCAGTACTCTAAAACATAACCACTGGCCAGAGGATGAGCCCACTATCTGTCCTGGCTGGAGATATCTATCCTGAGGTAGCCATTTAGTCAGCACAGAACTGAGTAAAAAGGGAAATGCTTATTCAGAAGTTCTTCAAAATGTTTCATATTTTGATATTTTAAGGGTCAGCTTCCTAGGAGAATATAAGAGCAGTTATAAGTGGCAGTTAGTGGCAGCTGGTTGGCACAGTGGTGGTAGCTGGTGCTGCAGTGATAGCAGATGACAGTGTAGTTGATAGAACCCTGGGCCCAGAGTGAGGAAGACCTGAATTCAAATCCAGTCTCAGAAACTCTTTATCTGTGTAAAGAAGCAGAAACAAAGCAGGTGTCTTTTTATTGGAGAATGGTTAACCAAATTATACTCTATGAATGAGACCTAATATTGTACAATAGGAAATGATAAATATGAGAAATTCAGAGAAACATGGGAAGATTTGCATAAGCTACTGCAGAGTGAAGTTAGCAAAACCAAAAGAAGAATATATGCAATGCCTACAACAGTGTTATCTAAAAATATTTGAAAGGAATTTTAGCCATGAGCAATTTAAAGCAATTAATGGGCAAATCACTCAACATCTATTTGCCTCAGTTTCCTAAGTTATAAACTGGGGATAATGATAGCATCTACACCCCAAGGTTGTTGTGAGAATCAAATGGAACAATATTTGTAAGAAGCTCTTAGGTCAGTGTCTGGCACATACATAGTAGGTGCTCCATAAAATGCTTGTCTTCTTCCCTTTATAAGTTACAATTTCATGTCTTAAGTCTTTGTCAATGTGCACTTGTGAGAATCTTGTATAAAATATTTATCTTTTTTGTGGAGGAAATAGTTAGTCAATACCTCATTTATTTTATACAAAGAGTACCTTTTACTCCCCCTTTTGAGGGAGACCCTAGACACTAGCTAAACTTGAAACTTTAAGAGATTATCCCCAGGGAACTAGTGTAAAAGGTTTAAAGAGCTAAAAAATGAGAAAAACAACAACTCACCTCTCTTTTTCAGACTCCTCTAGGACTGAAGTTAATCTGCATTCATGGATCCAGAGCTGAGAGATATCCTTATTGGATATGGAGAGGACTAGTGTCCCACCCATTATGCTCAAATAGAATTTGTTAGTGTTATACTTATAACAACTCTATGAGTCAGACAGTACAAATGTTATCCCCATTTTATGAATAAGGAGGTTCAAAGAGGTGAAGAGATTTGTCCAAGATCGTAAAGTAATATCAGAGTTGATTTCTTGTTGCTGTGTCTTGTTTTTAGTTCTCATAAAAATAGCTATCACTGGGTGCCATAGTAGGAATGTCCTGACATTTGCCCTCAAATAGCAAGAGGACTGGGGAAAGCAGAGAGACAAGAGGGAGTAGGTATACAGAGATAAATGAAATTAAAACACTGAACATTAAAAGTATGATGGTATTGGAAGGCCTCTTCTTTTTCCTGTTTGTCTACCCAGGGCTTGTCTTTACACAGCATGAGCTAACCATCATTTTGATTGAATTTTCAAAGTTATTCTTAAAAATAAAAAGTTATATCGATTTTTTTGGTTTTATGTCAGAGGTATTTTTGGACATTGTTCTATCTGAATTGAACTCTTTGGTGAACAAAACATTATGCAAACAAAACCAATATAGTGATCTGAAAAGGTATACATCATTTTGTCCTATGGTATACCACGTCTCTTCCGAGAGAGAGTGTATTTCATTATTTATTCTCTGATACCATTAATTGCTTTAAATTGCTCATGGCTAAAATTCCTTTCAAATATTTTTAGATAACACTGTTGTAGGCATTCCATATATTCTTCTTTTGGTTTTGCTAACTTCACTCTGCAGTAGCTTATGCAAATCTTCCCATGTTTCTCTGAATTTCTCATATTTATCATTTCCTATTGTACAATATTAGGTCTCATTCATAGAGTGTAATTTGTTTAACCATTCTCCAATAAAAAGACACCTGCTTTGTTTCTGCTTCTTTGTTACCATAAAAGCACTGCTATAAATATATTTATATATGCTTTGTTTCTGTCTTTGTGCTTCTTGAGTTATATACCCAGTTATGACTTCTCTAAATCAAGGGGTGTGTATGAACAGTTGAGCTATTTTTCTTGCAAAATTCCAAATAGCTATCCAGATCAAATTCTCTTTTAATATAGAGGCACAGACTGCCAGAGGCATGTTTTCTGACCCTCACTGTGGTACTTGATGCCAGAAAACTTTTTGGTTCTTTGTATTATTTGACCACAAGGAGGGAGGGAAAAGAGTATGACTCTCAGGACCCTGGACAGCTTATGAAACATTGTGAGTGTAAAACTTCCTGTACTGCCCACAGCCACATCTTTCCTCAGAAAGATAAATGACATGCAAGACAGCTGTCCACATAGCTGGTCCTGATTTGTTCTTGTTGAAAATTCTGGTTTGCTGTTATGTGAAGACAGTCTGGAAAACTCTTCATTTTCCTATTTTAAGAGGTGCAAAGTTGCTCTAAACTTTATTCCAAAAAGAAGAAAATTCATCTAGAACCATCATTAGCAGGGAAGAGTGCTCTCCATGACACTCAGTACTAAAGAGCTCAGAGAGTGGTGGGCTTAAAAACCAACAGAACAGAAAGCCTGGGCTGCTACTCCTAAGCTGTCAGCTGAGCAGTTAACCCACAGATGCATTCTCTCACCTAAGAATATAATCATGGGTTGTTTAAGTTTGGATTCTTTGCCAGGTTGCAGAAGAAAAGTGCAGCTTTTATATTATGGCCATGATAATAGTGCCAATTATTGTTTCTTTTAACAGCAGGTACCCCAGAGAGCTGAAAGAACTTCAAAACTACAATTGAGAAGGAGTTGAAAGACTAGGAAAAAAATTAAGTGTGTCCAAATCTTTGGACAGAGCAAAAAGGCACAAAGGGTCAAGGCCCCCAAGCCTTTTTTTTTATCTCTACCAGCTACAAAGAATGCAAGAGACAAGTCTTCTCCTCCTCCATCTTTAAGTGTAGATCAAGATCAAGAAAAATACTCATTTTCCAAGGAATTGTTTATCACTTCAAAGAATCTGGTCACTCCGTTCCCCGGAAGCACCTTTGGAATATATGGCTTTGAAAGAGAGATTAGCTAAGAGGAGCCCATTAATATCTAGCTTTACAGAGATTCTTCATTCTGTTTTGTTCCATCTTTTTCCCTTATACTGAACCCAGACAGCAAAGAAACACATATACCTGGAAGAAGGTCAAATGTATGGTTAGGTGACAAGCTGTAATTTACTCATTGTTTGACAACTTATACATTTCCCTGCATGAAACTTCCTGACATATTTTTCCCTGCAGAACTCCCTGATGTCAAAATTTCCCTACCTTAGGATCATATATTTAGAGCTATAAGTAATCTTAGAAGTCAGATCTTAGTTAAAGCCCCTCATTTTTCAAAGAAGAAAACTAAGACCAAGAGATGTTAAGTGACTTGACCAAGGTCACATAGGATTTGAACTTAGGTTCTGTGATTCCAAGTTCAGTTCTTTTTCCATTGTACCATACTTCCTTGCTAGGAAATTCATCTTTACTAAAACCTGCACTTGTTTCTGCTATTGGTGAAGGGTTACTATATATTTGGCTGGAATAAATGTAAGACATTAAATAATTATTCAAATATTTAAGAAGAGCCTATTATATACAGAGGACTGTGTGAAGTTCTAAGGGAGATTAAAAAAGAAGTTCAGATAAGATGAAGGCCCTACTCTCTTGGAGATTACTTTTAGAAAGCTAGGAAATTCCTGGAAAGAAATGATGATACTTTCTAGGTCAGGGGAGGATAATATATGTCTATGGAGAAAGGAGAAAATTAATGATTAGCTAGCAGTGATTTCCCCTTTGAATCAATGAAATGAGTCCAAAGTTTCTCATTTCTAAGTGCAATTGCAGCACAATTAAATTTCTGGATGTTATGTTGACCTAGCTCCAAGGGTTTGTAGAAGGCTGGTCTACTTGCTTTCTTTTCTTTTCTTTTTAATTTATGTACTAAAACAAACATTTCCATAACACAGTACAGTAAAAAGATGATTGTATATGGAACTGCAAATCTACTATGCACAACTTGCTTTCCTTTCAAATATACAACTGATAGTTTGTGTCTGTACAATGACAAACACTCAAATATTTCAATCAATCCAACTACAAGCTGCAATTATATATCCTCTTTTTAATAGCCAAACCTCAGAGATAAAGTGACCAGTAATCTCCTTCTTGCTAAATCCAAAGGCCAGTTTTTAGTCTGTGTCTTTCCTGACCTTCCCACCCCATTCTCCCAACTCCCAGATGCATTCTTTTCTCTAGATTTTCATGGCACTGCTATGTTTTGTTTCTCTTCCTACCTATTTGACTAATCTTTATGTTTCCTTTGCAGTTTCATCCTATTCTCTTTAGTGTGTTTATATCAGACTTCTACTCTAGATCTTCTCATGTCTTTCTATGATCTCCTGATTTCTTAATCTCCTATTAATTGAAATAAACAGTTCATACAGATGGACACATTTAAATATACAGCTCCAGTCTCTCTCCTGAACTCCATTTTTGCATTACCAACAACCTGCTTGACATTGCTACCTAGGTGTTCCCAAGACATTTCAAATACAACCAATTCAAAATAGACCTCATTTTTCTTTCCCTAAAACCATCCCTCCTCCTAAGTTACTTATTTATTTTAAAGGCACCATTATTTTTCTGGCCACTCAGATTCAATACATAAGAATTATCCTTGACTCTTCATTCTCCATCATATTCCATATCCAACCAGTGACCAAGTTTGTCCAATTCTAGTTGCCCATCTCTCTTATGCATCCCCTTCTCTCTATTTGCATAACTACCACCCTGGTTCAAGTCGTCATCACTTCCCTCTCGTTCTCCTTCCCTCCCTCTCTCTCCTCCTCTCTTTCTCTCTCTCTTCCCTCCTTCCTATTGACATTGTGTCCTAATTGGTCTCCATCCTCCAAGTCTTTCCCCCCTCTCTTCTCCAATCTATATTCCACAAAGCTACCTAATTGTTATTTCTAAAATATTGGTCTGCCTATGTGCTCCCTTGCTGAAGAAGTGTCAGTGAATTTCTACTGCCTTTAAGATCAAATAAAAATTCTTGTTTGAATAGTTTGAATAGTCAACAATTGGTTCCAGCTTATCTTTCCAGACTGGTTGTGTACAACATTCTTCTTCATGCATTTTTAGCTCTAGTAAAGTTAATCTACCTGTTGTTTCCTTACGATATTCCATCTCCTATCTCTATGACTTTGCACAGGATGCCCCTATACCTGGAATATTCTCCCTCCTTATATCTATATCTTAAAGCCCCTACCTCCCTTTAAAGGTCAACTGAAGTCCTTCAAGGTGCTTCATGCATGTTTGTTATTTGTACTTCCAGGCTAGTAAGATTGTCTGAGATTGCTTCGGTTCATCTGCTTTTAGTGAAGTCCTATTGGCTTGTTGTGATTCCCTCTTCCTTTTCTAGATACCTTCTTTCTCCCCTTCCCCTCTTTCCATCCCACCTCCATTAGAATTGGGATAGGTTAGACTGCAAAGTATTGTACATTGTCTCTAGAAACCTATAGTTAAAATGGGCGTTTTCTGGGCCCCTGTAACTTTGTTTCTTAGCATAAATTAGTTTATCAGAAACGTTAGTTAACACTTGAGTCTTGAGGGAATTAAGGGCCGCTGCTGGTTATGCTTAAAACAAAATTGGATTTGGTCTCTGCTGATCTGAGATCTTTTCCTTGTTCTATCAGTAATAAGCTTTATGCCCTTGGAAAAAGTCATTTCACTCTGGACCTTAGTTCCTTCCTTTGTAAAATGAAGAAATGGACTAGGTTAGGAATTCTTAACCTGGGGTCTGTAAACTTGTTCTTAAAAATATTTTGAAGACCATTTCAACTTCTTGTGCATGTCTTCTTCCTCTGAGAGAATCTGATCCAGAAACTCCTCAGAGGCTGAATGGCTGCCTCCCAGCTGATAAAGAAGGTCCTCTTTTAGGCTTTTAATTTTGATGATAACTGTTTACTCAAGTATTTCTAGCAAAGACAATCCAAGAGATGTACCACAATGTAATATGTATTTGACATGACCATCATATATGTGCACCAAAAAATATTATCCTCTCTGAGCTTCAAATGGTCAAATATATATATAGATAGATAGATATAGATATAGATATAGATATAGATAAATTGCAATGCATTGAGATGCAACTTATGTATTATTGGTTAGAAGTACTTTGACTGCTGCTGATTCCTCAGTATACCATTGACTTCTCAGGCCTGGTACATGTTATGCTAGGTCTGTTCTTCCCAATCTGGTGTCAGGAAGCTCACAGTTAGTTTCTTTTTCTGTTGAATATTGTAAGGAAAAGCAGTGTAGTTTGTGCTTATTTTCACAATTGAATAGTTTCAAACATCAACTTCTTTCCAAAAATAAATGATAACTGTATTTCAATATAATTACTTTCATTTATTATCCTATTTTATGTTATGCATTTAAGAACATTATTCTGAGAAGAGGCCCATTGGTTTCACCAGACTGCCAAAGAGGCCAATTATGCAAACAAAGAAAAATTAAGAACTAGCCTAGATGATCTTTAAGGTGCTTTTTGCCCCTAACAAATGTTCTTTCATTCTTTGCTATGATTCTAGGTGGTTGTATCAGAAGTGTAAGACAATTGCAGTGTTGTCTCTCTGTGTCTGTTACAGGACTTCAAGGGTCAATTTCTATGAATACATTGATATTGAGGCCTACGGCTGCTAATTTTGAGAACCTGAAATGCATGTGTATAAATAAGGTCTTAATTTATAGTGAATACAAATTTCCAAAGAATACATGAAAAATGAATATGAACCTGCAAAGTCTACTCATTGGGCAGAGAAAAAAGAAAAAAGAGGCAGTTGGGACCATGGGTATAAGCTAGATCTGAAATTGAGTTCACAAACATTTTAAGAACAAGTAACTGTGTTTCTCCCTGCTTGGCTACTTTATTGCTTCATAGGTCTTAGCACTCATGAACAAGGTTTGCATAGTATTGATTTGTGAGATCCTATTTTTTTGTTGTCACAGAACAATTCTCTTGAATTAAAAACCAGCCCACCTCTACAGACTTAATTTATAGGAGAGGATAGCCAACTGAGGAAGAACACAGACAAATATCTTCATTGGCTTTATGCTATGAGGCTCATGGTTCATAAAATTTAGGATAGGGAAGGATATTGGGGATTATCTAATCCAGTACCATCATTTTATAGGTGAGATAAGTGACACTAAGATTCATGGTGCCTAAATCCTCAGAAATGAAAATCTATAACATTATGAATTTATGTAGTTTATATGCAGTATTAATTTGATCAGGCTCCTCTCCACTTTAGAAATGAAAATATTAAGAGTCCCAGAAAACTTTCCATTTCAACCAAACAAAAAACCAATCAATCAAAGATGTACTAAATTCCTACTGTATGACAGACTCTGGGATATGAAGACAAAAACAAAACAATTCTTGCCATCAAGGAGCTCACAATCTACTAGAAGAGATAACACATGTCCCCAAACAACAGATTATTTTCAAAGTCTTAGTGTCTTTTAATCACTAGACACCTTGCATGTGTAAAACAAATGCAAGATAGTTTTTGGCAGGAAGGCACTACAAATTACACTCAGGTTGCAACTGGTAGAGGGAGTTTGCACAATTGGACTTTATCACACAGATAACATCACAATTATGGCAAAAGAAACTGCGCCTGGTTCTTTATTTTTTCTTCTTTACCTCCTTTCTCTTCTCTTCCCTCTCTAACATCAGCCTTACAGACTGTACATACGTCAGTGGGCTACACAGTTTAGTATGTTGCTTGGATACAGATGTTTGGAGATACAGGAATACAGTCAACACCTGATTCAGTTGCTAGGGAAACTCAGAGCTGCTTTGGGATTTTCTTTAGGGAATCGTGATAACAAACTGAGAAGACATAACCAGTATTTTAGGAAGTGGAAACTCGATAAGATGTGCTGATTTTAATTGTATTCCTCTTTTGGAGAATTAATAATTTATAAGTTTCTATAGTTTACTCTTCCCTGTGGTATAAATGCTACTTTGTAAGCTTTTTTCTGTTGGTTTGGTCACTTTGAGGGAAAACAATAAATAACATGTTGGGCTAATCTCGGCACTGAAGTAGAAATAGTAATGACGTGTAAAACATTTTATAAAATGTTCTAGGGAGGAAAAGAAATAGTCTGTTAAGGGAAAACACCTCAGAAATATTTTAGCTCCAAGGATCACTGCCTTTCAAAATTCAAGAAATAAAGAGTGGAGGAAAAGAACCTTTGTTAGTATTTCTGCTCCAGCTCCCACTGGAAAGATATCTCTTGAAAAAAGCAAAGAAGAGGTTAATTTCTTAAATCTGTTTGTTCCTCTAACACCAAAGAATTATTATGACATTCTGAGATTTCCTTCAATCTCAGACTTGTCAGGTTTCAATAAAAATATGGTGGTTGACAGTTTGAGAGGTAAATTGATGGCAGATGAAGTGATTGCTGCCAGAGCTAGTGGCTGTTATAGCCTCTGTAAATGTGTATACATATCATGTGTACATGATAAAACCTGTGTATGTTTTATCACAGCATGTTATGGATGGAATGGAATTTATAAGATCATAAATCATAGGATGATAGGTATCTGAGAGATATCTTCGAGGTCTAGTTCTACCTTTTCCTTTTATAGATGGGGCCCAAGAAGTGAATTGACTTGCTCAAGGTTACACTGCTAGTTAGTAGCAGGATTTCAGCTAAGAACCAAGGTCTCTTGGCTTTTAGTTCAGTGTTCATTTCATTACCTCATTGTTGGCACCTCTTTATATATAATTTTCTTTCATGGAGATGAGTATTTTTGTTCCTACTTGATTAAATAAAACCCAATACATTGGCATCTAGTATTTTTAAAAGTTTTATTGTTGCTTTTTGTATTTTGAATCAATTCCCCTTTAACTCTGTCCCATCAGTGAACCTGTCATGGTAATAAAGAAAACATTTAAACAAGACCAAGTTCATAGCACTAAGCTTTGTTGGTGAAGAGGGTTGCGTGTGTCCTTCATTTTCGAAGAGGACAATGACATCAGGAAATGACGACATGACTTGCAGTTGATTTTGATTTGAGTGAGGCAGGGCAGTGCAAGGTCACCAGCCTCACTTTCTCCTCCAGAGGCATTGGATTCAGTGACCAGGTATTCATCAGGATGACTGGAGATGAACCAGGAGGCAATGGGAGACCCTGGCCCTTTTCAGGTACTTACCCATTCAATGAATACTTTTTAAATAAGTGAGTCAAGGGATGGTCCCTTTAATTAGAAAAAAAGAAAAAAACTCAAGATGGGAGGGAAAGACCCTCAGGGTTGCTCTTTCAAAGATAAACAGTTGGTTTACAGTGAATGTCAATGATATAGTGAATAATTCCCAGCCATAGACTCCACTCAGATCTTGAGGATAGGAAAAGTGTCTTTATCAGTGCACCAGAAGCCAGAATATGCATCACAATAAATCAGAATTTTGGTCATTCACATAATATAGTCTTGGTGTGTGTATGTATGTGTGTGTGTGTGTGTGTTTGTTGTCCTCTTGATTTTAATTTACCCAATGAGCATTGTGTAGCTAAAGTTGCCGTCCCCAAATCACCGCAGCCCCATGAACCATCCTTTCTCAGCACTAGAGCCAAAACAATGCTAAAAAAGGGAAAGGAACACACGGTAACAAATCCTCAGGAGTTTTGGTATGGGGTTGTAATTAGCATCTGGAGCTAAAGAGGCATCATTGACTGTGAATTCTTCCCCTTGAGCCTCATTAATGAGGCCAACTGCACTTGAATGGAGGAAAACAGCATTGGATACCTTGGGGAGCAAATGATCTTTCAGTGTGAGATCAGAATCTTCTTTTGGGTAGAATGGAAGTAAAATTCCCTGATGTTGCAGCATGCCTTGGGGGAACCTCTGTAGCTTCCGGTAAACTCATGTTTGGGAAGTTTGAATGGACTGGAAAATGGGCCCTGGGAGGAAAGTCAAAAGGAGTAAACACTACCCAAATAACTATTACATCAGAAGAAAGACCTAGAGAAATAGGGGTCAGGTGGGGAGGGAGGGAGGGTGGGTGCTTTGCGCTAAAGATATAGTTATTTGACAATTAACAAAAGGTATCATTTAAAAAACTTCTGAAAGCATTGATCTGAATTTGGACATCTGTGTTGTGGTTCTGACTTGCCTCTTACCTAGTTGTATGACTCTGCGTAAATGTGAAATGAGAGAGTTGGGTAGACGATAAAAAGATGATGTTTCCAGGTTGTGGGGTCCAGTATAGTGCTCTCCTCCCTTTTCGTCCCAAGCTCCTAACAAAAAATTGTTCACCTTAATTGCCTCCACTCTCTCTCCTCTCATTTATTTCTCACCCTTTTGCAATCTGGTTTCCAACATCACGACTCAAAGAAATTATTCTTTCAAATCTGTACTCTTTAAGGTACTCTGAAGGATCTCTTAAACAACATCAAGGCCTTTTGTTAATCCTCCTCCTTCTCTAGTTTGCTACAACATTTGACACTACTGATGACCCTGTCCTCCTGGTGACTCTCCTCTGATTTTTTGTGGCCCTGCTGTAGATGCCAGACAGCTTCTTCTCATTCTCCTTTGCTGGATTATCATTTATATTTGGCCTGTCCCCTGACTGTGCATGTGCCCCAAGGTTCTGCCTCCTTCCTCTCTTCTCTCTTTATGCTCTGTCTTAATGACTGGGGATATATAAATAGGTAGGGCACAGAAACAGGTACAAAGAGTCTATGATCAAATAAAATGAATACTTATCTAATTAAAAAGAAATGGCACCTGGCTGAGGCTGAGGGCTTGAACTGGACATCATGCAAGCATCTCAAATGCATCTCCAAAACATTTTATTTTCTTTTTCTCTCAAACCAATCCCATTCATTGAACTTCTCCCTTTTTGTCGAGGATACCACCATCCTTCTTTTCATTCAGCTTTGCAACCTTGGAGTTGTCTCCTGCCTACTGCTCTCCCCCAGCCCACAGATTCAATCCGTTGTCAAATTTTCTTCTTTCTACATCCACAACATCTCTCACCTACATCCTCTTCTCTCAACTCATACAGCCACTATTCTGTTTCAGACTGTCATCAGCTCTCTTCTAGACTATTCAAATGACCTCATAGTCTTTTTGCCTCAAGTTTCTGGCCTTCATTGTTACCAAAGTGATTTGTCAGTGCATGCCCCTTTCCTACTCAGAAAACTCCAATGCCTTTTTATTACTTGCAAGATCAAATATTCATTCTTCCGTCTGACATCAAAAGCCATTGACAACCTCTCCTCATCCTACCTTTCCAGATTTTTTACATATACATCACTCCCCTTCCCACAAATTATGGTTCAACCAAACTATTTCTTACAAATAGTACTTGATTTCCCATCTCCATGACTTTGCTTTGGCTTTCCCTCATGACTAGAATGTGAGCAGCTAGATGGCATAGTGGGTAGGAGGGCGGGCCTGGATGGAGGAAAACTATGTGACCCTGGCAAGTCATTTAACCCTGTTTGTCCCAGTTTCCTCATCTGCCAAATGAGCTGGAACAGAAAACATAAACCTACTCCAGTATCTTTGCCAAGAAAACCCCAAATGTGGTCACAAAGAGTCCAACACAACTGAATAAGAACAAGACTAGAACGTACTCACTTTTTACCTCCATCACCTGGAATCCATAGTTTTCTTCAAAGCTCAGCAGAAGTATCCAAACTTTCAGTACTTTCACCATCCAAATTATCTTGTGTCTCTTTTGTTTCCATTTGCATTTACCTTACACACTATATTTACATGCTACTTTCTCCCACTAGATGTAAGTTCTGGTAGCACAGTTTCACCTTTGTACTCCCAGTGACTAATACTGTATCTGACACATAATAAGACTTAATAAATGTTTCTGGTTGATTGCTATTGTCCCATAGACCTGAAAGGTCTGCCCTGGAAACACAGTTCCTCTCCTTCTTTTCATTTGCTCTCCCATATAACACAGTGACTCATCCCTGTGCCCACATTCCAGTACAACCAAGAAGTACAGGGTGGCACATTCCACCTTGGAGAGAAGTCTTGGAGAAGTGAATCAAACACTCACAAGATTTAGATCTTGAAGGGGCTTAGATACTATCTGGTAGAGCTCATTTCAACATCCTGATTTTATAGATTAAAAAAAACCCTGAGGTCTGTAGAGGTTATGTGGCTTATCCAAGGTCACACATCTTGGAATCAGCAAGAGGTGTGTGTTAAAGCAAGGCATTTCAAACTTCCTGCATAGTCCTTCATCCACTGCCTTGACACTCATATAACATAATTGCATTTTACTAGGGGCTACCTAAAGAGAATGCTTAATCCATAGTAATAAGTGCATTATTAGGGAATGTTTTAGGAGATTTGAGGAAGTTGGTAGGAGTGTGTGGTCCTCTAAAATAATAATAATAACTTACATATATATACTGATTTAAAATTTACCAAGTAAAATAGTTTTCTCATGACCGAAATAAGTAATGAAAGTATTATTCCCTTCCTATAAAAGAAGAGATGAAAACTCAGGGAGTTTAAATAACTCAGTGCATGTCCCACAGCAGTAAGGATTGATCTTCTAATTATAGGTCTAGATTTCTTTTACTACAATATATTTCCTCTACAACTCAGGCAGCTGCCCCATTTTTGAAATGACTGTGGTCTTGAACCCATGTGTACAAAATTGTTTTTTCACAGGTCATGAATGGCCCAGAACCATTTTGGTAAATTTCTCACCTCTGTGCTCTGTTGTCTGCACTTACACAATCTTGGAGCTTCACTTTATGATATGATGTACTATCACTAATTCCCTTTATTTATAAGCCCAAAGAAGGAAAAGGTTACTCATAAGTCAAAGAAAAGATAAATAGAGCTCAACACAAACTTTATGGAAAATATCAATAAAAGAGTGACTCTTCCCCAGGCACTTGTACAACCTTAATTGCTTATACCCATACACTAGATATAGTTTTCAGCACATTGTAGTTCCTCAGCCTGTGGCATGTGCTACAGTTCTCCCAGCTGGTGGTATAATGAATAAAATGCTGTGCCTGGAGTCAGGAAGACCTGAGTTTAAAGGAAGATATGATTTGTCAAATGTGGATAATAATTATACTGTCCACTAGAATTGTGGTGAAGATAACATTTGTAAATCACTTTGCAAATCTTAAAGCTCTACAGCTAGGTGTTGATTAGTACAAATAATGAATCACTTGAAGTGGTTACAATATTTGATTTTGTGCTGCATATTTCCATTGAACTGGAACTAATTACCATATTTTACCTCATTATAACTTGAAATAGTACAAACTTCAATATGCATAACCACTTCAGGAGATACTTTACTTGCACTAATCAGCACCTTGTTGTGTATAAATGCTAGTTGACATTGTTGTCGTTGTCATCATCATCATCATCATCATTATGACCACCACCACTATCATCATCATCATCAGTCTTATTGTAGCTGTTTTCAGCTTCCAGCTGGTGGTATCAATTCTGTTTTTGTCACTATGCCTGCAGTTCTCCACAATTCACAGCAGGGGCTTCCCTTTTTGAAGATGAAAAGCCTACTGTCGGGCTCCTCTGAGTATGGCAGAAGAGAGTATTTTAGATTTTTTTTGGTTGTGTAACATATCAGTTTAACTGATATGTTACACTAGGCTGCTCCAACTTTAATGCCTCTCTCTGCCATTATAGTTCCTTCCAGTCTATCATCTAAGAAGAGTTTGCCCAAGACAGCACCTTACCTTTTTTTAAATCTTTTTTTTTTGAGGGGGAAGGCAAGGGAATTAGGGTTAAGTGACTTGCCCAAGGTTACACAGCTAGTAAGTGTGTCAAGTGTCTGGAGCTGGATTTGAACTATCCTCCTGACTTCAGGGCTGGTTCTCTATTCACTGCAGCACCTAGTTGCTGCAACATCTTACATTGCTAATATCAAAGTGGGTCTTCATAAGTGGGACAGAGTAACTTCATAGTCTAATGTCTCTTTTTCTCTGCTCTCAGATAGAATATTTCCTGCCAGATTAGCACTTCTCACAGATCTATAAGCTTAAGAAAACACTCTAATTTCTCACCAATTATCCTTCAAAACCTATTGATTCTTTGGGGCCAAATGGAAGAGGTTTATTCAAACTACCTAGGACTCCTTTCACATCACATTCAGGGTAGGAAAATGGATTTGGGAAGTTAAATACTCCTCTATTATTACCATGAGTTATACAGAAAAAACAAACAAACAAACCTGCAATATTTTCTCATTGCATTTGTATGTTCTGCATTTGGTTATATTCACTTCCATTCAGTTGAGTTTCATTTAGTTCAATTCAGCATGGCTTCCTTAATATAATGTAAATGGGATAAAAGATCTTCCCTGTCCATTAATAGCCCTCATGTGGAGTCCATTAAAGGAAACTTGCTTAGGGGAAGCTTCCTTGTAGGAAGGCTTTCGCATCTTTTGTTAAGTTCTAATTAGGCACTGAATCATAAGGGTTGTGATGCCCTCTGGCTCTAAAAAGGGTATATGTACTCTGAGGTTAGCATTTTTCTTTGGGGCTCATTCATTGGAAAAGTGTTCCAGTGGTTTGACCAAAGGAGACTCTGGGTAGCCATTAAGAAGCCCTGTGGCTTTGAAAAGCCTAGATGTTGGTGCTTCTCTCTCTAGTAACTATGTATGTATTGCCTTGGTAAGATGGTTGGATCTATCTGCTGATCTGTGCTAATTTCTCAGACAGACATATATCATTTACCTAGTTCAGGGGGGAAAGTTAGCACCTTGAACTTCAGAGAATACAAACAGAAGTTACAAGAGAAAATAACACAATTCAGCAGACAAGGCTTCTATCTGTCTGACCATTACATCCATACCTAGTTAGTCACCAGAGAGAGAAACACCAACATCTGGGTTTTCAAAGCTGTGGGGCTCAATGACTGCCCAAAGTCTCATCTGGCCAAATCACTCAATTCTTCCCATAAGTGAGCCCCAAAGCAAAATATTGCCTTCTCCAAGATCAGAGAACATCACAACCCTTGTGACCCACTTGACTACAAAGTAACAAAAGTTGTGCCTTTCTGAAAAACAAGCCTCTCACCACAGGCTCCAGGTGAGCACATACAGCCTATTAAGGGGGCAGAGTATATTTTCAAATCAGAAATAGTCCTCAGGTTCAATTTAGACTTATTAAGGGGCAGGGAAGATCTTCACATTTCTATTACCATTACAGACAGTTAAGTCATGTCTGTTGGTCTTTATTTCTCTGCTTGTATTTTCTCTGAAGTCCACGGTGCTGACTTTTCCCCTGAACTAGTGAATATAATTAAAAAAAAGATTGTTGACCCCCTAAACAGCTATCTTTCCTAGTAAAGCAGATCTAAGAAGCTGTGCTAGTAGCCTTCCTGGGTATGCCATTGTGGTTGCCACTATACTTAAGCACTTACTTTCTGAGTGACATCTAGTCTGTTAGAATGGTCTACCCATAGCTCCCAGGATAGTACCTTTTGCCAAGTAGGTTCTCCAATAATTGTTCCCTTATTGTTGAATGAATATTAGACTAGACTTGTCTGAAGTAAAAGGTGTTTACCTGGCACAATATTGCATGACATGTGAGCTCTTATAGGGGTATTTGTATGTATGGTTGACATGTGCAGGAAAGTGACATACACTTTTCAGACAGACAATTATAGAAAAATCTTATTAAAAATTGTAGTGTTTATTTTTGTCAATTATTGACAAGCTGAACAAATGTAATTTTTAAAAGCCCTGGGTCTCTTAACAACAAAAGGAGCTAAGAAGGAGATTGATTATCTGTTTATAACTCATTTTCTATATATTGGATTGTTCTCAAGCTATGAATATTGAAAAAAAATGAAGTTTCTACAAATACTTGTAATTATAGGTATCCTTCTAGAATTCTCAAAGAGAATATTAAAATTAACATTAGAGAGACAATGTCTATTATGCAGTTGCATGTGCAATTGGTTAAATGATTTCTTTTTACTGGGATTCAGTTTTCTCATCTGTAAAATGAAGTGATTGAGATACATGTGATCTCTCTAGTTCCTTTTACCCCCTACAACTAAGTCCCCAATAGTGCCAATAATGAATCCCATGGAGAAGTGGCATTATTAGAATTTGTACTGTGTATTACCATTGAACTGGAACAAATTACCATATTTTACATAATTATAATTTCTAATAGTATAAATTCAAATATATGTGACTACCTCACAGGATTCATTACTCTCACTAGTTGGGACTTACATGATGGAATAAAGTAGTTTGGATAAATTATATTTATAGACATTTTAATATTTCTTCTTTTGTGTTTATTTTAGGCTTGTGCAATCAGGTGTGCTTATTTGTTGGCTTTCTAATTTTTTAAAGTGCATTTTCAGTCCATAAATCCCATCTTTTTGTATTTTGTATTTTGTCAATGTATGTTTGTAGCAATATGAGTTTCCCCTCTGGAGACTGCTTTAGCTGCAACCCAGATATTTCAGTATACTGTTTCATCATTATAATTTTCTCTCACATAATTATTAATTGTTTCTATGAGTTCCTTGACCCATTCATTATTCGAGATTTCATTAGGAATTTTCTATTTGGGTCTGAGCCTTTTGTTTGTGCTCCTTGAACCGACTGCTATTTTTACTGATACATCAATACCAATGTTGTTCAATTGTTTCAGTCATGTCTGACTCTTTGTGACCCCATTTGGAGTTTTCTTGGCAAAGATACTGGAGTGGTTTTGCCATTTCCTTCTTCGGTTCATTTTACAGAAGAGGCAAAGTGACTTGCCCAGAGTTGCATAGTTAGTAAGAGTCTGAGGTTGGATTTGAACTCATGGAGATAAGTCTTCCTGATTTCAGGTGTGGCACTCTATCCACTGCACTACCATGCTGCACTTCAGTATCAATAAGCAAAGAACGATGATTAATGGATCAATGCCATGCAGAAGGATGTCCCTGTTTAATGGAATAGAGCAAGAGTCTGTCTTCTGTCCTGGCCTGTTAAATATTTTTATCAGTGAGTTAGATAAAGGCATAGCATATGTGCTAATTTTATTTGCAGATGGCCTGAAGCTGATAGGGAGGGCAGGAACACTGGGTGGCAGAATTAGAATTAAAAAAGATGGGCCTAAACTACCAAGATGAAATATTTTAAATATTCACAAATTACCATTACACATAGCGGTGTTCCTAGGCTCTTTGAAGGCTGAGCTAGCAGAACATAAGCTCTAGAAATTTCAATAATGCTGAAAAAAATTTGGGTACAATCCCAGAAATGAAATGAGTCTGCTGTTGGGTGACTAATACAGCTATGTGTGGAGAAGGTTTGTCACCAATGGGTTTGGTACCAAGTGATACACTCTTTAGCTGTGGCAACCCATTAAACAATGAAAAGATAAAAAGATGAAATTGAATCAGGATAAATGAATGGGTCTCAACAAATGGGTAAAATAGAACAAAACAAAACAAAACACTATCAATCATATAAGTAAAGAATAGGAGAGATAAGGCTGCCTAAATACTTCCTATAAATGAGACAAGATTTTTCATGGATCATGAATTTAATAGGTGCTAACAATGTATTTTGGTTATACCCATTTTCCCCAAATATCTAAAATATTACGTCCTAAATCAAGGAAGGTGATAGCACAGTGTCTGGCGCATGATAGGTGCTTTAAAATGTTTATTGATTGATAGTCTCAAAATGTTTTGTATTTGTCAGACCATTTTAGGAGTATTATTATGTTCACCCTTTGTAACCTCATTTTTGACAGGCTGGAACACACCCAGAAAAGAGTGGCAGGATGATGAGGGCATTTGAAACCATTTCACTTATGGATTGTTTGAAATTAATGATGCTTATCCTGGAGAAGAGAAAGTTTAAGGGTAGCATATGATATATTTTTAAGTATTTGAAAGAATTTTTGTAATTGAATTCTTATTAAACATATTTTGTATGA
>CM053594.1:303062962-303080829 GCA_028646575.1 Pseudocheirus occidentalis | reverse complement strand
AGAGAGAGAGAGAGAGAGAGAGAGAGAGAGAGAGAGAGAGAGAGAGAGAGAGAGAGAGAGAGAGAGAGAGAGAGAGAGAGAGAGAGAGAGAGAAAGAGAACTTAGGCCTATAGCTGCTCAGTGGCAAATTACAGTGGCTGTTTCTGAGTTGAGACCCTTAGTCGGACTGGACGCCTCAGCTACAGTCCTGACTCTGAACTTTCTCTACCATGAAAGTTTGCATTTCACTGTAGAAATTCACTTTTCTCCTGGACTTCTCACACCAGAAGTACCCTCAGTCCTTCAGCATCTCTAGCATACCTTCAGAGGGATACCCTCCCCCAATTCTTTTATGTGTTGCTTTTCCACATTAGCATGTCAGCTTCTTGAGGATAGAAATTGTCTGTCTTTCTGATGGGAAAAAGATGGGAAAATCATCTGATTCCCAACTGAGCACAGAGCCTGACATTCGGTTAAACACTAGTTCGCTTGATTGGAGACTGGAGGAATTCTGGTCAAGGCTGTTGGGATAAAGGAGGACTTCAGGCATTGGACAAGCAATTGGTGTTTTATTTAAATTTTATTTTATTTTTTAAAATTCTAAGATTTTATGTTTCTGTTTAAAAGATGATAATCTGTAGCAATGGTGTCCAAGCTGTTTTCACTTTACACCTTATCAGAATTAAAAATTAAGTGTATCAAATATATGTATATTTATTTTTGAATTGTTATATATACTACATGCTCATATATGACATACATAACAAAACATGTAGAAGTTGAAAATTTTAAGGATAAGATAAAATTGAAGTATTTCAAAATTTTATTTATCAAGGGCACAAAAAGATTTTAGTAATATTTTTGTATGAGTAACATTATTGAATGTGCCTTATTTTGTGTATGTCCCGGGAGATAGGGAACACTTGTGAATGATAACTATTAGCAATGAATTATTTATTTTATTTGATCAATTCTATACAAGAATATAAATTTCTTTTAAATATTTTTATAGTATTCAACATAATAGTTTAGTAATAGGTCATTACAGTCAATGAATGTAAAAAATTTTCAGCAGGTCATTTCTCTGTATACATATACAAGACAATGTAAAAACAGAACTCAGAAGTAAAGCTTCTTTGATTTCAACTGAATAGAATGGTCTCAGTTTAAATCTATTTAGACCCTCTGATCAGTTGTTAACATATCTATGATGCCATGGATCCTTAGGGGATTGTGATTCCTAGTTTGGATACCACTGATATAGAGAGCAATACTAAGTATTATTTAGAAGAGTTCCTAGTGTCTTATCCCAGGTGAGGACATATGAATTGAATATTAACTGATGATCAAATGAAAGAACACCTGAAAATGTTAGAGAAATTGTATGACATTTCATCCACCCAATGCACTTGTGACTTTTGTAGTCGGTGGAAGCTTTTATACATGAGGGTGAACCAAAGGAAAGGGGAATAAAGTTCACATTGCCTTTCAGGCAATTATCTGAAATGCTTTGTTGACAAAAAGTACCATTGAAAAGGAATCATCCTCCTGTCTTCCCTGGTTAGTGGCAGTATCACTTCCCATTATTGGCCTTTTCATCTTGCTTGCTTATGAAAATGTAATCTGATGATGCTTTTCATTTAAATAGCTCCTTTAATCATAGGATTTTCAAAGTGCTTTTCAGCCATTCATTAATTATGTTAAATCCACCTTTTTATTTTTTCTAAATTCTAACTCTGAAATAATGAGGTGATTTGGGAAATATGCTTTTCCTGCTCAATTCTCAAAGTGTGGTCCAAGAATGCCTAGGGGGCCCTAAGATTCTTTCAGGGGATCTGCAAAGTTAAAATGAGTTTCATAATAATACATAAATGTTTGAATTTCTACTTTTATAAATATCAATAGGTGTAATCCACATAAACAAGAACTCTTGGTGTGGGGTGGTGGTGGACTGTTAATAGTTTTTAAGAGTATAAGAGGGGTCCTGAATCACAAAGTTTTATAACTACTATTCTGGGGGAAGGCTAATGTTTATTTTTAATGCTGTATCCAGAAGGCAGCATGGCATAGCAGTCAAAGGAGCTGTTTCTGCAGTCAGAAAAACTTGGGTTCAAATCCTTTTACAAGCAGAAATTTGCTTCTAGAAAAAGCTAAGAGGACAATCTTGGCATCTGCTCAAGAGAAGATCCTCCTGGCTTGTTTGCCCATTGTGTTCCTTTGAAAAGGAATGTTTTCCACATGGCTATTCCTGTGTCTGCCTGTGAGATGGAATTGATAACCATGACTCTTATCTAAATTCAGAAAGAGTTAAGAATGTTTTATTCTGTCATATTTGGCATAATCATATCCCTACTTTTTTCTTTTATAGAAAATTCCTATAATCAGAGCAAGTGGTCAGTAAAAGATTTGAGTATGGGGTAAGTACATTAGATCTTTCTGTTTTCAATCTGAAAGTCATTCCACATCCCAAACAACTGAATATATTAATGCTTGGGCTTGTCACCTGTCTGTCTGCATAGCTAAGTGAAAGATTAAATCCCTGCAGTAGAACATTCTTTCTGAATGATATGGAAATAATCAGGCAAAGGGAAAAGAAGTTTGTGAAACAAAGGAACGAATACAATGTAGAATCATTATCTCATAGATCAGGGGTGGGGAACCTGTGGCCTCAAGGCCACATATGACCTTCTAGGTCCTTGGATGCAGTCCTTTAACTGAGTCCAAGTTTTGTACAACAAAGTCTTTTATTAAGGGGATTTGTTCTGTGAAGTTTGGATTTAGTCAAAGGGTTGTTCTTGAGGACCTAGAGTGCTACATGTGACCTAGAGGTTGCATGTTTCTCTCCCCTGCCATACACTAAGGCTGAGATACATCTGAGCTACTATAATAAAATGTGTGCTTAAGATCTGAGTTATTTAGCCTTAAATTATATTCCTTTCTACATCTTAAACAATTTAGTAAATGGATATTAGATCTAGTCATCTGCCTGTTAATTAATTTCTTAAAGCGTCCTCCCAAGTATTTTATTATAGTTGGAATGAAGTTAAATTCTTATAAGCAAATTCATTCATATAACTACTGAACCGGGGAATGGAAAGTTTCTACCTGCAAACATGTTGTTACTTATATTTACTCAATAGTATCTGATACTCCTAAAGGAATTGGAATCAGAATGGAAACTTTTGGGAAAGTAACAAAATCAGATAATCCTTTTTATCAAAAATAAATAATAGCAGGGCGGCTAGGTGGTGCAGTGAATAGAGCACCGGCCCTGGAATCAGGAGTACCTGAGTTCAAATCCGGCCTCAGACACTTAACACAAAAAACTAGCCGTGTGACCTTGGGCAAGTCACTTAACCCTAACTGCCCTCCAAAAAGCAAAAAAATAATAATAATAATAATAAATAAATAATAGCATCATGAGTTTCTTGGTCTCTTTCTCCCTAATTCTGAGGCCCTTCATGTTAAATTTGCCTGCTAGATTTGTGTCTTCCAGACTACAGGCCATTCACTTACAGTTGGTGGAAAACAGTGGGTATTAGCCCATACCAACCTATCATTATCTGAATATGGCCTATACTCAGTTCCAGTCAACCTTCTCCATGGGACGCATTGAGACAGGGACAGCTCTACGTGGCTTTTCAGCTTGAAGAAGCTATAGAAGTTGAGACCTTCATCCCTTTTCCCAAATGAATTTGGCCCCAGCTCTTTGAGGGGGGAATGATGGAATCCTAATTAGCCTACCCCCAGCTCAAATATTCTAAGTTCCTCACGGGTCCCACTGAATAGCAAGTATGTCCTGATTTAATCACAGTCTAGCTTTTACTATACCCCAGACCCCAGCCTCAGCCACTGACCCTAACTAGCCATTGCCTCCAGATCCAATTGACATATTTGAACAGGTATTTCTTTGTGCTCAATCACAATCACATAATCCATTTTAGCTGAGGACAGGACCACAATACCTAATTTATCCATCTTGATCAGACAAGACCACAATAGCTATCCAGTCAAAAATTAGCATGACCCATAGGAGGGACCCCTCCCCCATTACCCAATTCCTTAACAAACACCTCCTGTATTTTTAATATTCATAATTTCTGTTGTGTAATCAGCATAATTACCCTATAAAATTGCCTATCTTGTCTTGTTAAGTTGCTGGTTCTTCTTGGAACTCAGCCTGCTTCATGAGAGGTGTCAATCTCAATAAATCCCTAAACTTGGATTAGAGATGTTCTGATTCTGAATTCTTTGAGATAGTCCCACCACAACACATCATGAAATCACAACAATACTATGACCATTGGCAGCTCTCTTAAAACTGTAAGTATGGTCTCAAGACTATAACTGAAGACTTTGTTGATCTAGATTGATGGAGAATTCCTCATACTAATGAAATCACAGGTTGGAACCAAAATGTAGCATGAAGATTGAGTGTTGCACAGTGTATCCAATCCTAGGCTTAATATCAGGAAGATTTAGATTTTAATCCCATCCCTGACATAAGCTATATGACCTCCCTCTGCTCTAGGTGATTTGCCAGGATTTATGAACAGACTAAATTAGAGGCTAAACCAGAATTAGAATTCCTTACCTTTTTACTTTCTTCTTGGTTTTTTGTTCATTTATTTGCTTGGTCTTTTGGTAACCTTCCTTGAAATATATTTCACATAAGAGAGAATTGAGGAAGGACTGGGTCTCACAAAAGTTAACTCATTTCCAGCTTAACTCATTCTCCAGACTGTTCTCCTTCCTTACCAGCAAACTAGCTTACCTGGAGTTGCCTGTGCTCCCTGAAGCACCTCCATTGATGAGTCCCTGACCTGAATTACCGTGTCATGAGGGGCCCTAACCATTTTCACTTAAATCTTAACTCAATTCACTCGTTGGATTTCTCCACCTCTTCACCAGCAAAATTTCTTCCGACACACCTGCTCCTTTTCTAGCTCCCTTTTATGTTAGAATATGCTTCTTGAATGTAGAAACTGTATTCTTTTGCTCCATATTTGTAGCCCCAAGACTTAGAAGTGCTGGGCACATAATAAGCACTCCCTCCCGCTTCTCTGCTCCCCACTTCTATTTTACTCCACCTGATAGAAAACTTTTACATTCTGACTCCCCAACATCCATCCTATTACCATCCAAACTGTAACAAATTTCAATTTTCCTCTTAACTAGAGGACTCTTTCTAAGATAGCTGTGAATTTAAACTTAACGCACTAAATGAAGAACACCAGGAAAATCTCTGACTGTAAATAAATAGAAAAATTAAACAGAATTTAACTCTCACCAGCAGCCTGAACTGAGCCCATGGTTGTTGATAAACCTGGTGTGTTTTAATTAAGAAATTTTCTATGACCTGTTCAGAATGAGTAAGGGACTGCACACTCTGTCTGATGGAACTGTGTGTGCCTTAGAAAGTCTTCCTGCTGGGAGGCTCTAGTATGGGTTTGACCTTTGTAGCAGTGGAATATGGTGAGAGAGAAAGTGTATTGTCACCATTAGCTGGCACAGTGGTGATGAAAATAAATGAATTCTTGAGAACTATGGGAAAAGAGGCCCTCTTTAGAAAACCTTTATCTGACACAGGTAGAATGCAACCATCTGAAATTGACAACGTAAAAGTTGCAAAGGCTGATAGTGTCCAAGTCACCCATATGGGGGAAAATTTTCAGACATTTTAATTAGCAAGGTTCTGGATTTGAAAGCAATAAGGTCAAGTCTACAAGAAATATTTAAAAAATCTGCCCTGTTTTTGTTTTTGTTTTTCCTCCAACAGGGTCTGTGTAATGTGTGTAACAAGGAGCAGCCTGATTGGACTGGGGGTGGGGGACTGCAGAGCATTTGAATTCCTGGGACAAATTTTGACAAAATTCTACCCTCTTCTGCCCTGCACTGGAAAATTATTTTCTTTGTTTGTTATTGCCCGTAAGTGGTTTTGAACCTTTATTATCTTAATACAGAATTTCACTTAATAGCAAAATAATTATTGATATGCTATGGAGAGCAGAATTTTGACATTAAAATATGCATTTATAAAAGGTGCTATTAAAAATGTACTTCATTGGACTCATACGCTATATCCTAGTCACAGTTAGTCACAGCAATGGAAATTCATATATAAAATCAGATGTAGTAGACATGTATTGATAGAAAGAGCCTGTTGTTCTCATAGTTCTATAGCCTG
The DNA here is from genome assembly GCA_028646575.1 of Pseudocheirus occidentalis. Classification (NCBI taxonomy): domain Eukaryota; kingdom Metazoa; phylum Chordata; class Mammalia; order Diprotodontia; family Pseudocheiridae; genus Pseudocheirus; species Pseudocheirus occidentalis. The sequence goes on along the minus strand of CM053594.1, from coordinate 303,074,663 downwards.
TGGTCAAGTGGAAAGAACATTGACTGGGGAGCCAGTGGACCAAGGTTCAAGTCTCACTTCTGATATTTGCTACCTATGTGGCTTGAGGTGAGTTATAACCTCATTGGACCTCAGTTTCCTCATCTGTGACAGGAGAGGGTTGAACCAGAAAACCTCTATAATCCCTTCTAGAATGAAATCTGTTATCCTATGATCTTTTATGCAGAAAGGCAAGAAGTAAGGATCCCTGGAGGAGAATAGAGGCTTCTGGAGAGGAGAAACCGTAAGATGCCCTGGGGCTGCTGAATTTTGATGATAAGAAGAAAAGGTCCTGGCTACTGGGTAAGAGTTTGGGTTTCTTGAGCTATGAGGAAATTGCTGAAGCTGCTACAATATTCTGGTACTAGGGAGAGGCAATGAAATCTAAAGAGCCTAGAACCAAGAGAAACAGGATGTAGATGGAACATACTGAGAATGGAGCAAGGTGAAGATTATATCTAGAGAAAGTAGGTGAACAGCCAGACAGATTTGTCTGTTCAGTGAGTTCTTCAGCATCACTTGAGAAGTGAGCACTTCACCAAATGGTGTTAGGAATTTACAAGGACTGGCTGTGAGTTGAACTTGAGAAATGAATGGGCTCAGCATGAGGGCCTCTATATTTGTTTATTTGTTACTAATTGGGAGGTAAATCCCATTTCTGTCTTTCCATACTTTGCCATAAATTTGTTCTTTGTTCAAGTGCTTTTTAGTACCATTGGTCATTGAAGGTGAAATGAATGTAAGGAAAAACTAGACATAAGCCAAGGCTATTGTTTCTAAAAACAACTTTTGAGTAGGGACAACCATAGTCAATAATGATGCTGTCAGAAAGAAATTCTTTAATATCTCACCTCATACACTTTGTATCTGTGTGACTTTGGACAAATAATTCAGCATTTCTTAATCTCAGTTTTCTCATTTGTGAAAGGAGAATAAATAATAGCTGTAACACATCACCCAGGGTTATTGTAAAAATATAATGAGACAACAGATGTAAAGGCTGTATGAATCTTAACATTATATAGATGTTAACTAGTACCATTTAATCTTTATTATGTACTTGTACCATCTTGTACTATCATTAAGTGTGTATCTGTCATATGTACATCTTCCTACTAAGTGAATATGAAATCCTTAAAGGCAGAGATTACATTTTATTTAGTCTTTGTATCACTCAAATGAGGTAGCTTGGTATAAAGAGGTGGTCTTAGAGCCAGGAGGACCTAGGTTCAAGTTCTGCCTCTGACAAATACAAACTGTTTAACACTTCACAAGTTACCTCACCTCTATGCACCAGTGTAAGACTCTAAAATGCACAGAAAGTACCAATATGCATTTGGTAGAGGGAGTTTCCTCATCTAATGGTTCTCAAAACCAGTAAAATCACAAGCCCAGTCTCTATCTCTAACTCCCTAACTTAGTGCTTCTAAGTCTGTAAGCTCTAGGAAGGATTTAGTACCTTTTCTTAATTCCTAAACAGTTGAAGGCAGCAGCAGTTTGGTAATCTGGAAGACTGATATTTGTTCCTTTTTAAGTTCTTTCTTTCCTTTTCCCCATTGCCTTCTTTTCACCTCTATTTGCCTTACTTTTCCCTCTCTTTAATTCCTTCTCTGTCTTTTTCCATAAGAAGGGTAAAATATGGTATCAGGTTTATCATATCTGTATGAGAAACCATCATCAAAGATTTTGAAAGAAGGGACAAAAAATGGAATGAATTTTCTCTCCCCTCTCCCCTCCTCTGTCTCTGTCTCTCTCTGTCTCTGTCTCTGTCTCTCTGTCTGTCTCTCTCTGTCTCTGTCTCTCTCTGTCTCTGTCTGTCCTCTGTCTCTGTCTCTTTGTCTGCCTCTGTGTCTGTGTCTGTCTGTCTCTCTGTCTCTGTCTCTGTCTGTCTGTCTGTCTGTGTGTGTCTGTCTGTCTGTCTCTCTTTCTCTCTCTCTCTTCCTCCCCCCTAATTTCCTTCCTTCTTTGATCCTTTCCTGGTCCTTAGCCAACCCCTGAACAAGGAAGATACTTCCTTATCTTGCCCTTACATATTCTTTCCCTGGCTTTAGTTTATTCTTTTAAATTCTTCCTTTGTTCCTCTCCCAGAGCAGTTTCTGGATCCTGGAAATCCTAAAATTCTTTGCCTTTGATTGATTTCTCTATAATTTGTCCCATTTGCCTGAATCATATTCGGGGTCAGGCTGAAGCCAAATGTACACATCAAAGCAAGTTCTTAAGGATGATTCTTTTGGTGAAATCTGGATTCTTTACCTGGTATTCTGAGCCTTCAGTGTCTAGACTTGATCTTGTTTATAGCCATAGAGCTTCAATGATGGGTGCCATCTTTTTCTCTGGGAATTTGTTTCTGTTACATCACCTGCCTGGAGCACACAGGAGTAGACTCCTTATCTCTTCCTGTTTCAAAGGTCACACTCCTTTGGGGTGGCTATTTGTTCTATTTCTCATCTGAGGGGGATACTTCTAGCTTCCTTCATGACTCAGCTAAAATCCCACCTTCTGCTAGAAGCCTTCCTTCGCCTGCCCACTCAATTTCTTTGCTCCAAGATCATTTTCCATCTATATGTACCTTGTTTATATATGGTAATTTGTATACTACCTTCTCCATAGGAACTGAGCTCCTTGAGAACAGGGATCATGCTTTTTTGAAGCAGCTAACTGGTACAGTGGAAAAAGTGTTGGACCAAAAGCCAGGAAGACCTGAGTTCAAATCAAGCTTCAGACACTTATTAGCTATGTGACCTCCTGACCAGGCTTAGTCTGCCTCAGTTTCCCCATTTGCAAACTAGGGATAATAATAACAATAACCTCTCAAGAACGTTGTGAAGATAAAATGTAATATTTGTGAAGCACTTTGCAAACCCTGAAGTGCTATGTAAATGCTACTGCTGATTTTGCCTTTCTTTGTATTCTCAGACTGACTTAATTGTATTTCTCAGGTCAGTTACAAAGCAGAGGTGGTTGACAGATTCTGAACCCAATGAATGACTAAACTTTTCTCAGCATAGTAAGATAATCAACAAAAAGAGATTCCCTGATCTCACTTAAAGGGAAATTGCTCAAAGTATCTTGTGTGACCGACTGGAAATAGGGAGATACTTAAGGCATCACCTTCTCTACATGTTGACTTTCCAAACTAGACCAGACTCAGAGGTCCTTTCTTGAATGAAACTGCCAAGCATCCAAACTCTGCTGCAGAGAGCACAACTCAGATGGGATGACCATGTTGTTCAAATGCCAAATATATGCTTGCCTAAAAGACTATTTTATGAAGAATTCACAAAAGGCAAGTACTCACATGGAGATCAGCAGGGATGATACAAGTACACTCTCAAGGTCTCTCATAAGAACTTTGGAATTCATTTTATAGCATGGGAGACACTGGCACAGGACCACTCAGCATGGCTTGCCCTCATGAGCGAAGGAGCTGTGCTGCATGAGCAAAGCAGAATTGAAATAGCTCAAAATAAATGCAAGAAGCACCAATTTCAAGAATTCACCCCAAATGTTCATATAGGTTATTTGTACCTGACTTGTAGTAGAACATTCAGAACCCATATTGGTCTCATCAGTCAGTCTGACACACTGTAGCTTGACTCTAACATACTGATGTCATTTTGGTCCTCTTCAAGACCAGAAGACAACAACCAACCAATTGATCTTTTCACTGCCTTTCTTTCTTTCTAGTAGCCTACTTTTAAGAAAACCTGGACCCTTGTGTAGCCTCTCTCAAAGCCAGAAGCCAGAAAAGAAAAAAAAACAACCAAAAACTCTTCTCCCAAACAATCACCAGCTCCACCTCTCATATAAGCACAAAGTCTGGAGTAATTATTCTCTCCACCAATGAAGACAGGCTTATATCAAATGGCCATACCTAAACTTCAGATTACTTACCACTGTCATTTCCCAGTGATTACGTCCTTTCTCACCCTCAATCTACAGACACTTCTCTTGTAAGAAAGAAGTATAATCTAACAAAACAAGTAAGCATGAAGACATTTGCCATTTTGGACAACAAGTGCCTCATTCTTCTCTTAAAGCCCACCAACCCTCTGTTGAAAGATGGAAGACATATTTCACTCAGTCCTCTGAATTTACAAATGGTCACTACACTTATCAGAATTCTGTAGTCTTTCAATATTATTTCCCTTTTGAGTATTGTGGCCGTCATGTAGTTGGGTTCCTGCATCTGCTTGCTTTGTGCACATTGGTTCATACAGGGCTTCCCAAATTTTCCTGATTTTGTCATATTCATGTTTTAAGGCATGTTTATATACTCTATTATAGTCACATGCTACAGTTTATTCTATGATTCTGCAACTTATGGGCACCCACTTTTCTTCCACCTTTTTTGCCTCCTCAAAAAAATGGGCAATTCCAGTGCTTATGGACACCTTTGGCTGTGAGCTGAATTTCTTGTGTATGTTGTATGTATGTGGGTGTGTGTGAGTGTGGGTGTATTTATATGAGGCATTCATATTTGGACTGATTATGTTTATCCTTCCATATGTTACATACCAATGAAGTCCAACTCTTTGTACATTTGTAAGTGGATCAATTGCCAAAGGACAACATTGGAAGGTAGTAGGTTCTAGATAATGTATTAAAGAGTATTTGTAGGTTATTGAACTATAAATGTTTCCTTAAGTACTGAACATATATTTTAGCACCTGTTTCCAGATATCTATTACATCCTCAAATATGACTAGGTAAAATGGTTCTAAAAAGAAAAACACTGACAATTATCCAAGGGCTGCTATCTGCAGATGAAGGCCACAGCAAAGGTGCATAATCCTAGGTCTTCAGTCCTTGCTATCCTTAGCTGTGAAGACTAAAATGATGGCAATGTGACAAGGGGGACTTCTTCTGTCTTCTGCTAATCAGGAAGATGTACACATTAATATTTGTGACCACATTTTGACTAGCTGAAACCTCACATATATATCAAAGCAAAATTTTTAAATGTGCAGATTTTTTAAGGGGGGAAGGCAAGGCAATTGGGGTTAAGTAACTTGCCCAAGGTCACAGAGCTAATTAGTGTCAAGTGTCTGAGACCACATTTGAGTTCAAGTCCTTCTGACTTCAGAGCCAGTTCTCTATTCACTGTGCCACCTAAGTGCCCCTATCTTTTTTTAAAAAATAGGGTATGTGTTGAGTGAAGAGATAGCAGAGGAAGAAGGTATTAAGTTATTTTTATAGCTCTGGATTTAGCTGCTGCCCACCCTAACAATAATTTGCATACCACATTGAAAATTATATGTCAGATATTGATACCAAAAGAAAGTTTCCCAAAATGAGGGTTTAACTTGATCCTCACAGTAGCCTTGTGGTATTCATGTTTAACAGTCAGGCTTAGTGAGGTTAAATAAATTCAAGTCATATCCCTAGCTGGGGTATAGGCAAATCTAGAATTCATGTCTTCTGGCTCTTACAACTCTCTGTCCATTACACAAAGCTGCCTCTTGTATTCCTTCTGGTCAATAGGGTGCTTAGTCATATAGAAGCTATGCTTCTGGTGATACCCAAGGAACAGCAGATTTAAATCAAAACTATGCCTTAGCCTTCCATTTCAGTTTGGTACCTGTTTCTCAAAATCACATTTGCCTCTGATAAGGACTGGGCAAAGAATCCATGCTACCTAGGGTCTTGTCAAAGTCCATGTGAGACCCTCCATGGTGACTGATATTTGTGGTCAGAGAATAGAGTTTGTATCTAAAGGCAGAGGCACTATGGATTTGGATATAAAAAGTACACTGAGGTCCTAGCTCAGGATCCTTCCTTAGTCACTATCTGATTTTACAAAGATCTGATTTCAAATCAAACTTAAAATATTTATTGAACACCTGTTACAAGCAGGACATAATGCTACACACTTCAGTGGATACAAAATCATGCAAGGCAGAAGTGTGACTGGTAAAACTCCCCATTGTGGCTGAAACTAAATGAACATGTGATTGAGAAATAATTATCAAAATAAACAAAAAAATAATAAAACATAGATAACATTTTCTTTTAAAATTAAGTCAATGTGTAATCTAGATGGAGTCATATACTGATTAGTGGTCTCTGTTTCTATTTGAGTTTGATAGCCCTGATGTAAGGCATGACCCCTGGCCTCAAGAAGTTTCTAGTCTAGTTGGGGAAATAAGGGAGAATCAAGTTAAAAAGTTAAATAATACAAGATTGAAATAAGGGTTCAAGGTCACCTAGTTATCAAGTTATCATCAAGTCAAAACGTTAAATAATATGAGATTGAAATAAGGATTCAAGGTCACCTAGTTATCAAGTTATCACAAAATCATATACAAGGGAGTCATGGATACTGTCAGGGGAGTAATAAGGGCAATTGGTGAGGGGAGTGCAGATGCTATAGGCAGGCATAATCAAGGGATGCTTTAGAGAGGAGGTAGAATATAAGCTGAGCTTTGAAGGAGTGTGGAGGGTCTGGACTAATGGAGAGAAATCAATATAATAATGAGAACAAAGTCTCAGGGGCATAAATACTCAAACTATCCATGGGAATAGTGAATAAGTCAGTTTGACTATCATGCCCAGAGCTATAGCTAGAAATTCTAGCACCTAGGGCAAGTTCAGTGATTAGACATAGGGGATGGGGATATGTCTAGGGCAATGAATCTCAATTTTTTTTCCTCACAGCCCAACATTCTTTGCCATGAGGAATTGAGCCCCACTGGATGTTTATAGAGGTGACAAAAATAGTTTCTGGGCCTTGGACTTCCTCTGCCTTTCCTTCCAAACCCTCTCATTGTCCTCTCTTTTTTTAGTGAAATATCCCAGGACTTGACACAGAGGAGGCAATTTTGTATCTCCAAGGATAGTACTACTTTTGTTGAACCACTAGTAAAGAGCAGGCAGCAAATTTCCAGGAGTGAGAGAAAGGGCTGAGGCAGGGCTGGGGAATGTGGAAGTCTCAGGGTGTAGAGAGGATTTTTAGGGCATGCCTAGTGGAACACACTTGTGACTTGACACCACTTTAAGAACCATTGACTGAAGGTGCGACCTCTTGCTTGAGGAACATATAGGCAAAAGTGTTCAAAGCGGGCACGTGATGGGGTTGAGACAAAGAGTGTAAGCCGGGTTTGGAACACTAAGGTCAAGGGAGTGTGATCTGGGAGTCTACGGGTCTAGACAGTATAAAGGCAACTTTAAAGAAGAAGAGGTGACTGGAAATAGAAAAGTGTGAAAGTGTAAGTGGGGAGGAAGGATTATGCTAACTTCTCTCCTTGGTTCAGTGTGTCTGCCATTGTATTTTTTGGTCCCTTGTTCTTGAAGAGGACCAATAACATCATGAGGGCCATATCTTGACTTGGGTATGAATTGTATTTAAGTGAGACAGAGGGTATAGAGGTAGAGAAGCTAGTTTTGGAGAAAGTATCAAAGCCTTCTGGAGGAAGTTAGGTTTCAGTGACTACCAGGAAATGGAAAGAATATGAAAAGAAGATTTAGGATGTTGTAGGAGTGTGTCAACAATAGAGAATTGTTCCAGAGAACACAGTGGAAAGGGATGACAAAGAAGGATAGGGATTGGGGAGGGTTACGACTAAGTTGATAGTGATAGAGGACATGGGGAGGGGTAAGCAAGGGAAAAGGGTTTGGAAGGTAGGAGATGAAGAGAGGGAGGAAGGGAGGTCTAACATAGACAGTTTGACCTGAGTGCAGTCTTCTCTTCCCCTAATATTCTCAGCCAGATCCTTTTATCCCATGCTCTCCCAGGTCTGCTTTTCTTCCTAAATCTCTGACGGGTTGTGGGCCAGTACAACATTTGGGAAAAGGGAAGTGATTGAAATATATATGAGTGAAAGATGAAATTTTTGTTGTACTGGATTCTAGTCCACTTTTGCAGAGTGAACTTGGGGAAATCATTCTAGTCTTGAGTTATTCCAGAGAACTGATGATGAAACATGGAGAGAAGAGATGGATTTTGGGTAAAGAATGAAATATGAATATTTTTGTGTACAGCCTTGAGGGAATTTATTTTGTCTGACCACATATTTATTATAAAACATTGGCTTTTTCCTCCTTCCTTCCTTCCTTCCTTCCTTCCTTCCTTCCTTCCTTCCTTCCTTCCTTCCATGCCTTCCTTCCTTTCCCACCAAGGGGTGAGGGTAGGAGGGATATAAAATAGACTTCTGTTTGCTTGAAAAATAGAGAGATGTAGGCTGTTACATATGTGAAATATTGCATGAACTTTTGGATTAAGCCTCCATATCATTAGTTTTAGTTAACTGTTATACTTTGTTACAAGAGACCTCTTACAAAGTAGGAGTAATTTGTAAATGTAACATAAAAACAAAACATAAACGACACTGAAAGTGTAAAATATAGTGAAATAAAGAACGCTGGATTTGGAATTAATGGTCTGGGTTTGAACATATGTTCCAGATGATATAATTGGACAAAAATACTGGATTTGGATCCAGAGGTTCTTAGAGTCTAGAGCTGGAAAGGACTTTGGAGGTGATTCAGGCTTCATGTAAGAAATGAGAAACTGAGGCCCAGAGAAGGGAAATAATTTGTCAGAGTTCACTTAAGTTTTAAGTAGTGGATGTGCCTAATTCGCTTAAAGTTCAATCTCATGTGTAATGGGCTTTTTAGGAACATATCTACTAAGTAATGAAATCTAAACTGTCTCTGCTTTAAGTAACTCTCTCATCAACAAATAACACATACAAATAAGTCATTTGGTGAAGATGGACAATGAGTAAAGTAAAAGGTGAAGTATGAACTGGAATTCTGTTATTTATCAAGTGTGTGACCTTGGAAAAGGCTCTTCACCAATCTATCTTGTTTTTCAAATCTGCAAAAGGAGTGGGAGTGGGAAGGTAGGAGTGCTGTACTAGGTAGTCTCAGAGGCTCCTTCCAGGTTAAAGGTTCTAGTTCCATGGCCTCCCATTTCAGCTGCAAAGCAAAACAATTACATTTGGTGGTGGTGGTGGGGATGTCATTAAGGGGTGGTGGTAGAAGATAAGAGTTGGTAGGGGTTCTCTTATGACATACATGTTGGTTGATTCATCCATAATTATGGTCCTCTGTAGTCAAGTCCAACAAAGCACACTTTTCAGACTCTCCTAAAAAGTGGGTAGGGATTAATTTCACCTCAGTTCCTCTTTTCCAAGTCCACTAAAACCCTAAGCAAAGGACAAGTTAATAATGTGTAAATTTGAAGAACTTTGCTAAGCACAGATGGATTATAAACTTTGAGAGCTTAAGAGAGAGGGTGAAGCTTCATTTCATTTGTTGGGTTTTTTTTCCTCTCCATTTCAAATTAGTTTTATAATTTTCTCTATGATTTTATTAAATTCAAGGAGTAACAACAGGGGCCTCCACCCCCTGGAGTTAATTAAATACTCATAAATTAGAATGACTAAGAAGCCAAGACTATAACCCAGTGACTCGAATGTGTGCCTTTAATTGCCCATGTAATGAGTCTGAGTCCCTTGGAGGTTTATTTTTATTATAAATCCTTCTCTCTGATTTTCTCAGTGTCCAGTGGATAACTACATTTATTTTTTGCACTTAATTATTTTCATCATTCTAACATATACAGATTTTAATGAAAATACTTAAATAATCTTTTGGTTCAATAAAAAAGATAATTTATAGTATGTGATCTCCATTTAGAACATTTATTATTTGACCTGCATATAGATTTTTTAAAAAATTAACTGAGAACTGTGTCTTCTCATGATTTTATAGCTTTTTATGAAGTCCTGAGTATCATTCCTTCCTTCAGATTCTCAGCATGTCTCTTCCACTTCAGGAAATAAGGACAGATCCCGACTGTAGCAATTCTTTAAAACTGAATTTTTATCGACTAATTTTCAATCAAGAGAAGTGTTCCCAGTGTGGGCCAAAATATAATGATGCTGGCTTTATACACATTCATTGCTGCTCCAAGAAGCAACATTGCACAAGTATTTCATTCAGACATTCATTCATTATTTCTTGTGTTCTTACTGCATGCAAAGCACCAACAAATCTTTGCTGTTTCTGACCAATGTATCCTTTACTTACCCAACAGATACTCCTCATCTTAAGGGATCTGAATAACATTCAGTCATTCAGTCAACAAATATCCATCTTTTCAATGTTTTTTCCTTGAGATCACAGCTGATAGAGTTGCTGGGCCTGGTGTCAAGAAGATCTGAGTTATCTGGCCTCAGACATTTACCAGCTTTGCAACTCTGAGAAAATCATTTAACTTCTGTCTGCCTCAATTTTCCCAACTATAAAATGATGATAATAATAGGAACTACCTCCCAGGCTTGTTATGAAGATCTAGTGAAATATTTACATGCTGCCATCTTGGCTCTGCCCTCCAAACTGCTTAGCACAGTGTCTGGCACATAGAAGGTTTTATGTAAATGCTTATTCTCTTCCTCTCCCTTCCCTTCCCCTTTTTTTCTAAAGCATGTTCCTCACAACTAAGCATAACTTCAAACGTGGTCTAACCGGCTTTCCCTTAATACAGTCTATGTAAGCTGTTCTGATTGCTGAGTTGTTGACTTTCTGACCATTTAGGTCCATTAATTCCACCCTTCTCCACTTTTTTTTCCAAATAAATTGATATCTAGATATGCCATCACTGCCTTATACTTATTGAATCTTTGAACTCTCATATAAGTCACTAGATTTTTTATTTGTTGTCAATTTGTTTCAGTTCTTTTCTGGGTTTTGTGACCCCATTTGGGGTTTTCTTGGCAAAAGTACTAAAATGGCTTGCTATTTCCTCCTCTAGCTCATTTTACAGATTAGAAAACTGAGGCAAACAGGGTTAAGTGATTTGCCCAGGGTCACACGGCTAGTAAATGTCTGAGGCTGGATTTGAACTCATAATTTCTGACTCTAGGTCTTGCACTCTAGGTCTGGCACTGTGCAGCCCAGCTGCAAAAGATGTATTACTGAGTCTTACTATTGTAAATAATAAATTTGTTTAGTATTAAATCTCTTATTAAATCAGGCCCAACATTCTAGCCTCACAAAATAATTTTGGATTCTGACTGTCAAATGCTGTTTTAGTTAACCCTTGTAATGTCATGCAATTGGAAATGTTGATAAACACATCACCTATATCTTCATGCAAGTCACAGATCAAATTGTGAAACAGTAATATAGACCTCCTTCTACATGGCCATCAGTCCAGTAATTAATCAATTGTGCCAGGTCCTTTAAGTCAACTTGAAATTCTATAATATCTAACAGTTCTATAACTTAGTCCCCATCTTTCCCATAAGAATGGCCTAAAGAATTTATTAAGGAGGGGCTGAGCCAAGAAGGTGGCGTAGAAGCAACAAAGTCCCGCAGCTCCCACACCACCACCCTAAACACCCAGAAAATATGAGCCCAGACAAAGTCTAGTAAAGTCTAGGACTCTCAGACTCATGAAAATACAGAGAACACATCTCTCGCTGAAGGCAGCTCAGCAGCAGGGACTCAGCTGGACCACCGGAGCGGAGACTGGAATAGCCAGAAGCCAAGACCACGGCCAGGCCTGGGAAGGTGGGAAGGAGCCGGGCTGAGGTGAGCCGATCCCCAAAGCCAGCCTGCAGCGGTTCTACAGCCTCCAGCACCTCCACATCTGCCAAGGCGGGAGGAACGGGAGGGGAGAGGGGCAGCTAGCAGAGCAGCGGAGCAGAGACCCAGCCAGCCCAAAACCGCAGCC
>CM053594.1:303020691-303062462 GCA_028646575.1 Pseudocheirus occidentalis | reverse complement strand
GTCGATTCAGCCCTGCTGTGGAGTTCGCAGGCCAGGGGCTCTGAAGCAGCCTAGTGGGGGCATCCACTGGTTACAGCAGTTTCTTCCCTTCCCCCCACTGCTTCCTTCTCCCGGGGGCTAGATTGGCTGAACTGCTTTTCCTCCCCCAAATTTAGCTTGAAAGCTTCAGTCACTTTCACTGACCTTTAATCCTGGATTATGCAGTTTGCTCCAGGTGCTTTAGATCTTCTCTGAAGTAGACTCAAGCTGCAGCTTGGGAGGCTCCAGGAGCCTGGCCTCGTGGTGCTTTTAGGCTGGGCTGGTCTCAGCTCCCGCCTGCGCTGAGCCCCTCCAGCCAGCTGCCTTTCTCTAATCCCTATTTTTCTCACCTTTCTTTAATCCCTATTTTTCACACCTTGGTAAGTGGAGGTGCTGGAGGCTGTAGATCTTCTCTCTTGTAGACTGGATGCAGCTCAGCTTAGCTCCTTCCTATGGCCCCAGGGCCTGGCTTTGGTTTCAGTTTCAAGCTGGGCCAGCCTCTGGCTCCCGTCCTGCCTCGATGATCCCCTGCTGCCTCGCAGCCTTCTGAGAGAGATGTGATTTCTGCATTTTTTGAGTTTGAGAGTCCTAGAATTTGTTCAGCATCATATTGTTATGGGTGTTTAGGGTGACTGTGTGGGGGCTGTGGGACGCTGCTGTTTCTACGCCGCCATCTTGGCTCTGCCCCCAGAAGTTTGCCTAGAATGGAATTTTTGAAAGGAGGACTTTGTGTTTCTTTGGGATTTTCCTCCATCCCTTCATTACATGCAGGGTCCAGATGGTAACTGATGTCAAAACCCCATTTTTCTTTCCCCAGTACTTCTTATTTTATTTGTTGACATTCTTGAAATTGTAAATTAAATCATAGATATGCTTAAAACTGCAAGAGAAAATTTCAGGAAGGAAAAGACAGCTGTGTTCAATGATGCTATTCTTAAAAGTGGCAAAGAAGGCATTCTGAACACTTAGCAGACTGAGATCTTCTTTTTAGTGAGGCCCTCAGATGGGAAGGCACTTAGAAAAGTCAAAGTATTTCTGGATACAAATCCTAGGATATGTGAGATTGAGAGTAGAAGGCACTTTAGGGTTTATATGGTACAAATTTCCTCCACCTCCTGTTGGGGAACTGAGGCCCAAGTAGGTTAAAGATGTCTGAGAAGGGATGAATTTGGTTGAAATAAACTCCTTAGTCTTCTTAACTTTAAAACCTAATATGAAATTAAAATAATATAGTTTTGCAATTATAGGCACAAAGCGAACAAATTGCCACTGCTTGCTTTACATATTCAATTAACTTAACAGATAAATATTCATCAAATTTGACTATAAAGGGGTATTATTTTTATCCATATTTGCCTCTTTAAGACTATTAATTTATCCATTATCACCTTCTAGAACTAGATTCAATTCAAGTTAACATTTGTTAAGTGCCGATGGGTGTGCAATGCCCTATGATAGGTTCTGGGGATACAAAGAAAAAAATGAAACATCTTTGTTCTCAAGAAGCTTGTACTTTGTGTTGGAAAGGGCAAGGAAAGAGGTTACATCACTATCTGACATTATCATGTGGACTCAAATTTTGTTGGAAAAGGAAGCATTACAAAGAATTATGTTATATGTGGACCGTGGTCATGAAATTAAAACAACACAGAAGTGGAGAGATAGGAATGCTAGACATTATCCTATTTAAGACAAATTATAATGTTCTCCTTAGTTATCAAAGAGTATTATTAATGGAGAATAGTTTGATTTCACATATATACTGAAGCCAGAATAACCATGAGTTTATTTGTGATATTAAAAATAATGCACCTGGATACAGATTTCTAAAATGAAGGAAGAAGACAAAGTGGTTCAGTTGGGGTTGCATTTTTGGTATGAAAGGATTGCATATTTATTTATTTTTTTAAACTTCTGCTTTCAGAGTTTCTGAAAGAAGTTTCTGAAGCTTATACTTTCAGAGTATATTTTGGTTATTGCTATTTGGCATTTATTCAACCTTGTGCTTTATATAATTCTGGTTGGTTTGGGTCCTTGGCTTGACTGATAGAAATGTGGTTTTGAAAGAGTAGAATTTTTAAAAAATTGGAATATCCTGAATGGTATTAAATTTCTGGAAGTTCCAAAAAAGATACATTTTCCTTTCTTTTTTGCTTTATGGAGGGGAGAAGGCAGGGCAATTGGGGTTAAGTGACTTGCCCAAGGTCACACAGCTAGTAAGTGTTAAGTGTTTGAGGTCAGATTTGAACTCAGGTCCTCCTGACTCCATGGTGGGTGCTCTATTCACTGCACAACCTAGTTACCTCAAAAGATACATATTCTAAATGGGTTATGGCACCACTGTTTTTGCTTTATTTTTTGGCTAACAAGTCATATGAAGAAAGCAAAAGACCTTTTTTTGTTTCATTTATTTTAACTCTGACTCTTCAGAAAGAGAAAATCTTTTTTTAAGAAAGAATTTATTTATTGCCTCACTGATGCTCAATCTGCACAGCTCACAACAGAATTTGTACACTTGGCTTTCCCTGGTCACAAAAGATCAGTTTTTGTAGCCGTGTGACCTTGGGCAAGTCACTTAACCCCAACTGCCCTCCCCCCCCCAAAAAAAAGAAAAAAAAAGATCAGTTTTTGGCTCATTGAATATTTAAAATCTGTCTAATTAAAAATTTTTGTGAATGGGCATACATTTGCAATTAAAAATTTGGAAAATATCTCTGCTAACCATTTTTTTTCCTCTATCCCCTCCAAGCCCTGCCCCGGGTCCTTTAATTGAAAGATCTGTATTGCTTTTATTGATATATTTTACTTCAATATCACTTTCCTTCATGACTCCTTTTCCTTCCCTCTAAGGAAGCCATCCCTTTTAACAGAGTTAAAAAAAAGAAAGAAAAAAGAGAACTAATTTGAGACTACCAATTATTCAGTTTCTTTTTTATTTGTTTTGAAACATCTCATTTGTAAAGAGGATTGTGCTAAACTGCCAAAACATGCACAGGTTTATAAGTTATCTTGTCACTAGTCTTTATTGGCTTGATTTCTGATGCTATAAAAGTCATCTCAAGTCTTCTCAGGACATGAGTAGCATTTCTGTATACATCATTTACAAAGACTATTTCTTTTTTTTCCTACTTAATAGTATTTTTTTCCAATTATATGTAAAGGTAGTTTTAAACATTTACTTTTATAAAATTTTGAGTTCCAAATGTTTTTCTTCCTTCCCTCCCCCTCCCCAAGACAGCAAACAATCTGATATAGTTTTAAATATATTTCCACATTTGTCATGTTGTGAAAGAAGGATTGGAACAAAATAGAAAAACCACGAGGAAGAAAATAGAATGCTTCAATATGTATTCAGACTCCATAGTTCCTTCTCTGGATGTGGAGATAGCATTTTCCATCATGCGCCTTTTGGAGTTGTCTTAAATCATTGTATTGCTGAGAAGAGCTAAGTCTGTAATAGCTGCTCAATGCACAATGTTGCCATTACTATGCACAAGGTTCTCCTGGTTCTGCTCATTTCACTCAGCATCAGTTCAACTAATAATTTCCAGGTTTTTCTGAAATCTGCCTGCTCAACATTTCTTATAGCACCATAGCATTCCATTACGTTCATATGTCACAACCTGTTAAGCCATTCCCCTATTAATGGACATCCCCTCAATTTCCAATTTTTGCCACCACAGAAAGAGTTGCTATACATACTATTTTTTATTTTCCCTCCTTTCTCATGCTTTCTCCCTTTTGTTTTGATTCTTCTTTCACAACATGACTAATGTGGAAATGTGTTTAATATGATTGTAATGTATAGTCTATATCCCAGATTGCATGCCATCTTGGGGACGGGAGAGAGGAAGCTGGGAATTTTGAACTCAAAAATCTTATAAAAATGAATGTTGAAAACAATAAATATATTTTTAAAAGAGCTGCCAGAAATATTTTTGAACATCTGAGCCTTTCCCCCTTTTTTAATGATATCTTTGGGATATAGACCTACTAGTGGTAGTATACACAGTTTTATAGCCCTTTGGGCATAGTTCCAAATTGCTCTCCAGAATAGTTGGATCAATTCACAACTCTACCAACAATGCATTCATGTTCTAACTTTCCCACATCTTCTCCAACATTTTTCTGTTTTGTCATATTAGCCAATCTGATAGGTGTGTTATGATAACTCAAAGTTGTTTTAGTCTGCATTTCTGTAATCAATAGTGATTTAGAGCATTTTTATATGATTTTAAGCAGCTTTAATTTCTTCATCTGACAAATGCCTCTTCATATCCTTTGGACATTTATCAACTGGGGAATAATTTGCATTCTTAAAAATTTGACTCATTTTTCTATATATTCTAGAAATGAGGCCTTTATCACAGACACTGGTTATAAAAAATTGTTTCCCAGCTTTCTGATTTCCTTCTAATCTTGGTTACATTGGCTTTGTTTGTGCAACCCCTTTTTAATTTGATGTAATCAAAATTATATATTTTGCATTTCATAATGTGCTCTATCTCTTATTTAGTCATAAATTCTTCACTTCTCCATAGAGATGACAGGTAAACTATTCATTTCTCTCCCAATTTGCTTAAGATATCACCCTTTATATATAAATCATGTACCAATTTTAACCTTAACTTGGTATACAGTGTAAGATGTTGGTCTTTGCCTAGTTTCTGCCATTCTATTTCCTAGTTTTCCCAGCAATTTTTGTTAAATAGTGAGTTCTTATCCCAGAAGCCGGAGTCTTTGGGTTTATCAAACAGTAGATTATTATAGTCATTGACCTGTGTCTTGTGTACCTAACCTATTCCACTGATCCATCATGTGCTGTGTTATAATACAATTTTACATCTGGTGTGGCTAGGTCACCTTCCCTTGCATTTCTTTTCATTAATTTCTTTGATATTCCTGATCTATTGCTCTTCCAGATGAATTTTTTTGTTTTTTTCTAGTTCTATAAAATACTTTTTTTTGGTAGTTTGATTGTCATACCACTGAATATG
Organism: Pseudocheirus occidentalis; assembly: GCA_028646575.1. NCBI lineage: Eukaryota > Metazoa > Chordata > Mammalia > Diprotodontia > Pseudocheiridae > Pseudocheirus > Pseudocheirus occidentalis. The sequence goes on along the minus strand of CM053594.1, from coordinate 303,057,447 downwards.
TATATTAATTTAGGTAGAATTATCACTTTTATTATATTAGCTCTACCTCCTCATGAGCAACTGATATTTTTCCAGTTATTTAGATCTGACTTTATTTGCGTGAAAAGTGGTTTGCAGTTGTGTTCATGTAATTCCTGGGTTGTCTTGGGCAACAGACTTTCAAATATTTTATATCACCTATAGTTATTTTAAATGGAATTTCTCTTCTCTTGCTACCAGGCATTGTTAGTAACATATAGAAATGCTGATGATTTATATGGGTCTATTTTATATCCTGCAACTTTGCTAAAATTGTTCATTAATTCAAGTAGTTTTTAGTTGTTTCTCTAGGATTCTCTAAGCATACCCTAATATTATCTGCAAAGAGTGATAGCTTTGTTTCCTCATTGCCTATTCTAATTCCTTCAATTTCTTTTTCTTCTCTTATTGATAAAGCTAACATTTCTAGTACAATACAAAGACCATTTCGTAAGGAAGGGTTTTGTTGTTGTTGTTTCTTGTTATTGTTGATCTGAATCTCTACAATTTCATCTGTGTAAGAAACTTCTGGTATGAAAACTTTCTCTGCTGATGCATATCAGCAACTCATCTGTGAGATGGCAAGTTGCCTAGGGCACTGAGTCTTAAGTGGCTTTCCTATAGTCCCACAGCTCGTATGTGTCAGTCAGGAAAGACTTGAATCCATGATTTCCTGTATTCAAAGCCCAGTCTCTCTTCACTACTCTATACTATTTCTCAAGGTAGTTTAACTTAGCCAGTCAACAAGCATTTATTAAACACTTACTATGTGCCAGACATTTTGCTAAGTGCCAGAAATAAAAAAAAGGGCTGCTAGGTGACACAGCAGATAGAGTGCTGGGCTTGGAGTCAGGAAGACCTGAGTTCAATTCTGCCTCAGACACTTAAAAGCTGTGTGACCCTGTACGAGTCACTTAACCCTGTTTGCCTCAGTTTCCACATTTGTAAAATGAGTTGGAGAAGGAAATGGGAGAAACCATTCCTGTATTCTTGCCAAAAACACCCCAAATGGGGTTACAAAAAGTTGGGCATGACTAAACAACAATGGAGATAAAAACAAAGGCAAATATAGAGTCCTTGAATTTAAGGAACTCACTTTTGATTGGAGGAGACAACATGCAAACTGCTATGTACATAGATGAGATCTCTCTCTCTGTCTCTCTCTCTCTCTGTCTCTATTAATCTGTGTCTATTTATCTATATGTCATCTATTTGTCTATGTGTCAATCATCTGTAACTTCTATTATCTCCCATTTAATATACATTTATGCACACATATATACGTATATACATATGTACATATATATACATATATATACACACAAACACATATGCAGACCTACACACACACATAGGGTGTCCTAAAAGTCTTAGTGCAGTTAAAAGCTTAAAACTGCACTAAGACCTTTGAAGGTAATCTGTATGTATATATATATATATATATATATGTGTGTGTGTGTGTGTGTACATATATATATATGCACATGTATATATATATACACACACAATGTATGTATGTATGTTTGTGTGTATATATGCATTCATCCTATAAATATGAATTATAGAAGTAAGGTACCAGGGGTGTGGGAAGGGGACTGGAAAAGGTCTATTCTAGAAGCTAAATTTGAGCTGAGTCTGAAAAGAAGGGAAACAGGGAGAGATAAGGAGGGAAAACTTTTGAGGCATGGGAGACAGTCAGTAAAAAGACATGAGATATAGAATATGGTGTGAGAGGAACAGTATGGAGGCCAATGCTGCCTGATCTTATGTCATACAGTGTGCAAAGGCCAGAAAAGTTCCAGGAAGTGGCCTCCTTGTAAAAGTCTTTAAAAGCTAAACATAGTATATTATATTTAATTATAAAAAAATGGGGGGCACTTGAATCTATTGAGTAGGTAGAGGAGGTAGCATGGTCAGAACTGAACTTGAGAAAGATGACTTTGGCAGGTGAGTGGGTGATGGTTTGGAGGACTGGGGTAGAAAGAGACTCAAGGCAGAGGACCAACCAGAAGACTAGCATGACAGTCCAGGTATGAGGTTAAGAGGCCCTATATCTCAGAGTGGTGGCAGTGTCAGAAGAGAAGGGGACATAAGCAAGAAATGTTATTAAGGTAGAATCAGTAATACTTGGCAACTGATTGAATAGGGGTGATGAGAGAGAATGAGGAGTTGAAGATAATATCTCAGTTACAAGTCTGAGTGATTGGGAGCAAGGTGGTGCATTCAATATTAAAAGGAAAATTAGGAAAAGAGGAAGGTTTGGGTATAGAAATAATGAATTATGCTTCAGACATATTGAAGTTCAGGTATCTATCAGACATCCACTTTGAAATGGTTAATAGGCAGGTGGTGATGTGACTGTAGGTCAAGAGAAGTTAAGACTGGATGAACAGATTTGAAACTCATCTGTATAGATGATGATAATTGAACCTATGAGAAGTGATGAGCTCACCAAGTAACATAGTGTAGTGAGAGAAGAGAATGTCCCCAAGATAGAACCTTGGAGGACACTCACATTTAGAAGACGTCACCTGAATGAAAAACTAGTAAAGAAGATTTAGAAGAAGCAGTCACAGACATGTGTGAGAAATAACAGGAGACAGCAGTGCAGGGATATGTTGGAGGCAGCTTGAACTGACTCATGAGAGACAATTGTTAAATTTTTTGTGTGAAAAGTTATACTTTGGAATCGGCAAAGTACAAATCAGATCTTGATTTATTGCTTTATTGATTGTCTAGACTTAATAAAGTGATGGGGAAAATATTAATTTTCTCAGATTAAATTGAAAAGTACATCATGTACATTTTTCTCCCTAAGAACTAGTTGTTATATGTGTATTAACATACCCAGAGGCAGTGTCACAAAAAACTTAGAAAGGAGAGAGCAGTCCAGGGAAGAGAATGATGAATAGTGTCAGAGGCTGTCAGATACTGTAGAGAGGTCATGAAGGATGAGGATGAGAAATCATATAAATTGGGAAATGATGACATCATTATAGTAACTTTGGAGAGAGAAATGTCAGTTGAATAATGTGGTCAGAAGCAGGATTGTACAGAGCACAGAATTGAGTGAGAGGAGAGGAAGTGGAAGCACCAATTGAGAACAATCTTTTCAAATTTCTGCATCTAGAATGCAAAAAGAACCCAGAGACTGATTCAATCAACAAACACTTGTCCTCTGTTTCTTTGTCCTGCAAGAGAAATATGGCATTTGAAGTCAACGTTGGTTAAGGATTTAAATTCATTTGTAAAATCTTATAGAGAAGGATGGTAGAAGATTTTGATTAGTATCATTTCATTAAACACCAAGAAAAGGTTAAAGAAAAAGTTAGTCTGGTAAAAGACTAAACCAAAGCATCCCAGACACTTACTAGTTGTGTGATCCTGGACAAGTCATTTAACCCTATTTGCCTCAGTTTCCTTATCTGTAAAATAAGTTGGAGAAGGAAGTGACAAATCACTCCAGCATCTTTGCCAACAAAACCCCAAATGGGGTCACAGAGTCAGACACAACTGAAATGACTGAACAATAACAACAAATCATCCCAAGAGCATCTAAGGATAAAAAGAGCAAGACAACAAACAGATAAAAATAGAAAATTTATGCCAAAATTATAACAAATTATTTTATTGGTGATGATGGATCTATGATAACAATAAAATGGGTAGCTTTTATGTGTCCTTTAAGGTTGGCAAGCGCTTGCAGCTTTTACCTACTTTTATTTGATTCTCAAACAGCTGTGTTTGTATTGATATCCCCATTGTGCAGTCAAGGAGACCCTTCTCAGAATCACACTCAGCTAACAAGTAACTGAGTTTTCAGTGCTGGTTCTCATGACTCCAAATTTTATACCACTTCCCAATGACATTTGGTCTCTTAGAGTTCTCTTAAAGCACAAAGTTCCTTTTGTGCTCCAGGAGGAATTAGGACCTTAAAAAGATGGGAAGAGCAGGCGTGTGTAATGCTCAGAGGAGGAGATCCATGTTAGAGGTGATATAAAATTGAAGGCAATGAGGAAATGAAGATGCACAGAGGAAGTATGTGTTGGAGGTGATGTAATATTGAAAACAACGAGGTATCGATTCCCAGGATATTTGGAACACTTTCAAGTTCAACTTGTACCTCTATGTATTCTCTATCCAGCTCTGACCTATCTTGAGACCCCCAGGTCTAAATCTCTATCTACAAGATATATTCCCCTGCATATACTGCTAGCACCTCAAACTTATTAAGTCCCAAGCTAAAATCATTATCTTTCTGCTGAAGTCTGGTCTTGGAGACTTTCTCTCCGTGGTACTGACATCCAACACACTTTCCCAGTTAGAAACCTTGGTGCTATTTCTGACTCCATCTCCACTTTCAGCTTTTTTATCTAATCAGTTTCCATATCCTGTCAATTCTTCCTCCAAAATATCCCCTGCTCTTGCCTTCTTCCATGTACTTCCGATGCCACTATGCCAGTATGGGACCTCATTATCATCGGCTTGTACCATCTCCTAAGAAATCTTTCTGTCTCTACGTGTTCCTCTCTTTGATTGGCTCCTCAAAATTCTGCCAGAACAATCTGTCTTCAAAGATTTTCATGTTATTTATGAATACTCAGAAACCTTCAGTGGCTTCATAATTGCTTGGCATTTTAGGTTCCCAGAAGTCTGATGCCATGTTACCATTCTAGTCTTATCTCATATAACTCCCTGCCACATAAGTTACATTCCAGTCAAATTAGATTACCCACCATTCCTCCAACATTCTTGCTGTTTCTCATGTTGTTTCTTCCACCTACACTGTCCTCCCTCTTCCTTCATCTATTACTTTCTCCACATCCTTTAAAGCTCAGCTCACATGCCTCATCTTTCATGAAGACTTTCCTGATTCCCCAGTCATGAAGGATCTTCTCTACCCTCTCCTCAGTTCTCCTGCAACACATTGCTTTGTACATTTTAAATTTGTTTATCGGTAACTATCCTTTTTTGTGGTTATTTGGACATAAGTCTTATGCCTGTACTAATCTGCAAGTTTCATGAAGGCAAGAAGTATATTTAAACATTTAGGTTAAACCTAAACCTTGTATCTCAACACTATTAGAATATAACAGTCTTGAAGGACAGGATGGTTCTGCTTTTGTCTTTGTATCTTCATTGCTCAGTGCATTAGCAGGAACTGGCTTAATTTACCATTCCCACATGATAATTACTTAACAATGTTTATTTGAATGAATATGATGAAAAATTATCTTGCAATGAAAGTCCTGGAAAATTCAGGTGTTTGTAACTCTAAGTTCTTCACAGGGTATTTAGGCTTCCATAAGGTTCCTTGGACTTCTACAAAGCAATATTATAGTTGTTCTTCTGGTTTCAAGCTGTCGTCATAAGGGGGAATGAGGGAGGAAGACCATGCTATCAACATTTATCATCTTCTTCAATAATTATTCCAAATCCATCCTGTGGGTCAAGAGGGTCTTGCGGGTATATACAGTCCTGGGGCAGTTACGTAGTACAGTGGATAGAGCAGCTAGCCTTAGAATTAGGAAGAACTGAGTTCAAGTCAAGCCTCACACTATTTGTTTGACCCTGGGCAAGTCACTTAACCCTTATTGCCACCAAAAACAAAGCATATTGTTACTAGATCTTGAGGGTCATAGTTGTCTAAATATCTCCTTTTAGAAATGAGGAAACAGATCCAGGAGGCTTAGGGTACTAGTCTGACCGCTAATGGAATTAAGTCTTATACATCAAAGAATTAGAAGTGGAAGGGACATTAAAGACTAGCACACATTTTTCATTTTATAAATGGAGAAATGGAGGCAAAGAATATTTAAATGAGTTGCCCAAATGCATGCACATAATAAGAGAGACAGGTTTTGAACCCGGATTACCTTGGGACACTTGTAAATGTTTCTGGGTATGTCATGTCCCTGGTGAGTCTTTTGTATTACCCTTGGACATAAGATGTGTAATAGAATTAAACAACCCATAGTATTTCTGAATAATAAAGTTATTGGTAAGAGCTGCAAGGAGATCTACTCTTATGTGTAACTGGAACTGGAAGATGAGCACTGTGCATCCGTATGCTCAGTGGATGCAAATTCCCATGTGGAAGAGTCTAGGTAGCCTGGGAATGTGCTGGACCCTGGTTACAAGTGGTAAAGTATTTTGAACAGTTTTAAAATGAGCCTCCCAGTGCATAACCCCTTGCACTTTCAGATCTTTTTAGCAACTAATTTTAGCCCTTAAAATGATGATCTCGTGGACAACTGAAGAGTTTTTTTTTCTCTTCTAACCCAGTGATATCTTCTGTATTGTTTCCCTTTAGAGGGCATTGAGAAACCAGTATTGACAACACAGCAATGCCAACCCTGGGAGAAGCTGCAAAACTCTAGATGTGTTTGTAAAATGCCGTATGAATGTGGGTAAGCTGTGTCTCTGCTCATCTCTAATGGTTTTGCTTAACTCAAATCAGATGACATTGGAAAGACTTCAGTCTGTGTTAGATAAGACAGCTTTGCTTGCATAGGTCTAAGTCACAAGTTTTTGTTTATGTTACAGTACAGTAGTTGTTCTATCCAGAGTTGCCTAGGTCACCAGAGCTGTCAGTAGGCAGTTAGCCCTCATGAAATCTGGCTAAGGGAGTATAGTATGACTGAGAAGTAGCTGGCCAGCTCCTTGCTTGGGAAGATAGAGCAACATGAAAGTGATCATCTGAGGATTTAGGGATAAGTAAATTACCTTGGGAGGTAAACTCTCAAAATAATAGTCATAGAAAATTGAATAAAGACACTTCTATTTTGTTTTCATGATCATTCTTTTAATAAAAAATATCACCCAGCTAGAAAACTTGAACTTTGTTTTGTATATAGTTGAAGAGTTAAAAAGCTTACACAGTGAGAAAAATAATTAAATCCAATTCAACAAATATTTATTAAATTCTTACTGCCTACAAGTGACTTTACAAGATGATGGGTGGTGGTGATGGTGGTGGCAGTACGGGATGGGGAGATAACAAAACTTATAATTTAATAGTGGAAATGAGACAAATCCACAAATATCTGTAATAGGAATAAAACCATAACAATTACACAGGAGAGGTACAAAGGGTCATGCAAGATAACAGATGACATTTACAATAGTGCTTATAAATTGCTTTACATGGATTATAACCCTGGGAAGTAGCTGCTGTTATCATGTCCATTTTAATATAGGAGGAGACTGGAGCTGAGAAGTTTGGATGACATGCCCAGGGTCACACAACTAGTCAATGTCTGCACTGGGATTGAAACTCAGATCTTTCTGACTTCAACTCCAGTGTTCTATCCTCTATTCCATGCTGCCTCTCTGAGGAACAGTAGTTAGCTTTTATATAATTCTTTGAGGTCTGCAAAGTACTTTGCATGTATTATATGATCTGACTCTCAAAATGACTTTTGTGAGGTAGGTGTTCTTATTATTACAAATTTACAGATGAGGTAACTGAATACAAGAGAGGTTAAGCGACTTGACTATGGTTACACAGGTCCAAGGCAGGATTGAAGACAGATATTCTTGATCTCAGCTCCAACACTCTACCCACAATGCCACCTAGTTGCTTCAAGAAAAGTTTACTTCTGAAAGGGAAATATTCATAGAGGAAGAGGAGGCATGTTTGATGGATCTTAAAGGATGACAAGAATCTCAAGAAGTGATAAGATCATAGATATTGGGGGAGTCTGTTCGAGGCATTGGGTTAGGAGACAGAACACCATAGGAGCAAAGACCCAAAGGCAGGAGAAAGTAGGACAAAACTGTTGAACAGCCAGTACTTCAGTTCAAATAGAATATAGTGCATGTAAAAGTTAGGACAGAAGGCTGGAAGGGCTGTCTGGAGCCATATTGTGAGGCCCAGGAGACCAGGATAAGGAGCAAGAACTTTATTTGCAGAGGAGGCACTCCCGTTTGGGCAAAGGTGACCCAATCAGGTGATTTCAAGTAAGGGCACATGGGTACTATATCGACTTCACACATTTCAGTTTTTCAGTTCTTCAGGGGTGATCAGGTTCTAGCAACTGATTCATATTAATCAAACTCACAAAAGACATTTTGGTAAATAGAATGCCTATTTTTTAATTAACAAGAAGGAATATAATTGTCAGGTGTCTAGTACGTCACCTTGCACATAATAGGTGCTCAATACATATATCTTAAATGGTGTTGAAAAGTAGTCCACATATTTATTTTTTTTAAAAATTAACAAAGTAGATCCTAACAAGTGGGGAGGGGAAGATTAGAGAGGATGGTCAGGACAAAGATAACGAGAAAGCCTCGGTATCCAAGGTTAGTGAAGGCATCAACCCTACAGCTATTTCCTTGCACTCTGGTGCAGCAGGTTGCTGGTTGAGGCTGGGACTAAGCAGGCTGGGAGAGGAGCCAGGTACCTGGGCCTTCAGCTCCCCACTCAGCTGCCACTGGTTCACACACGGTCCTTGCCCTGCTGAGAGGATCAGGTCTTGGTAGAAGGTTACATGCTTCTGTGGGGCCTGAATGGGAACACTGTTGTGGGTGTGGCAGATCGAAGGTGCGAAAGAGTAGGAGCAGGGCCCCCTCCACATACCATCCAATCTAAGTCAGCTGCTAAACATCCAATCCACTTCCCATTCTGGGGTCGATCACACTCCTCATTGCCTGTAAACTTCAATGGTTTGAACCTCCTCACCTGTATGAAGATCGCAAAGAGGAACAGTGCCATCCTCACTCCCGGGCAGCACTTCAGGACTCCTTTCCGGAAGAGCTAGACAATGAACCTAGTCAGTGTGACCTCGAAGTGCACGTGGGAATGTACCTGTCTCCAGATCCATAGTATGAAGCTGGCAGTCACCTCCTGCCAAGAGGAGGGAATTCTCCTTAGGGTTAAGCAGCAAAAAATTGATTTCAAGAACTTCCAGACTGCCCCTGTAAGGGGGATGACGGCTCCGTACTTCCTGACAGCCCTTTTTTATGATGTCCCCCCTCCTCTCCCCCCCCCCCCCCAAGGCAGGCTTTCACTTCATCATGCCCTGCACAGAGCAGATGTCAGTCTGTCAAGACCAGGCTACACACAGGGCCATCGTGGGCTACAAAGGTCATCGCTGGCTTCTTACTTTCCTCTTTGGCCTCTGAGCTTAAAGCAGCTGATAAACTGAAGATGGCAATCCCCGCATAGTTGTTCCCTGCCGCTAAGAACTTGCCACAGAGGAAAATGCTCTGGGAGAAAATGATCACGTGCAGCCGCTCCAAGGCCCGTTGGACCTCCATAGTTCCGACGTACGAGGCTCCTCAAGCCTGCGCGAAGGCTCCGAGCACACCTTGGCTCCACGGTGTTACCCGCTTGCAGAGCAGCGACCACCTAACCACCGATATCCTCTAGTCCACATATTTATGTTAAATGGACATTTTCCTCCCAGTAAAGAAATCCCCTTAGTAACAATTGATTGCTGGAAATTTTTATACCACTTTAAAATTTACAAAGCATTGTGAATACATTCACTCTATTGGATTATTTGTATAAAAACCTGCGAGACATGGAGTGGGAATAAAGTATTTTTCTTTTATAGTAGAAACCAAGGGCTCAGAGTATGAAGAGACTTGTCCATGGTAACATAGCCTATAAGTGATATAGTCAGAATGTGAACTCAGACTCTGAATCTGTATCCAAAGTTTTGCCTACTATTTGAGAAACTGAATCATAAACTGATCATAAAGTTGCTTAGCAGTTAGAGAACCATAGTGGATATCACCTAATCGGCTCAAAGAACCTGGTGAGCTACCTTTATCTACTTAAGGAGTAGATAGCAGCCTGGTTATTCATGCAACTTCTTTACTTCCCTGCTCCAGAAAGAACATTGTCCACTCAAGCTGAATTTGATTAGGACATTAAAATGCCCTGACATATAATAGGACCTTATCTAAGAAGGCATATAATATAAATAATTAAATAGATAAGGTCAGATTGCATGCATTTTAAATCTTTTTGCAGTGATGGGATGGCCTTATGGACAGGAGGTAATGAATAAACAATTTTAGGTGAAAATCATCTCCTCCTTTTTTCTCTTTTGTTTGAGAAGTTTAAGGCTCAGAACAGCAGGATTCATTTTCTTTATCTACTGAAAAATGTCTCCATCTTTTTTGAGTGACCTGGTGTGTGGAGAGAGGGAGAGACATTTTTAGTAATAGTTCATATTTTTATAGAGATTTGTAAAGTTAAATCATTTTCCTCTAACTATTTAGGTAGCTAGTGCAAGAATTTTTAAACCTTGGTTTGTGAATGAGGAAAGTAAGACTTGGGGAGAGACAGGGACTTGTCCCATCCAATAGCAAGTATGTGTCAGGACTGGCAATCACACCTAGGCTTTCTTATTGCAAATTCACCTATTCTAGAGTGCCTCTTAGTGCCAATGACTTGCATCTCACCATTCAAACTCTCCAGTGTTCATGGGATCCAGAAACACAGAACTGACAGGGGACAGGTAAAATTGTTTAATATGTTCATTGTATTTAGAAAAGGAAGCAAGGTGGTATAGAGGATAGAGCATTGAGCTTGGAATGAAGATTTATTTCCATGGATTCAAGTCTTGTCTCAGACACTTAACTAGCTATGTGACTCTGGGCAAGTCACTTAACCCTGTTTGCCTTAGTTTTTTCACCTGTTATATGAGCTAGAGAGGCAAATGGCAAAGCACCCAAGCATTCCTACCAAAAAAACTACAAAAGAGGTCAGGAAGAATTGGACATGACTGAAAAACTGAACAACTGTATTTAAAAATCATGTATGTGTAAAATATAATCAGTTTTAGGTATTTTTTACTTATTAGGTTGGATTTTAATTTTAGACTCAGATTGCTCTAAGAAGTAATGTTCTTTATTATTATAATTACCATAATAATAATAATTATTATTATTGCCAATGTTGATGATAATTGCTGTGCCTTGTTAGTGCCCAGGAAAGTTTATTGTTATTTGAGAAAAATTATTCTGACTGGGGGAAAAATAGACCTAACTAGCAGTGGTGTGACTGGAGGGATCATAATTATTAAGGGAAGAGGATCTCTTCCCTCTTTTCCTTTCCTCTTAACATTTTGTACCCCATTTTACCAAGAGCAGAATCTCTCTCTATACTATATATGGTATTATGGGATACAGTATGACCCATGAAGAGTAGACTCTGTGGGAAAGTCATGGGTGAATTCCTTGGTATCTCTCTAGCTTTATCCACTCAAGATGTGTCCTGGTTCTGCTAATTACTATCTGTCTGACCTTAGTTAAGTCATTTAAATTCTCTGGGCCTTAGTTTCTTCATTTATAAGATTGATTAGACAGCCTCCACCTTCTTCCTTCAGGCTGCTTTAAATCCTGTAACACTGAGTGATTGAAACAACTGGACTGAACAGTTCTTTTGGTCTCTAAGAATTGGAATAGTCATTCAATTATTGTTTGATTACTTGGCATCATGAGTTGACCACACTTACAATGGAAGATAAAAAGTCAACTTCAAAGAGTTGATTTGGTGATGCCGTATACTAAAGGTTTTATGGCCTGCAAAGTTCCCAGAATAGGGACTGGATCTGTGATTTCATTGGCATAAGGAGTTTCTCAGTGAGGTAACTCCCTCATCCCAATTTAGGACAGTATTTTCTCTGCAATTAGAGAATTTCTTAGGGTACTGGAGCAAGTAGGTGGCTCAGCAAACAGTGCACTGGACTTGGAGCTAAGAAGATTTGAGTCTGAACCCTGCCATAAATGCTTATTAGCTGTGTGGCTCTGAAGAAGACACATTTTTTCTTGTTTTTGGTTTCCTCATTTGCAAAATAAGGCACCTACTTCACAGGGTTGCGGGGAGATGATATAACACAGGTAAAGTGCTATATAAATGTTAGCTATGCTCAATATCTATTATTATTAGGTGACTTGCTCAGGGGTCACATAACCAGTATGTTTCAGAGGCAGGATTTGAACTTTGGTCCAAACTACTTATTCCATACTGAGGAGAATATAGTTTAATGTAATTAAGTAGTATGGCAATCTTTAATGTATTACAAAAAAAGTATATCAATTCTAGCTTTATTCAGCATTAATCAGGATTTGCTTTGATTGATTTTGCTCCTTACTGCCTCTCCCCCTTCCCAATTCATTTAGATTATCTGTAGTCTTTTATTTATAGACCTGATGTGAGTTTTCATATAATTTCAACATGACACTCAGATGCTGATAACAAAGCAGCTTTGCAAAATCCTGGCCTTTCAGCAGAGCTGAATAGTTCTATTTAATATGTTTAATAAACAGATTAAGGTTAGATACTAAGACTTATTTCCATCATTCAGAGAACTCCAAGTGAATTTTGCTTCCAGGTAAAAAAGAAAGTATTTGAGCTAAATTAAAACACATACAAACCATGAATTCAGTCTCTTCCTCATATCCTTGGGTATGAAAAGTGCTTTAGAAACTGCAGTTTCATGAATAAACTGAGTATTTCCACAGCCCGAAATACCTTATTTATCCAGCTTTGTCAGGGAATAAGATGCTTCACATAAACAAAATGTCCAGGAGACCCTTTCAGTATCTGAACTATCTTAGAGTAGTTGTTCTGAGTGTGAATGCTTCTAAACAATATTGCATAATTCTTTGATATCTTGAGTGGCAAATCCTTTATTTTGATCTTTTCAGATTTACTTACGGCCATCCTTACTGCTGTCTACTACTATGCTATAGGCACCCATGGCTGCTTGCTGTTATGTTAAAGGGTCCCAGCCTGCTCTGTCTCTACCTGTTTGCTGTCAGACCATGGGAGCTGTTACTTTTTGTTATTATTTGTTGTGCAGGTGCCTGCCTCTGGGAGCTGCTTCTGTAACTCCAGAGTTCCTCCCTCCCCTAATTTTGCTTCTAATCTCTGTGTACCCGGAGCTTAATTAATCACACTTAAATCCCTCCCCCCCCCCCCACTGTGTATAAAGTATGAATAAACGCATTTAAACGCATTCAGAGTGAAAGCCTGAAGGCATCTTCAAGTCCATGGCTCTAGTGATTTGTTTTGATGGCCAACTCAGGTTTTTTTTACTTTCTTCTCGATTCTTAGCTATGTTCTGGTTAGTTGAGGTATTTGGATAAGTCACCTCTGTATAACTGAGCAGCATCTGTATTTAGAAAACCTTTGGTTTAGAAACCACTGCCTTCTTTATGTGCCTGAGTCAAAACCCACTAAGTGCCAAATTTATTTTTTTTTGTTTCTTTATGTCACAATTTCCATGCAAGCTAACCTCAGAGTGAGAGTAGCTAACAGTGGAAAGAAAACTTTCAGACTGATTGTCTCTCTTTTTTTCCAATTAAAAAATTTTTCCCAATTAAGCAAAATCTACTTTTCCTCCCTCCTGCATCCCCTCTCTCTTCCACTGAAAAAAAAGAAGAAAACTAAAGCCTTTGTAAGAAATATGAATAGTCAAGCAATACAAATTCTGGCATTGGCCATGCCCAAATAGTTATAGATATAGGTATAAATACATCCATATACGTGTATATAGATGTAAATATGTATGGATGTAAAAAATATATATAGATATATACAATATAAATATTATACACACACACATAATGTCTTAATCTGCATAGTGAGTCTATTCCTTCCCTATCTGGAAATGTATAGCATGTTTTACCTCAAGTCCTCTGGAATTGTGGTTAGTCATGGCTTTAATCATATTTCTTAAGTCTTTCAAAGTTGTTTGCTTTTACAATATTGTTGTTATTGTGTAAATGATTCTCTGTGTTCTGCTTACTTCTCTCTGCATCAGATCATACAAGTCTTCCCAGGTTTCTCTGAAATTTTTCCCTTTATCATTTCTTACAGCATACTAGTATCCTATTATAGCCTTTTACCATAACTTGTTCAATTATTCCCCTACTGATATGAACAACTTAGTTTTCAATTCTTTACCAACATAAAAAGAACTACTACAAATAATTTTGTATATATAAACCCTGCCTTTCCCCCTTTAAAATCCTTTTTCTGGGTAGAGACCTAGCAGTTTGATTGCTAGGTCAAAGGGTATGCACAACTTAATAACTTTGGAGGGCATAGTTCCAAATTATCCTCTCGAATGCCTGGATCAATTCACAGCTCCATCAAAAGCAGTGCATTAATGCACCTATTTTCCTATAACCTCTCCAACATTTGTCATTTTCCTTTTCTGTCAATTTTGTCAATCCAAGGGATGTGAGGTAAAATCTTAGAAATGTTTTAATGTGAATAGCACATTTTCGTATGATCTTTGATTGCCAGATTAACTCTCAAACTGATATTTCAGTATCTTTCTTTATAATTGTTGTCAATGCTAAAAATAACTGTTATTTAGCATTGTAAAATCCTTGTATTATTAGAAAGCATCAGAGATGGGCATGATACAAATATAGGAAAAGAAAAAAATGTACAATGTATGATGAGTCTGGACGGTCCAGCCTTGGGGAAGCTATTTGGGTTGTCTTTGGGAGGTGGGAAGTATTTGTATTCATTTAGGAGAAAATCCTTTCACATTTTCTTAATTGAATTCTCGGAATATTTTCCCCTATTCTGTATAATTGTGAATTATTCCCATTTAGCTAATGAAACAACAGGGTTATCAAGGTGCATCTAGTCTGTAGACCTCTGAGAATCCTAAACTCTCAGATTTTAAAGTTGTTTAGGTCTGTCTGATAGGGATACTTACTTGTTCTGCCATTTGTGTTGTCAAGTATGGCATTTCCCAAGTAACAGTTTACTTAGAATCATCAGATTTGATTTAGACTAGGCGCAGAGACTTTTATGGAAGGAAATGCCACAATTTTTGATTATGTACCTTTAAGAGAAGCAGCATGGTATGGGGATAGAGAGCTAGCTTCTGTGTCAGGAAGACCTTTGTTCAAATCCTGCTTCTGACCCTTATTAACTCTTTGATCAAGTCACTCTGTGTGGCCACTTTACCTCTCATATAAGGGGCAGAACAGGTGCTCTTCATCCTGGAGATGCCTCTGCTCTGAAGCCTTCCCTTCTGATTGATGAGTCCCTGACTTGGATCGCCATTTCATGAGGTAGTTGGTCCACATTCATTTTGCTCTCTGTTGGACTCCTCACTGTCCATACTTTTCTACCTCCTCCCCAGCAATGTTGTTCCTTTCTCTTTCCTTTTCCAACTCCTTTTTTTTTGGAGGGCAATTGGGGTTAAGTGACTTGTGCAGAGTCACACGGCTAGTGAGTATATCAAGTGTATGAGGCCAGATTTGAAATCAGGTCCTCCTGACTCCAGGGCCAGTGCTCTATTCACTGCACCACCTAGCCGCCCCTCCAATTTCTTTTTAATTGTTGTCTTCTTCCATTAGAGTGTAAGTTCCTTGAGGGGAGAGATTGTCTTTTTGGTTTGTATTTGTATCTCAAGCATGTGTGCCTACCACATAATAAGCCCTTAATAAATGCCCTTCTTCCTCTTCCACTTGGCAGAAAGAGTTCATTCTTTGTATTTTTAGCTCTTGAGTTTAGCATAGTGCCTGGAATATACTTGATACAGTACTTAATAAATGCTTGTTGATATATGGAAATGCTATAATTTATTCCATTTTTTCAGACCTTCTTTGGATATTTGTGCACAAGACGGAAGAACAAAAAGGATTGTAGCTTTGACAATTTGCAAGTTGCATGTACTTGAGTGTATGGGGAGGAACTATTCTCTTACTAATAGTGAGAGCTGCACTGTACCTGCTCCAGCTGAGAGAACATGTGGTGCATGTTCTGTGTGGGAAAAATGCAATGGTAAGAGACAAGCATCGCATGCTGTTGTAAGAATAATGACTAGTAATGATGGACTATTTTTGTGGGGGTTTTTTTTTGTATTGTGACTAGCACATAGTAGATACTTAATAAATTACTAAACAAGTATTTAGTAAATTCCTGCTTTGTTCTGAAAACTGCTTAGCAGTGGGGATGCCAGGAAAAGCCAGTCCTTTTGCTTTGTCTTTGATTTCAAGGAGATAACAGTTTTATGGGGAGATAACACACAATTACATACAAACAAGGTATCTCTTTATCTCTATATCCGTATATCATACATATATTATACATAATGAATTATCGATTATCAGTGGAAGAAAGATATTAGTATTAAAAGAGACAAAGAGATCAGGGAAGGATAGATTCTAGCTGAGACTTGAAAGAAGCCAGGGAAGCCAAGAGGGAGAGAATTCCAGATATGAGGGACAGTCAGTGAAAATGCCTGAAGTTGGGAGATGGAGTGTCTTGTTTGAGAAAAAGCAGGGACTGGACCATAGAGTACATGGTGATGGTGGGTGTTGCAGGAGCATGAGCAGTAAGAATAGCAGAAAGGTAGGAAGGAGCTGGGTCTGAGAGTGCTTTAAAGCCTGAGGCAATAGAGAGCCACTCAGATTGATTAAATAGGGTAAAAATTCTGCTTTTGGAAGACCAGTTTGGCAGCCGAATAGAAGATGGATTGGAGTGGGGGGAGACAATACAGGGAGACCAGTCAGAAGTAGTAGTCTGGGTATGAGGTAATGAGGTACCACCACTATCATGGTGGTGGTAGCATCAGGGGAGAGAAGAGGGGGTATACACAAGAGCTATTACAAGGGTTGGGTAACTGATTGAATATGGGAAATAAATGCTTGTAATTGATGATATTAGTATGAGCACAATTTAAAATCCTAGGGTTTTCTAGGTTTTTGCAATAGAGGTGCAAAGCACCTCCCTAAAGATTTGGGGGCCCCTTCCCAGGCCTTTCTAAGTTTGAACTGTCTTTTGGTCCAACCTAGCTCTACTATCTTCTATGTTTTCACTGTCAAAATTTAAACTGAGGTCAATATACTGAACTTCAGCCATATGTATTTTACTCTGGCTTGGAAAATTCCACAGCTGCTTCCCTCATAGAGAAAATGACGGCCCATTATGTTGTGCTCCCAAAATCATTGCAGCTGATGTGTTTGTATTTCCAACCCCTGAGCTCTGTTTATGAGGTATGGGATCAATCTCTCTCCTACTTATGACCCTCCTCAGGAAAATGGTCCATTGACTTTCAAGGGGATCGTTATGGGAAATGTAGACCACTTCCCCAAATGTGTTGACTTCCTTCTCATTTCCCTATAGACCTTTATAATTTCGGTTTTATGGGATCCTGTGTCATAGACTAGAGGTGATGGTGGAAGTGGGTTTATTTAGTGTTCTGGTTCCCCCTTATATCACTATTTGAATATGAATGTAAAGAACTGGAATAAATATCAGCATAGGATTCCAAACAATAAAAGAACTGGCATTGGCCCCACTGCACATTTAGTCTTGGTAGAGTAAAGGAACATTAATTCTCTGGTACTTGGTCCAGGAGCAGATCTCTAAATCACCAAATCTATGCCTTTTGGAGACAAATGCTTCCAATTTGTGATTAACCCCTTCCTTTTGTTTTCTAGCTCAGATAAATAAATGTGTGTGCCGAGAATCAGCAGCAAATTGTGTGGAAGGAGGATTCAGCATTTGTGTGGAAGTGGATGGCGGTGAGCAGACCATGACTGAATGTGAGGCTGGCCTCCTTAGATGCCAAGGCCTTAGCATCTCTGTTACCAGCATAAAGCCCTGTGGTACAAAGAGCAAATAGGTGCCATTGACTTGCTCAGGATTTAGCCTGAGACTTCTCCAAATTATTTCTGTTATCTGTTTAGTTTGAGCAGCCTTTTAGACTTAGAGCTACATTCCTGCCTCTCTTGCCTATTTTCTCTTTCTGCTGTGCCACCCATCATCCCAACCATGTATATGTGTATGTATGTATGTGTGTATATATACATTTATATATATAAAACATATATATCTCATAAACATTTCATTCTTCAAAATGTGCTTCAAGGACTCTTTATTTTCATTCCACAACAGACCACACCAATTAGTCAATCAAATAAGCATTTATTAAACACTTGTTGCATACCAGTTACTATGTGACGTTCTGGGAAATCAAAAAACGGTAAAACCAGTCCCTGATCTCAAGGAGTGTATCAGCAATGCAGCATTCACAAAGCCTACAGTAACTATAAGTATGCTGATATAGTTATTAATCACAAAATGTAACAGGCTCTCTACATGAGAAGTATAGTCAGAGCATTTATTCAAGTACCAGAAGACTGAGTCCCCAAACCAGAAAGTCAAAGCCAACACAGTAGTTATGAAGTTGGCACATGTAGTTAAAGTAGTAAATACCCACATTCTCAAGCCTTCAAAACAGGGCGGGCGACCTCAGGCAAAGGTCCTCCTCTCCTCACTCACAGCAGCTGTTCAGTGTTCAGGCAGCCTTGTGTCCAGCAGCTCCGGCCCCCTCCGCAGTTCTCCTCTCTGGCAGTCCTCAGCAAGAGTCCTGACTGGCTCAAAGAAAAAGAAGTTCGCGCTGCTGCCACTGCCGCTGCTCCCGCCGCGCCGCCGCCGCCGCCGCCATTGCTGCGGCTGCTTCCAGTCACCAGCATGGATGGTAGCTTGGTTCTGGTGTTCTCTTGCTCCACCCCTTCCTGCTACGTCAGCAAGTTCAAGGGGCATGGAAGATCTTTAAATCTCAGTATCATTACAAGGAGTTTATATCCTAATGGGGAGACATATATACAGACAAATATATACAATATATATACATATATAGACAAATATATACAAATGTGTGTATACACACACACACACACAGAGAAGAAGGAAGTTAATCTTAGAGGGGAAATAAAGACTCATTCCATTCCCTGCCCCCAAGGAGTTTATATTCTACTGGGGACAAATTGTTTACATACCACTGATAAAACACATTATGCAAAGTGGCCAGCAAAACACAACCCACAAGTGCTTGATTTAGACAGATGAAGGTTGATGAAGGCCCTTGAATGCAAAAAAAGAATAATTATTTCTCCTCAATGCAGTAAACTTGCTTCCAATTTATCTCATTTAATCAAGTATAGACTCTTCTTGTCAGGGAATCAAAGTGTTAAAAGATCAGAGTATTATGTGTTTTATCATAATGAAAGGAGGTACCTTTCCATTTTTTAAATGATTACACACATTTTATTAATCATTTCCTATGTGCCAGTCTTTCTTTCAAACACAGAAGATACAAACACAAAAGCAAAATAGTACCTGTCTTCAAGGAGTTTACATATGCAGATACATTCAAAACATATAAGGCAGATGCAAGGTAACCTTGAAGTTGTCCAGTCATGTCCTATTCTTTATGATCACATCTGGGGTTTTTTTTTTGGCAAAGATACTGGAGTGGTTCCTTCTCCAGTTCATTTTATAGATGAGGAAACTGAGGCAAACAGGGATAAGTGACTTGCTCAGGGTCACACAGCTAGTAGCTGTCTGAGGCCAGATTTGAACTCAGGAAGATGAGTCTTCTTGGCTCCGTGTCTGGCATTCTATTTTCTACTTGAAGGGGAAGGACCTAGGAGTGCCTTATTAAGAATTTTCTCATAAAGTTGTTTTTTAAATTACTTTTCTCTGAATGTGATTCAAAATGGGAGCCCCTTTATCCATAATTTTGAGGAAATTTATGCACATGGAGAGATTGAATAAGTTCCGCAAGTTAATATGTTCCCAACTGTTTTTTCCCTCCTAATGTATGCATATCCCTATCCTTTTCATAGGATTTGAGGCAAATTTGTTGGAAGATTTGTCTCTTTCTGTTTCTTTCTTTCTGATCTTCAACATGGAAACAGAAAAAGCAGGTGGGGGTAGTGGGTTGAGTGGAATTACAATAATATGAAATGGGTTTATACACACACAACTCTATTCTTTTGTTGTTGACAAACTGCAACAAAACTGCCACAATTCTTAACTGTAATGATTTTAAAACTTGTACGAAAGAGAATTGCTTTAGCGCTGTTTAATTAGTCCTCTGAAAGGTTTGGCTTTAGAGAAACTTCATAGGAGGTCATGTATGTGTGTACATGTATGTGTAATTAGTGTATTCTTATCTTAAATTTCATATGAAACCCAATCACATTTACTTTTTTTTAAAAAAGAGGGTGTCTTTTTAAAAAAAACACTTCTACTGATAATTTTTCTTTTTTTACCTTAGAGTAATTTCTGATTACACCCATCTTCCTGCCAGTCTCTCTTCTACCTTAGACTTCCTTTGAAACAAAGAAAAAACCAGTCAAGCAAAATGAGCCAGTTGTATCTGAAAGCATGGGTGACATTCCATACCTGTTCATTTAAAGGGAGCCAGGAAGCCATATTTCTTTATTTCTTCACTGAGATCAAGATTGGGCATTATTATATTTGCTTGATTTTGTTGTTCCTTTAATTTACATTGTAATCATAATGTATCTTGTTCTCCTGATTCTGCTTGCTTTGCTCTGCCTTAGTTCACATCTTTTTGTATTTTTCATAATTATTCATTTAGTCTTTTTATTACAATAATACTACATCATATCCACATTCAATATTTTTTTTTTCAGATTTCTTAAATCAATGAATATGCACTTTGATTCTTTTTTTTCTTTTTGGAAGGGAAAAGGCAGGGTAATTGAAGTTAAGTGACTTGCCCAAGGTCACATGGCTAGTAAGTTTTAAGCATTTGAGGTTGGATTTGAACTTAAGTCCTCCTGACTCCAGGGCCAGTGCTCTATTCAATGCTCCACCCAGTTCCCCCTAGATTGTGGTAGTCTAAAAGGTGCTGAGACATTTCTTGGGACTTGGTTGACTCAGGGGACTAAGAGCTAAGACTGCTGATAACACTTCTTCATCACCTGGATATGAAGCTTAAAATGCTTGGCACTCAGTGAATGATGATGAGAGGTTCATTCAGCTCAGTCAATCCAAAGGATTCTCAATTTCTATTCTCATTGAATATTCTTATTCTGTTATTGCCAAATAAATCTGATTAATAGCTTGTGAGTGTCTCATTTTGTTATAGAATCAAACTTAAACCGTGAGGTGACTGATCTGAGTCAGGCTCAACCAGGAACAACCTACCTGAAGGTTTTTATTCCCAAGAGTAGCATCTTTTGGTGGAAAGTTATAAAGAATTAATTCATTTTTCTCACGTAAGTTCAATTTGTTTTCCAGGATGGTTGGGCCAGCTACAAGCAAGTCATCAATAGTTTGCCTTCCTTCACATAACCCCTCCAACATTTATTTGTCTTTCATCATCTTTGCCAGTTTACTGGGCAACTAGAGAGGTTTGATTTTCATTATTTTTATTATTAGTGATTTAGAATAACCCATCAATTATTGTTTACTAGTTTGCAGTTATTTTGAGAACTCTTTGTTCCTATCCTTAGACCAATTACTGATTTTTGAAAGCCTTTTAAAAGTTTCTCTGAGGTTGAAGTTTTTCCCCCACAGGAATTGTGCTGTCACCTTGGTTTTAAATGTCCATCTTTTGTCATTGAAAAGCACATACGGTTCTGCTGAAAACTTAATTTGAGCATCAAGCCATATTTCTCAACTTTGGAGGTAGTCTATTCAAGCTTGTGCCATTTCTTATTTTTATAAAAACTTTGTTAAATATGATTTAATGGTGATATTTTTTCCCTTGGTTGCTCACAGCATCATCTCTTTTTACATATAATTTAGGATCTTGAGAATAATCTGCCTTCATTAATTTACTTTTGAGTTCTTTTGAAAAGAGTTGCCAAACTGATATTACTAAAACAACAATCTTTCCATTATGTTCCCCTCATCAAAATAGTTTGGTCCTAAAACAAGAGCCGAGAATAACCTAAAGACATCTTTTTGGATGTACTCCATTGGTATTAATCACTTATTTATGAAGCACTTGCTATTTACCAGGCACTGGGGACTGAAATAAAAAGAATGAAACAATCTCTGACCTTAAGAAGTTTACAATTTAATAGGAGAAATGAGCACAAATATTAATATGTACAGAATAAATATAACTAGATTAAATACAATGAACTTCAATGCACGATAAGGAGAGAGGACACTAGCAGGTAAGAAGATCAGGAAAAACTTTGTGATAAAGGCAGTGTTTGAGTTTGAATCTTGAAAAAAAGATGGAATCCTAGTAATCACATATGAGGAGAGTATCTTCCAGTCACAGGGGATGGCCAATGCAAAGGCCTGAAAAATTGTCTGTTGATGTAAATATGACTTACTCTTACAATGAAAATTTCCCTTTAGATCCAAACTTAAAACATTTACTCTTTTCTCTGAAGGCTTGAGTTTGGTTTTGCTGTTCCGTGAGGTAATTCTGGGATACTCTAGCATGATATAGGAAATATAAATCTAAGTTGTTATTGCTGAATGTCCCACAGCTTATTCCATTTGTCAGTTTCCACCCAGATACAAATGATATTTCATTCTTCAAGTGGATCAGGAAGAACACATTGTCTGTCTCAGCACTCTTCTGCTGGCAAAGTCAGATTCGGGGACTAATGGAGTTTGAAGAATCAATGATTTTCTTTAGAGTCACCATAGGGGCAGTGAAATAGGTTTGAGGGCAGAGAGAACAGTGCAGAGGAAAATAGGGGAAGGGCCACTGGTGATGGTAATGCTGCAGGACTAGAAAAAGGAAGGCATGGAGCT
Source organism: Pseudocheirus occidentalis (assembly GCA_028646575.1). Taxonomy (NCBI): domain Eukaryota; kingdom Metazoa; phylum Chordata; class Mammalia; order Diprotodontia; family Pseudocheiridae; genus Pseudocheirus; species Pseudocheirus occidentalis. Next base: position 303,034,892 of record CM053594.1, on the reverse strand, counting down.
CCCATCATTCTCTGCAGTTGCAATCTTTTTAGGGGTGCAAATTCAGTGTTTACTAGCTTTTGTTTTTGTTTAGTTGTTTTCATCATGTTTGACTCTTTGTGACACCATTTGAGGTTTTCTTGGCAAAGACACTGGAGTGGTTTGCCATTTTCTTCTCTGGCTCATTTAACAGATAAGGAAACGGAGGTAAAGAGAATTAAATGACTTGCCCAGGAACACACAGCTAATAAATGTCTGTGGCCAGATTTGAACTCAGGGAGATAAATTTTCTGGCTGTAAGCCTGGTACTCTATCCATTGTGCCACTTAGCTACCTATTAGCCTTAAAATTTTTTTTCTTTTGCTTTTTGGAGGGGCAGTTGAGGTTGTGACTTGCCCAAGGTCACATAGCTAGTAACTGTTAAGTACCTGAGGCCAGATTTGAACTCAGGTCCTCCTGACTCCAGGGCTGGTGCTCTGTTCACCATGCCACCTAGCCGCCCCACCTACTAACCTTTTATGGGAATGGAAGTCAACATGGACACGGCCATTTAGCCCTTGTTTATTTGGGGAGAAGTTATTCATGTTGTGAATTGTTTCAATAGTAGCTTATCCAAGCCCTATTTTTCTTTTTTCTCTTTTTCTGTCATAATTTTGACTACTTCTTTTACAGAGGATGGTCCCAGTCAAAAGAAATGATTCTTAACCAAGCTGTGCGGCTGTCCAATTCAATTATATTCTATCAAAGGATTTATTGAATGTCTGCTTTGCTCTCAGTGCTATTCTAGAGTCATTAGAAAAGTATGAAAAAAAGTACCTGCCTTCAAGAGGTTTTATCACTTCACTGGGAAATATGAAATATGTGCATAAGACTAATACAGCAGGGTAAGGCAACAGTAAATGACTAAGTGCTGAAAGTATATGAATTATGCAGTTGTAGTTTTGATAAGAAAAAGATCCACATGGACTGAAAGCACAGGGATGCAGAACTTGACTAGGGTATTTCATGGATAGTATTTAAATAAGTGGGAAGAAAAGAGAGGATGTCATGGGTGATTGGGAACTGTGAGAAACATCAGAAGCTTGTATGTAGGGTATTTTATGTAGGGCAGATAATAATAATAATAATAAAAACAGAAGTAATTGATATCTTGGATGATTGTTAAAGGAAAATATACTGGTGGGGGCTTATGAGACACATTTCTAGGAGTATAGTCTTACAAGATTTAAGGCAGCTACTGCTTTCTGTTGACCTAACCTATGAATGTGAGAGTAAGCTGGAGGAGTAGTCCAGGGAGGGCATGGTATTTCATTAGGATGTATAAACTGGGAGAAAAAAAGAAAGAAAAAGAGAAAAAGAGATTGTCTCCACACGAGTAGGAGACAAATAGGGATACGAGAGCCATGAGAGAGTTAACAGAGCTTGAGAGGTAAATGGACTGAGGTTCGATGAAAGAGATGGGAAAGAGAGAACATAGAATGGTTTTGTCTTGGTGCTCCCAAATTCAGGAACCTTGTCAGAATCCTGAGGATCCCAGGAACCACACTGAGTGGCTTCAGCAAATTCCAGCCTTTCCTTAGGGACTTTAACAGATTTCAATGAGGAAGATAGCATTGAATTTAAGCTTGAATTAGTGAACCATGAGTTCTGAATTAATTATGTTTCTTTCTGGTTCTTTTGGGGCTGCCAGGAAGGAAGAATTACTAGCATTGAGTGAAGATTAAATTATTATCCCTGTGGAGCCTTTAAGGGGCTTGTGCCCATTTGTGTATGTGACAAAATAATAATCATTTTATTTAATTCCTTGTATTCGCATTGTCTATATATACTTAATCTTTTGGTTTTATAGTTTGTATTGTCTTTAAATAGAGTATTGCATAGTGAGGTCATGATTTGTGAAACTGATTACTTGACATAGATGGAGGAAAAGTAGCAAGGGCACTGGCGGCAATATTCTCTGAATATTCAGGGACCTTGCAGTTATATTAATAGTGTTTTTTTGTATTATACCAGTTCACCTAGAAGATCATATAGCCACTCAAATTCTAGTTGCAAGCAGAAAAATAACTGTTGCTAGTCCTTGTCCAGAAAAAAATGTGTAAAATTAGATCTAAACAAATTTGTGAAATAGAGTTTCAATTGGTATTCCTTCATTCCTTTTCACTTCCCATTTTACCTGCCAAGCTCTTCCTTCTTTCCCCCTTACCTCCCTATTCTCAATTCCATTTCCCACCAGAGTACTGTCTTTCTCTTATGTTTTACTAGGCCGTAAGAATTTTTCCCAAAATTCTGCTGAATATGGGTCCTAGGAACAGATTGGGAGCACACAGACAGTTATTATTTGGTAGTTTCTTTAATAATTAGGAGCCAGGAGCTGGTTTATTCCTGCATTTCAATTACTTTAATCTTTTAGGCAATTTACATATTCTGGGACAAGCAAACTAGTGCCATGACAGGAGAACCTATATTTCTTGTCATCTCTATAGTCAAGGAGCACCTGACTCCAGAGTTAGTCTCAAAACACCAATCACATAGAAAAAACCCTGCTTATTCTGTTAAGGGTTAAGAAATGCAGATGAAAAGATTATTCCAAGAGTGGGGGAGGTTAGAGAGGGAGCCAGCTGGGAGAAGCAGGAAGAACATTGAAAGGCCTGGTAGAATACATAGGCCCAAAGCAATTTCCTGTCAAAGCCTGAAGGCTAGCAATCACTCCCTTATCACCCTGAGATCCCTGCATTTCTATGAGAGCAGAACCAGACCATATTCTAGGACAGGGGGCATTAGGTCCAGACTACAGAAAAATAAACCAGAAGTATGAGTTGTTGAGAATGCAGTCTTTTTCTGGATCCTTTTATAATAACAGTCCTCAACTGGGGGCCGGTTGAGAGGTAAAAGTTAAATGAATTTTCTGAACAAATAATAGAAATTTCTCTCAGTAAAGGAAAATCTTTGCTAGTGCTACCAAGAGAAAGGAACTGGCATTAAAGTCTTGAGAAAAGGGTTAAACAACTTCTTATTTAGTCATTTGAATCATGTATGACCCCTCAAGACCCCATTTGGGGGTTTCTTGACAAAGACACGGGAATGGTTTTGTCATTACAGCTGAAGAAACTGAGGGAAGCAAGATTAAGTAACTAACCTAGGGTCGCCCAGCTAATAAGTGTCTGAGGTCAGATTTGAACTTGGGTCTTTCTGACTTCAGGCTTCAGGCTCCAGGCTCTATTCTCTGCATCACCTGGCTGCCCTTAAGCAACTACATAAATAATTACTGAAGACTGCCTGGAAAATAAAGGGTGAGCCTAATCATAGCAATTCTTCTTAATTAATCAGCACACATTTATTAAGCATTTAGTTGAGGGTGTGTCAAACACTGTACTAATTAACTTTTGGGTATATAAAGACAGGCAGTAACAGCTCTTGCCTTTGAGGAGTTTATATTCCGTTGGGGGAGAAAACCTGTACTTGTACAGGTATATACAAAGTATACACAGAGCAGACACAAAATAATTTTAAAGGGGATGGCACCAGCTCTTGGGAGAACTTGGAAAGGCCTTTTATAGGAAACAAATGAGTCTCATAGGACACCAGGGACTCTAAGAAACAGAGGTGAGGAGAAAGGACTAATGAGATCCAGAAGGAAATCCAGAGGGATGTTGAAAAGATTCAATCTATCAATCAAACAATAAATATTTGTTAGGTATCTGTTGTGGGCTGGCCATACACTGAGCTATGGAGCTGAGAATAAGAAGACAAAAATTCAATAGTTCCTGCCCTCAGGGAGCTTACATTCTAAAAGGGAAATAACACATGGACATGTAAGTGTGCCCAAAATATGTATGAAGGAAAATTGGCAGGGCCAATTTCATATTTAACTTTAGAGCCCCAGCCCCTAGCTTACTGACATGCATACAGTAATTTTTTTGGGGAAGATGTTAGCGATTGATGTGACTGATAACAAACCAAATTTGATCTTAGGCTTCATTACCACAAGTATATTATCAAGGATGAGGAAGGTGATCATTGCATTCTACTTTATAATTTCTCCCACAAGAGAACATGCCTTCTTAGCCTGAATGCTACCAGCAGCAGGGAACCCAATTCTCATTAAAGCAGACCACTACCCAATTTTTTGTAGGAGTAGTAGGGAAAAAGTTCTGTCCTAGAATGAGACTACACTCACCATCTTGTAACTTCTAACCATTGGTCTTTTCCTGGGACCAAGCAGAACAAGCGCAATCTTTCTTCCTTCTTTCCCTCCCTCTCTTTTTTTTTTTTTTTTTTGCCTGAGCATAGCCCTGTGTCTGGAATTCTCTCCTTCCTCACCTCCTCCCCTTTGGAATCTCTATCTCTCTTCAAGGTTCATCTCAGATGTATTCCTCTTACATGAAGATTTTCCTGGTTTCTTCCTCGAAAAATACTTTTTTTGTTGTTTATTTTAGACTTGTGATTTCTTGAACTCCTGGTGAGGAAACTGTTGACCAGTGCAGGTCAATATTTTTTTCTGCAACTTACAATCTCATTCAATTGTCCATGGTTACCGAGAAGTTAAGTGATTGGCACAGTGTCACAAGAGCAGTATTTGTCAGAGGTTGGACTTGAATCCAGGTCCTCCTGTTTTTGAGACCAGCTTTCCATCCATTATACTATGATTTTAATTTTTTTTTACATTTTTCAAATTATATGTAAAACCAATTCTTTAACATTTTTAAAAACAATTTTGAGTTCCACATTCTCTTTCTCCCTTCTTCCCCTTATTCATTTTAGAGAAGGCAATTTGATATGGATTATACATGTGGAAACATGCAAAATATATTTCCATATCAGTCATATTGCAAAAGTAAACTCAAACAAAAACAGAAACAAGAAAATTAAAGTGAAAAAAAAAGAACATGCTTTTTATCTGTATTCAGACTATCAGTTCTTTCTGGGAGATGGATCACTATACTATGACTTGTGAATATTTCAGATTTCCTTTTCTATGCACATATTGTATCTCCTTAGAATAAAAGTTCCTTGAGGGCAGGGCCAATTTCATATTTAACTTTGGAGCCCCAGCCTTTAGCTTACTGACATGCATACAGTAAGCACTTAATAAATGCTTGTTGAATTGAATCAGATTGAATGTCAGATCACAGCCATCATATTTTGTAAGCATTGATTCTCTCTCCTTTTGGGTGGCTCTTTTTTTTTAATGCAAAGCATCTCAGATGCTTTTTGGGTGTATTTCAATACCACTTGACTGCTAGCATACTCACTATCTCATTGCCTTCTACTGTACAAGCTTCAGTTTGTCAGGGTCACTCTAGGTTGGGTGTTCAGACTTGAACATACTACCCTAGCTGTTAATACCCTGGCATTAAGTACTGTATAACTATCTCCTTATGCTAAACCCGCTATTTCTTCCTATTACAGTTGTATCTCCCTTCTCTGTCATCAGCGGGTTTGATAAAGCAAGCATTCAATCTATCTTGATCATTCCTCGATGGAAATGCTAAATAAGACAGTTATCAATAGTACCTTGAGCTACAGTAATATTTATATAGTCCTTGAACATTTGAAAAGTGTTTTATGAATATTATCTCATTTTACCCTTGCGGAAACCCTGAGAGGAAGGTGCTAGTATTGCTCCCATTTTACAGATGAGAAAACTGAGGCAGATAGAGGTTAAGTGCTTGCCCCAGGTCATGCAGCTCGTGAGTGTCTGAAGCTTGTCTGAACTCAGTTCTTCCTTTGAAGAGAGCCACCAGAGTTCTACCGTTTGTACCTACCTCCATTTGATTACCTCTTCTAATATGATTTGCTTGGGTAAAAGCATAAGTAATTGGTACTGAGCATTTGAGAAGCAGAACAGTAGGTATAATAGATAGAGTAAGGGATTGGAGTCAGGAGTAATGACTTGGAGTAGCTGTTCTGCCATTTTTGACTGTTCCTGACCCCATTTGGGGTTTTCTTGGCAGAGATAGACACTGGAGTGGTTTGCCACTTCCTTCTCCAACTCATTTTACAGATGAGAAAACTGAGGCAAACAGGGTTAAGGGACTTGCCCAAGGTCACACAGCTAGTAAGTATCTGAGGTCAGATTTGAACCCAGGAAGAGTCTTCCTGACTTCAGCCCCAGCACTCTATGCGCTATGGTGCTAACTAGCTGCTCCTGAAATCAGGAAGACCTGATTCCAAATCTCCACTATGGTGCTTAATTGTGGAAACACAGGTAAGTCATTTAATCTCTCTGAGCCTTAGCTTCTTCCCTTGTAAAGATGAGGGGGCTGGTCTAGATAGCTTCAAAAGGTTCCCTTCAGCTCTCAACCTATGATCCCAGGACGCTTGATAGGATTTTCTATAATTGTAGACAACACTGATATCACAGTGAAGGTTTGCAGAATATTCTGCTCCTGTGGCCTCATTTGATCCCCACACCAGCCCCAGGAGAGAGGGGCTGTTCTTTGAGAGATTTTACATTTTACAGATGGGGAAGCTGAGAAAGACTTCTAGAACTTAAGTGACCTTCCAGGATCATATAGCCAAGATTCTGACTCCGCATCCAGTACACTATTTCTTATGCTAGAGATGTGAAACATCCCTTCCACTTCCCCCAGCCTGAACCAGATTAAAATATATTTGGGAAATATTTAACAAAAGAAATCAGACAGCTGGGTGGCACAGCGGTTACAGCATCTGGCCTGGAGTCAAGGAAGACTCATCTTCCTGAGTTCAAATCTGGCCTCAGATGCTTCCTGGCTGTGTGACCCTGGCCAAGTCACTTAACCTTGTTTGCCTCAGTTTCCTCACCTGTAAACCGGAGAAGGAAATGGCAAACCATTCCAGTGTCTTTGCCAAGAAAACCCAAAATGGGACTGAAAAGAATAAAAAAATAACAAAAATAAATAAAAACACAATGAAACATAGATTAAATTCCTTTTTTAACATTAAGTTAATAGATGACCAACAGGGAACTTGGTATTGGGATCAGTGGATATAAGGTTGGTTCTGGAATCAGGATGATCTGAATTCAAATTTCTCCTCAGACACTTACCACCTGCATAACCCTGGACAAAGTATTTTGCTCATTGCCTCATTTTTTCCTTACCCCAGCCTCAGGAGATAAGGGTTATTGTTTTAGTTTCCTCATCAGTAAATGGGAATAATCATAGCACGGACATCCACAGGTCATTGTCAAATGACTGTAAAATGTAAAATGCTTAACCGGGTCCCTGGCACATGGTAAGGTCTCTATAAATGTCAGTTGCTACTATTATTGTTATTATTAGAGACCCAAGTTTCTGTGCCAGTTTGCCAGTGTTTCCTTAAGCCACTTTAGCTGCCTATAAGCTCTAGCTAAATTTTACCTGTTTGCTGAGACTGCTGAGCTTGGGACCCTCACCTAAGCCAGACTTAGGCTCCTTAGAGTCCTCATAGAGAGAGGAGAGGGGCCCCTGTTAGGAACAGATTAGGGCAGAGATTAAGGTTAGGATTGTGCTGTTCGTTCATTGATGTCTTGGGGGAGAAAGGAGACAGTGAATTCCTAAGGGATGTAGATGACACCGTATTGCTTCAGTCAGGAGCTGATGAGAAATTCCACTCGAACACCAGCCTGTTGGGGAACTGAAGAAAACAGTGGCAGATGAAATTTAGTTTGTGTAAATGGCAAGTAATGCAAAGAGACCAAAATAAACCAGTCGAGCTTGATTCATACCCCGTGTGAGCTTGTGGGAGTTCTCTTGAATTACAATGGGAATGAATCAGATACACCAAAAAGCCACGACCGGCTCATGCGTGTGTTCAGAAGTTTTCTGAGAATAGAGGACCGGAGCTTGTGATGAGGAAAGCAGTTGTCTGAGCAGTGGTTATATCTTGTTGTTGTTAAGTCATGTCAGATTCTTGGTGACTCCCTTTGGGGTTTTCTTGGAAAAGAGATTGGAGTGGTTTGCCAATCCCTTCTTCAACTCACTTTACAGATGGGGAAACTGAAGCAAACAGGGTAAAATGACTTATGCAGGGTCACACAGCTAGTGTCTGAAGCCTGATTTTGAACCTCAGTCTTCCTGACTCCAGGCCTGGTGCTCTATCTATGGACCACCTGGGTTGCCCAGCGATAACGTGTAATGAGCATAAAAGGCAGACTAGTTTTGTGGAAAAAGAGCTGGGCCTAGAGTCAGGAGAGACCTTGGTTTAAATTCTGCCTCCAGCCCTTACATATTGTGGACTCACTGGCAAATCATTTAAGATCTGTGTCTCATTTTCCCATCTGGTGAATGGGGATAAGCATACCTGTGATATAATGTATATAAGATACTTTGTAAACATTGAAGTGCTGTATAAACATCCAGTATTATTATTAAAAAGCAGACGCTATATAGTTCCCTTCACAATGAGTGGGCAGCAACTGAGAAAAGAGCATGTTATCCTAATTAAGGGCCGCTTCTCACTTCCTTAAACCATCTGAGAAAGATGGCTGCATCACAAGAGCCGAATCTCCCCATGTGATCCCAAGCACTGCATCAAGAGGATGCTGGTCCTCTAGGTTTTTAGTAACTCCTTAAGCAAGTTTCAAGATGATGATGATGGTGTATGTATGTGACAGTGGAGGGAGGGGAAATAATATCTGTTTTTACTAAATACAAGTTAAATGTGCTACATAGAGCATGCCTTTTACCTATGGCAACGGATGCTTTCTGAATATATTTTCCAGCATTATAGTCTATAATATGCTGACTTAAAGTTGAGGTATCAAACAAACTTCAGAATAAAATGTAAGTGTGAGACATTTAATAAAATAAATAAAAATACAATAGACCATAAATAATTTTAATATATTTATATAGTATTATTATATATAACATCCACATATATAATATAATATGTGTTATATAGATATTATAAAATGTTCCCATGGAAAAGAGCATGTATGTTTCCATGTAAGTTTTTAGTAAAAGACAGAAATTTTATAGTATGATTTGTGTACAATTTGCACATTGAGATGGTCTCCCAAGCCAAAATGCAGTCTATAGAGATCCTTATGTATGATGTAGTGGTCCTGTTTCTATTTGAGTTTGACACCACTGAGCTATAATATGGTTCCAACTTCCTTTTTAGTATTTTGAACTTTATTCTATTCAAGATCCTTATTAGAATATAGGGAATACTTTTACTATTTGGATTTTTGGTAGGGCATCCTTCACAATGGTCTTTTTGGAGAAATTCACTTCTTTTAAATTCTTAGCCTCACTTAATGATAATAATCAGAGATCATTGTTTAATCCAGTTAGATCTGTTGTTGCTTCTACCAAGGAACCCTGTAGTAAAGTCTTAGTAACTACTTAGAAGATGCTTATTTGGAGGAAGAGTTTTCAGGCTTTTAAAAAAAAATTGGATGTGGTCAAATTCTACTTTTGTATTCAGTAAACAATACGTTATTGTAGTAAAAATAATGACAACTTTGGGGTCAAGTGACCACTCTATCCTAAAACTCATAATAGAGAGAGGGAAACCAGGCAAATTCTATCTAACAGATGCCCAAGGTTCTGAGAAAGCAGATTTAAAAGGATTCAGTTAAAGCACAGGAAAATCCAATAGTTGAATATTCTGTAGAAGTTGGTCCAAAAGGGATGGATGCTCTGAAACAGAGGTTTTAAAGACACAAGCAGAAATGAGTCTGATAAGTAATAAAAGGGGGAAGTACTTAAAGAGAAAACTATGACTGCCCTTGCAAATTTTTTTTTCTTCTCTACTTCCCTCCCCCTTCCTTTCCCAACTGGGACGATTGACCTTTTTGTTACATGTAGCTTTCATTAGGATTTCTTGAAATATAACTCTGGGAAACCAGGTTTTGGTTAAACCCCTTGGGATTCAAATGAAGCTACTTGACTATGCCTTAAACCCAAATCACTCTGGTTCTCACAGATTGGCCAAAAATAGGTCCCACACTGCATTACTTGTTTGGGTTTTGATGGCTCAGAGTGAGTGTAAATAGCAATTGTTTCGGTTCTGGCCAGAAATCCTGATGGTCTTCCTCTACCTAAATGATTCTTTTGCCTCAATTCTTAACTAACCTTTAATTACTGAATGGGTGTTGCCTCAGACAAACTGAGACCTGGAAAAGACTTAGCTTAAAAGACAAGGTCTCCCACTGCATCTGGGGTCATCTCCAGTCATCCTGACCTATGTCTTGCCTCTGAACTCCAATGACTCTGCAGGAGAGGGTAAGACTGAGGACTCTGTAGGCTCTGCCTCACTTAAATCCAGTTTACTTACGTGTCAAGACATTACCCTCCTGACATTATCGATCCTCTTTGAAAATGAAGGAGGAACAACAAATAACATGACTGCCCTTGGGACTTGAGTACTAAATTAGGTTTTAAAGAGACCCTTCACAAGGTCCTAATTTCAATGCTTCATCTGGGCATGGAGATGACTTTGGGTTCTCAGAGTTACGTCAACATTATTAAACTCTGGCAAGGTTAGAAATGCTAGAAAGGTTTCAGAGATTAAGAATTAGAAGGGATGTTAGAGTCCATTGAGTCCTGGTGAGGAAATAGAGGCCCATATAGGTTAAATTACTTTCCTAGTATTATAAGTGCTTAAGGCAAATTTTGAAGGTAAGTCTTCCTGACTCCAGGTTTAATGCTTTCTACTCACTATACCACATTGCCTTCAAGTAGGTAGTTAACAAAAAAATCTGTTTGCTTTCCTAGGAAAAACCTAGTTAAATTTGGAAAGTCGTTACCTATATTCACCATTTCATTATAAATTCTCTGGTCATGGCAAGCTATGAAACAAAGAAAAATACTAGAAGGGCCTCAATTCACTCTGAAATGATGGTGGTAGAGTGATATACAAGTGAGAATAAGGTTTTAGGAATAGTTCAGTTTTTAGAACTTAGCTTTTTTTTTTTACCCTAAATGTGAGATCTTTGGTCAATGGCCAAGATCTCACCATGCTTATGGCTAGTGAATTATTATTATTATTATTATTATTATTAAAACCTTTGATATACTCTTGCACATACAACCTTACAGGTTTTACCTCAACAAAGTGTCACTTATTATTTCTATGTCAAAATAATATATGAGATTCCTTGAAAGATGAAATAAAAGAGAAAACTTGGTTCAATGACCCTCTGATATTTAAAATCAGGCAAGGCATAAAACACGTGGTTGTGTATTTGCCAAAAGGTGTTTGGTACTATTATGGAGGATATCTAAATATAATGCCAATGTGATAGTCACAGCACTCATGGTAGCTTTGAATCACAAAATGTAACAGAATCTTCACATGGAAGACAGAACCAAAACATTTATTCAAACACCAGAAAATTGAATCCCAAGACCAGAAAGCCAAATCTATCATAGCAACCAAGAAGTTGGTACATATAACCAATGCAGTGAACAACTACATCCCCAAGGCTACCCTCCTTCAGGCCTTCAAAACAAAACAGGCTCCCTTAAGCACAAATGCCCCTCTCTCACTCACACTATCTACTCTGCCTCCATGCTGCTTGTTCCTACCTCTGCTCCTGCTCTCCCCTGCTCCTGTTTACTCCACCCTTCCTCTTCCCCTCTTTCAGCAAGCTCTGCCCTCCCTCTGCTCTTCCTTCCATCTTCCTCCCTCCCCCGCTTCCTGAGTGGGCTCCATGTGATTATATTTGGTTTATTAAGGGGCGGGGAAGGTCTTCAAATTCCCATTACCATGACACTAGTATAGAATCCTAATGGAAATGACATTTCCTATATAATTGTGAGGTCTTCCGGGTGATCATCTTTGAGGATAATAGGCTGGTTGCATCTAACCATAGCATATTGCAGAGTCTACTAAGTGAAATCTATAATCATTAAAATGATTATAGTCATATATTACAGTCATCTACACAGGAAAAATCCAATTAATGAATATTTATGATCTAGTCTATGATATGCAGTTGGATGGACAAGTCATTGTACTGATTCAGCAACACATATATCTTGGATAGACACTTCATATAATCAATAAAGTGCTTACAGAATTTAATTGGAGCAAGAAAGTAGGATGGATTGCTTTTGGGAAATTGCATAGGCCTTTCAATGACCCTAGGATTTTCTCTTAAAGAAAGTTATTTTTTAAAAAAATCAGTGTTTTTCTAGTGATTTTTGTAGCTATTAGTAAAAAAAGAGATATATGATGGGCATAAGCAGACTGCAACATATTACCAGTGAAAAAGCAGTATAAAGGATACCATTAGACAAAGTTAGGACCTAAAAGGGAAGTGAGGCAGTGGATTTATTTTCACTGAAGTCTTCAAGCTGGGTGATCACTTGGTATCAATACTGGAGAAGGGTTTGGGGCTTTTCTGGTGGTTGTTTTGCTTTTGGTTAAGTATGGGTTGGCTTAGATATCTTTTGAAGTCCTAAGTGTTAGATTTAGTGATTCTATGACACACAGATCTTTCATTTTTATTACCTTGGTTAACTCTGTGACAACAGATAAAATAGTCTACTATAAATGATCAGTTATGAAATCCTTCCTATTCATATTTTTACTTAGGATACAGTTAATACATGCATAGACCATTGTCATGAAAATTTTTAAAGAGATGAGAAAGTAAGCATTTGTTGGCTAATTACTGCTTTATTTTCAATTTCTTTTTGGTGTAGTAATGCTATTCCTGATGTTTTCATTTCTTGTGTAATTTTTTTCCCTGTAGGGCTTGAAAAACCACTCACTGAGAACCTTTGAGATTATGCTTTCTTAAAACATGGCTTTCTTTTGTTTCCATTGTGTCAGTTCTAACCCCTCTGCCTAATTTCATTTTCATGGGCACCATTTCTACTTTCATATATATAGCAGATTTCATAGTCAAATATTAGTCTTTAAATGTGGAAACAATTGTTTCAAATTTTCAATTTCAATCACTATTGTTGTCAAGAATAGATTGCTATAGGGGCAGCTAGGTGGCACAGTAAATAGAGTACTGGCCCTGGAGTCAGGAGAACCTGAGTTCAATTATGGCCTCAGACACTTGACACACTTACTAATTGTGTGACCTTGGGCAAGTCACTTAACCCCAATTGCCTTGTCTTCTCCCCTCCAAAAAGAAAAAGAACGGATTGCTATAGGAAATGGCAGATCTGGTTTACTGTACATCTATTTGTTGTCCTTCTTAGGTTACCTGTAATTTTGATTCTATGTAAATCATGGTTCATGATACTGAGTAGGGATTCATGCTAAACTTCTTATAAGTTTAGTTTTTTCTGTTGATATTTATTGCTTTGTGAGATAAATTCTCATCTCAATCTTTTAATTAGATTTAATTTTTTTTTGCTCTAACTAGTCAGCTGATTCAAAGAGTTGATTCTGAAATATTTCACATCTTAGGAATAAGCTGTTCCTTGACTGTAAAGTTATAGTCAATTTCATTTTTGTTTGTGATTAACCTGTTTTGCACTCTCTTCCTGAAGAAAATTTCCATAATATATAGGCATGAGGTTTCTGAGTAACTTAAAAGATTTTAGTGCTTTTTTCTTTCTTCTGATTCATATTTTCCAATATATTTTTCTCTTATTCTCATCTTCTAATTGATGTAATTGAATATCCATCCAATTACATGTTGTATTGGTTTATAGGACTTAATCAAATCCCTGTAGAATTTTTCCATTAATTCATCTTCTGCCATCAGTTTTCATATATAAACTGTAGCTGTGTTTATTATGGCCCCTTTTGTGTATGCTCATCAGCAGTGCTACAAGGAGAGAACCAAATACTCCAGGCAGTGATATTTCTTATGGACCTCCTTGCCTGTCCCTGGAGAATCCTTGAGCCATCCTTCTATATACATGTCATTTTAAAAAATGTCTTCCAGTTTCATTTAAAGGAAATGTTAATGTGAATATATGTTGGAAAAAAGCTTCACGTTTAGAGTACCAATTAATGTTTATAGTAGCATAAAAACCATGAATTTTATTGTTCTGTTAAATAGTTTCCACAACAGGGTAGCCAAAAGAGTCCAGAAACTGATTTTTATACTCTTTACCACCATCACTATTGAAGTAGAATGGGATGACATAGCACCAAACGACATTTAAAAAAACTGTTTCACAGGTCATAATGTCTGTCATATATTGGTCAGCTTGTTGATGATGAGCCTTGTCATACTTGGGGGAGAGTTGGAAGCCAGAAATTTTTTTGGCTAAGACTATACTTAAAACTTTTTCAGGTTGGTTGATCTTCCCTTCCCTTCCCTTCCCTTCCCT
>CM053594.1:302964701-303020191 GCA_028646575.1 Pseudocheirus occidentalis | reverse complement strand
ACATATACATATACATATACATATACATATACATATACATATACATATACATATACATATACATATACATATACATATACATATACATATACATATACATATACATATACATATACACATACACATACGTATACGTATACGTATACATATACATATACATATACACACATATACATATACATATACACATACACATACATACACATACACATACACATACATATGCATATATGCACATGTCTTTTCCACTCTTTTGACATAATTCTTGATGTCTTATTGAGGTATTAATTTCTATTTGATTCATTCTGATTTTCAGAGAGTATGTTCCTTGGGTAAACTTTTGTACCTCCTGTGCCAAGCTGTTAATTCTATTTCTAGTTATTATATTTTTGAAGTTTAGCTTGTAGGTACTTGGGAGTCATTCTATTTTTTGAGTTTGGTTCTTAACCATCTCTATCACTGTGATAGTTCTTTATGATGGTATTCTTTGCTTACTTGCTCTTCCAGACTATTTCCTGGGTTGGGATTTTGTTAGGGCTTAGTCTTCTTGATGGGATGTGTGGGTTGAGCTTGTGTTGTCTTGAGTTTTACTGCTGATTTCTTGGAATATTGAGTGTTGTAGTATTTCAGGATCTCAGAGACAGTTCAGGCTGGGGACCAGCCAACTGTCAGTGTTTCTAAATGATCTGACCTTAGAGGTTTGAGCTCTGAACATTCCTGATCTGGGTCTGGTTCTGAGAAACACATCCTTGGGCTTGCTTCTTTTAGGAGTTCCAGTAGACTGCTGCTGGACCTAGCCACTGTGAACCAGCTGTAAAGCTCTGTTAGTTCAGAATGACAGAACTAAACTTTGGTCTGATTTCTTTCACTGTTTATTTTGTTGCAGGTGTCAGAATGGACTAGACACTTGAACTGAAAGCTTTGATCTGATTTGCTACCAGGAAAGAGCCACAGGGCTGCTGCTTGCTTCTGAATTTATGCCTTTCTCAGTACATAGTTTAAGGTCCACCATTGTAACTCACCTTGCAATGCCACTTCTAGACATGGGTCCCTCTTTCAGTTTGTCCTGTATCTGTGTCCCTGAATTGAGTTGTGAGTGACAGAGCTACCATTTGGTACCTGTATTTGCTTCTTGCACAAGGTTAAGCTCCTCTTTGGGTTCTGGGATCTCTTCTTGTCCTGCTGCATAACTTTTTGGTTCTTGTGCTACAATGGTCCTGGATGGTCCTGACTAGATCCCATCCCAAGTGTCTGAAGACCTCTTGTTCCATCTTCCTATGCAAACCTAATATAGAAAATCACGCACTGTGACTTTTGGATTTCCTACTCAGGACTCAGTCTAGTGGGTTTTATAGATCTTTGTGGAGGGGTATTGGGGGAAAGATTAGGTTTAATTCTTCCAGCTACTCTGCCATCTTCTGGTCCCTAAGGTTTAAAAGGTGAGAATGAGCTGTTATCCATTGCAGGTTAAGACTCTGGATATATAATTAAATTAGATCTATGCTAATTTGTACCCTGTTTGAAACTGGCTGGCCCATAATGCTGAGAGCAGACAAAAAGGGCAGAAAATTTGGAAACGATAAGAGATTTGGCCAACCCAACATCTGAAGACTGTGGCTTGAAGTTGGGAGGGACATATAAGAGCCAAAGGAATTTCTCTTTTGTTCTGACCTACTCTCAACTACCTGAAATGATAACACTAGTAAAGAATGATTGTGAATGCACTGGCATCCTTTACAGGCCAGTTCATGAGCATCTGGGCCAGGAAACAGGAGTAGTAGAATTCTTGTAGAATTGTCAGCTCCATGAAAAGTTTTGCTTTTTTTTTGTATCCCTTAATGCCTCACATAGTCTGAGATAGAGTAGACAATTGATACTCATTGAATGATGGATACATTGATTAGAAGTTGCTGGCAAAGCCAGACTACTGAGGGGGAAAGGAGAGACATCAGGAGCTGGTTCCTGAATTCCCAACTAACTTGCCTATGATTTCTTTGGAGTCCATCAACGGGAAAACTTTGGGGATATTTGCTAAATTCAACAATGGGGACCTGATCAAGACATGCGAATTAGGCTTGGAAACTCCTGGGTTTAAGGCATGTGTAGACTCTGGCTGGTTGTGAGGAGCCACTCTATGTCTGAGAGAAGTGAGCATGTATGTAGCCTATGGGGTAGCTTTTAATAGCTTTAGATTATATGCCTTTTATTTTTTTGGTCATGAATAAAGACTACACACAATTTAAAAATATTTTATTGATACTTTTTGCCACTCCTTGAAAGCCACAAAAAGTTTGGTGTCTCCAGGAACCTCTAGGATGAGTGGAACGTAAAAGTGCCAGAGGGATGAAATGTTAAGGGAATTTGAAGACATTCCCTGCCCCTTTAATAGGCCCATGTGACCTGTTTTGAACTCTGGTTCAGCCCATAGCTGAGTCTCATCAAGCCCATTATGGGGGAAGCTTGCCCAATGGGTGGAACAGAAAGAGTGAGGCAAAGCAGCTAGCATGAAAGAGAGAGGGAAGAATTATGGCCTATGGGAACTTGTTTGCGGGGAGGCCTGATGGAGGGAAGGCTTGAGGATGGTGGTGCTACCTGCATTGGTAATGTGTACCAACTTCTTCATTATCATGGTAGTTTTGACTTTCTGGTATATGAATAAATATCTTAGTTTTGTTTTTGAAGAAGAGAGTCTAGTATATCTTGGGATTCAAATCTGGAAATATGCCTGTGTATTCATAGCAACTGCTGTGTGTATCATATTGGGATATAGGGGAAGGAGGAGACTGAAGAAGTGTTGTCAGCACCTGTTCCCTCATGCCCTACAAAGGGCAGCAAACCAGGCAGGAAACTCTAGGGTCACCTAAACATATAAAAGGCATTTTCTGGCACCTCAGAGGTTTAGCCCAAATGCCTTCCAAAAGCAGTGATATGGGCAAGTTGTTCGAAAATCAGAAGCAATACCTTAAAAGGAAGTGATCTAGTGTCTGATGGAAGAATATTTTTTATTCCAAAGCCCAATGATTCCAATAGTAGGTACTTTGGGCACTGTGTCAGGCAGGGGCTATTGGGACTATGGTTTAATTTTTTACATTGTGCTTGTTGACTCATTTGCCTACTTCACGAGTCTATAAAGCCCTGTAGTCTACAGTAGTAGTATGAAACAAATATGAAACAAACTAATCCATCTATAAAGATCCCTGTGGCTACATATTAACTTAGTTTTAAAATATGTTATCTATGTTTTATTTTATATTTGTTTGTTTTATTAAATATTTCCCAATTACATTTCAGTATGGTTCAGACCACATCAGGAGTGTTGTGGGCAGCCTCCACCATCTTGTGTTTGACACTTCTGGTTGAGTGTACTTTATTTAGAAGAATGGTATAATCACAGTCCAGGGTACTGAAATCACATACAATGGCTGTGTAAAATAAAGCAAGCAGTTATTTGCCTCAAGTCCATTTTAATTCTACCATATCCCAAAGGTCCTAAGGTCAAGTGAATGGATATGCAACACAGTACTTTCTAATGCTCAATAAATATTAAATGGAATTGAAATCTGTAGGGAGAATATTACTAGATCCCAGACTTGACTAGTCTTTGACTTAAGTGGGTGAGGAAATCAGCTATCCAGTCAGGGAATAATTATTAATAGTTCTTATGTGCCCAAGACTATGCTACATCATGGCAGGACTCATAGAAGAAATCTAAGTCATAGAACATGTCCTTGAGGTGCTTACAGTCTCACTAGGGTTTTCCTGTTGTGCTGAGCCAGTTGAACATAACCACACAAACAACTTTCACATTGTACCTTGTCTTTACTAAAGGTTATCTAACTGAAACCAACCTGTAAGACAGGTCAACGAAACCCGTGCGCCTTGCTTCCACTGCTCAGATGGGTTCCACTTATGGAATCTTACTCATTCCACTGAAGGTTTTGTGAGACAAAGCATATTCCAAGGGCTGGATGATTAGGTGGGGTTCAATCTAGTAAGAGAGTCTAGGAGGGACATTAGGACAAAATAGGAAAGCAATAATAAATGATGTTTAATTAGGAGTAGAAGGAAGATTACAGTCTTGGAAGAATAGAAAAGGATAAACAAAAAGCCAAAAAATATCCCTTACCAAGCCCTAGAATACAAAGAGGGCAGATGTTTTGGGATGAAAATGAAAAGGATTCTTCTTAGACTGTGAGGTCCTTGAGAACAGAGATTATCTTTTCCCTTGTTTTATGCCTATAGTATTAAATATAGCCTGGCATATGGTAGGCATTCAATAAATGCTTGCTGAATGGCTTTTAGAGCAAAACGTTTCTTTCACAAAAACAAGTGATACATCTCAAGTTATAAACTACATCTGAGGAGTGATGTGCCTGACTTGGTAGTCAGAAAGATATGAGTTCAAATCCTGTTACTTACTAAGCTTGTTTAAAACAACTGAGATATACCTTTGGCTGACCTCTCTGAGTCCCAGGCAAATCTGCTCTATTGAGTTATATTTTGTTGCTGTCTCAGGCAGCATTGGGAGATCTCATGATGACAAAATCATAAATCCTTGAGCTACTGAAGACTTAAGGCAAATTAATAGTGATCCTAAGACTACTTGCCAGATGAGAGAGAGGTGTCTGGGTCACGCTGCCTCCAGTGGAGACAAAGATGGAAGAAGAAAAGAGAATGTGTGGGGAACGATGATGACTTCCACTTGTGAGTCTTAAAAACAATACTTTGATATTATAGGATTTTCTGAAATTGTCTGGACTTTGAGCTTCCAGGAAGCAAGGACAAATCTGGCAAAAGCTTGTGGGAGAGGATGTGCTACAAGGTGAATCAAAGAAGTGCCCCAGAAATGAAATGCTGGGTACACTAATCGTGCCAGGAGTTAGACTGGCATGGTGGTACCTGAATCTCAAAGAGTTAAGCCTCTACCACTGGGACAAGATTTGCAGTTCTCACATGCTAGCCCTTTCCTGGGACAGTGCAAAGTTATGAGGGATTAGGATTAAGACTAAGTTCAGTCATATAAAAAGCCCAGCAGTTTATTTCCTGACAGTTTATCAATGGTTGCCTATCTCTCTACATCTTCTCAAGAAGGTCTGCATGGCAGCTTCAGCGGCTCTCTGGACACTGACACAGGGATCTTCCCTAAGTGCCTGGAGACCTGAAATTAGAAGGAACAGGAAAGGTCAAGGAATGAGGAAGCTTTTAGCGATCATAATTGGAGAGGCAGCACAAAACCCAATGCAGCCAGTGCTGCTTTGCAGGGCCAACTCCACAAATTGAGTCTCAAGTATTAATGACAGCAATTCACATTTATATAATACTTTTAAGTTTTGCAAAACAATTTCCTCACAACAACCCTTAGAGGTAGGTACTGCAAGCATGAGCTTTAGTTTATGGATGACGAAACTGTAGCACAAGGTCATTCAACTAAGGAACACTGGAGACTAGATTCAAATTTAAAACTTGCCTGATCTCAAGTGTATATCCTTACCTCCATTCCTCCTTTGTCATTCCCTTCCTTTATTCCTCCTTCTCTACTTAGCCTTCTTCCCTTACTTCCTTCTTCCCTTCTTTCCTAATTTCATCCCTCCTCTCCTTTTTCTTTCCTTCCTTTCTCCCCTTTTCCTCTCCTCTTCCCTTTCTCTCTTCTTTCCTCTTTCCTTTCCTCCCTTCTTCCCTTCTCTCCCCCTCTTTTTCTTCTTCCCATCTTTCTGCTCTCCCTTCTTTCCTTATTCACTTCCTCTCTTCATCCCTTCTTTTCTTTCCTCTGTTTCTCTTTCCTTCTCTCTCTTCTTTCCCCCTTTCCTTTTCCCTTTCTTCCAATGTTTTTGTAGAAACTTATGTTATTTGCCAATACTCCCTTCTTCCACTAACCAGAAACTTCCTTCAGAATAAAAAAAGGCACAGAGTAGCAAAACAAGCTAAAACACTAAGAATGCTTGGTTCTGAGTGTATCATTCTGTACCACCTTTCTGGGGCAGGTATATTGATTGTATAATCACTCTTGGGAAATTAAGATGAAGCATGGCATTGCTCTGAATCTAGATGTTTCAGTGTTGCTCTTCTTTACATTATTGGGGTCACTGTGTGGCAGTCTTTCATGTGCTCCATCCTGCATCCCCAGTTGTCACTACAGCTCATATTGACACATCATTTAAAGGCTTACAAAGTATTCATTATTTAACTTGTCCCTCACAATCCTGTGAGATACATGTTATTATTATTCCCATTCTACAGATGAGGAAAATGAGGATCAGAGAGGTTAAATTAATGACCCAGAATCATAAAACTACTAAATAAATGTCCTACCTTGATTCATTACCTCACTTAACTTGTTAGCAAGTGGGTGAAAGGATCCTCTGTTTTTGACTACGAGAAAGAGATGAGCCTGGCTTTAGATCTCAGAAAGTAGAAGCAGGTTAGTAATGAATCCTGGAAGGCAGGCTCAGTAAATGGTCTTGGATTCTAATATGAATTTCATTCTTGAAGGATTCTTTAACTTTGATTCAAGTGCATCAAATAGTGCTATCTTCTTTTATTTTTACAGCTTCTAGCTTCACCCAGAGCTCAAGGAAGCACAATATTGCTTCCTTTTTGTATAGAGCACTGAAGTAGGCAAAAGTTGTATTTGGTACTTACATGAATCCATTTGTTCTCGGTCCAGCATCTCTAAGAATTGAGGTGTCACATTCTGAATAATGGCATCTAAGTGCAAGAGAAAGAGGGGACATTTACTTCATTACTAGAGGTAACAAATGTTAAAATGGGGTGGTAGTATGAGAGGAGGAAGAAGAAATGAGATCTTATTAAAAACTGAGCTATAATATTGGTTATAGACACGAAAGGCAAATTTTTCACTTTCACCTTTCCTTCTCAAGGTGATATAAGGAT
Organism: Pseudocheirus occidentalis; assembly: GCA_028646575.1. NCBI lineage: Eukaryota > Metazoa > Chordata > Mammalia > Diprotodontia > Pseudocheiridae > Pseudocheirus > Pseudocheirus occidentalis. The sequence continues at coordinate 303,013,300 of CM053594.1, read as the reverse complement.
GAGTGCTGTAGCTGGAATCACTCAACAAATATTGAGCGGCTTCTATGTGCCCAGTACTATCTATGCAAGATGCCAGGGTGCCAGGATGAGAGGATGTGTGCAATCAAGAAGGGTATTGTAAAATTTCTGCCCTCAAAAAAGTGTCAGTTGAGTGAGGGGAGATTAGACTAATAACTATGAACAATCAAGTATTAACTAAAGATGATGTGGGATTTCAGATAAGGAAGAGATCAGTGTGGACTGGGAGATAGTTGGAGCAGGTTTAGTGGGGAAAAAGTGGAACTTAAACTTTAGAATTAGCCAAAACCCTAAAGAAATAATTCCCTACGTTTCACAGAGAAGGAAGTTGAGATCAGAGTCATTTAAGCAATTTGTCCAAGATCACATAACAAATGCTAAATGATTCTTAGAGGATCCAGATTTCAGTTAGTCAATCAGTTCATAAGCAGTTATTAAGTATCTGTTATGTGACAGGCATTGTACTAAGTGCTAGAAATACAAAAAAAGACAAAAGAGTTCACAGTCTAATGGGGTGAAAGCATGGAAATGTCCATGTATCAACAAATTGTGTGCAGGATAAATTACAGATAATCAATTGAGAGAAGGCATGAGAATTTAGAGGAATCAGAAAAACTTCTTATAGAACGTGGGAATTGAAGGAGGCAAGGGAAGTATGGAAGCAGAGATGAGGAGAGAGACAATATTCCAGGCATGGGTGATGGCCAGTTAAAATATTCAGAGCTGGAGATTAATTGTCTTGTTTAAGGAACAAAAAGGAGGCCAGTGTTGCTAGATCAGAGTACATGCTGTGGAGTAAAGGAAGACTAGAAAGGTTGGAAAGGGGCCAGGTTATGATGAACTTTGAATGCCTAACAGAGAATTTTCTATTGAATTCTGGAGATGATAGGGAGTGACTGGTGGGGGTGACATGGTCAGGACTGTGCTTCGGGAAGGTCAATTTGACAGCTGAGTGAAGAGTATGTTGAGTGAGGAGAGACTTGTGGAATGGAAAACAATGAGCAGCCTATTGCAATATTATAGGCATAAAGTGATGAGGGCCTGCTCCAGGGCACTGGCAATGTCCCTGGAGAGAAGAGGGTTCATAGGAAAGAGGTACCTTGTAACTAAAGGTAAGAGTCAACAGGACTTGTCAACAGATTAGACATGGGGGGGGGCTATATGTGAGGAGCTGAGGATGATATCTAAGTACCTTCTGCATTTCCACTATAGTGTTCTTTCCATAATTGAGAGGGGAGATCTTATGAAGGAAGGCATTTTGGCTTGTAGGAGGGTTTGAGTGTGTGTGGGCAACATTAGTAAAAGTCAGGGAGGTTAGAATGAGCCTGGTACATGAGAAGGGCAATGAAGAGAAAGATCTAAATTGAGCTTGCAGCTCATGGCAGGGAATAAGAACTAATATATAAATCTGGGTTAGAATCTAAGAAACAAATCCCTTTGAGGGAAGGCATTTTTCCAATGATGGGTGGAAGGTACATAAGTGCAGTCTTAGTTTTGATGTAAGACAGTTTTCCTAATCATTGGAGCCACCCCAAAGAGGAATGTACTGCCTTTAGGGTTGCCCATCATCAGCAATTTTCAAGCAAAGATAGGTCAGCCACTGTCAGATATACTGTGATGCAGTGCTGATTCTTGTTCAAGGTTGGAGTAAGCTGCCTCCAGGATTTCTACCAGCTCTAAGCTTCTGGGATTCTCTGACTTGGGGACACAAGAAAGGTACTCATAAAGGGAAGCAAATGGGATCTCTTTGCCAGGAAAGGAGATCATGGCTATTTTTCTGAGACAAGATCTCTTTACTGCACTAGCATTTCACTGGGACAGACAGGAAAGGAAGGATTTAGAAGAGAGAGGGGCATGTGAATGACAGAGGAGGCTTGACTTGACCTGTTAACTTGGCTGCACCACTTCGGATCCCTTCCCAGGAACTGCTGAAGTAGGCAAATGTGTGTGTATGGAGGATCCATAGCAGATCCTGGTTCTTCTTTGCCTGGAAGAAATGAACATTAACCTGGTAGGATGTGGAAGAGGGACTAATCAACTCTCTTCCTCTCTCAAGCCCTATAAACAAAGATTTAAAAGGGAGTGAGTAAATAAGAGAAGTCCTATAGAGCATCAATCTGGCACATGAAGATCTTCATTACCTCTCCTCTTCCTGTCTTCCTAATTTTCTTGTACTTGACTACCCTGCACACATTCTGGGATGAGGCTGCCCTCAAATGCCTCTGTGGTTTTGGAGAATCCTCTAAGATAGTGGTTCTCAACCTTCCTAATGCTGCGACCATTTAATACCCGTATGTGGGCATATCTGCATGTGGGTGGACCCGCCTGGAGATGGATAGAGGAGCGGTGTCTCCGTTCCTAAGACCATTGGAAATATATGTTTTCCAATGGTCTTAGGTGACCCCTGTGACCCCTGTGAAAGGGGTCGCAACCCAGAGATTGAGAACTGCTGCTCTAAGACTAAGTTGTAGAGAAGATAGTATCCTTTCACTGATAGATTGTCCCTCAGCTAGTGGTTCCCTATACCATTGAATGATTTCACAGGTACAGGCCCTATCCCTACATGGTCCTAAATTCAGCAGTGACACTTTGGATTTGGGGAGGTAAAGACCACTAACTTCAGCTAGGGTATTAGGGTGGAAGGGTAGTGATGGCAAGGGTGGAGAGAAGGTACCACTATCCCTCATGACCATCCTCACCGTGGTCAGTGTTCATCTGCTCCATTTCCTTAGCTGCGATTGTCCCCAATCATTCTGGGGAAGTATGTGACTTGTCAGCCTGATGGGCCCTCTTTCCCTTTTTAGAACCTGACATATTCATTGGTATTCCTGCTCCTTACTCACCAGCTTCATGCATAGATCTCTATAGAATTCCCTGTTCTTCGGCATTTCCTGGCAGTCAACAAAGCGGTCCAGTAGTGCATGTAAATCTTGGATGCCAAGAAATGGGATACAGGCAGCCAAGGCATCATGGCAGGCCTGGAAAATAAAATTTCCTGTGCTACTCTCTGACTCTTGACAATTAGAGTTTTTCCATCCCAGCCGAGAGAGAATCCTGGGCAGCAAAAAGTGTCAGAAAGTGCCGATGGCAATAGGAGCCTTATTGAATATGGATTCATTGCTGCTGGTTGTAAAGATGGAAGAAGAAACCTTGAAGGAGATTTGGAAAGATCACAGATATTACAGAAAGGACTTTTAGATTCTGTCACCTGAGTGGCAGCATCAGGGTTGGTTCTTCAATTGAACAGTGTAGGGGGTCCCCAGACTCTCTGTTCTCTCTCAGAGGGGAGGAGGGTAAAGAGGGGGTGGTTTCTGTGCTATTTCACTTACCGTACCTATCTTTGGGTTAGGATCCCAGAGGTGGAGAACGAATGAAATCATGCTCTTTTTAATTTCTTCAGTAAAAAACACTTTCCACCTTTTTCCTGTTAGAGATGCCAGATCTTCAAATAAGAAGAATGCAGTCAGCCTTACATCATCCTGCTCCTGTAGCCACAAACACATCCTCTAGGTGAGTGAGACTTTCAGCTTCTGGTCCCTCCTCACACCCATTCCTATAATCTGCAAAGGAGGTACTAGTTCAGGGATTCTGACCCTTTTATGTGACATGGACCCCTCTGGGTATCTAGTGAAGCCTATGAATCCCTTCTTAGAATATTTGCAAAAGAAAAATATACTTAAGATTACACAGGAATTATATTAAAATATACCTCTATCTTATATATGTCTATCTCTCTCTCTCTCTCTTTCTTTCTATCATCTACCCATCTACTTATTTATCTATAATAAATTAATAGATCACAGGTTATGGACCCCTGGAGTAGACAGGAACTGTTTCTCCCAACATCAATAACCTAGTTACATGTGGTTTTAAAAGAACTGAATCTGGTTATTAGGGGTTGGAGAACAGTAGAAAAGGGAAGTGAGGTGGAAAAGTGTGATATAAGAGAAAGAAGCAGCATCACAATTTTTGCCTTTGAAGAGTTAAAGAATCCATTGCCACAGTTGAAGCAATATCTTGGGTCTGAAATATTGAATTATCTAGGGTCTTTCTGGTATTGTACTTGGTCCTGATTTATCTGCTTTTGCCATTAGACTAAGGTCTATGGGACCAAGTGTTCTAAGCTAGCCAACAGGCATGATCCTAAATAATCTTCATCATGTCCAGGAAACTAAGATGATTTGTGGGGGCTCAGAGTGAGAGAATTCAGCCAGGTGGACATCTAGGTCTTTCGAGAATGTGATTCTATGGATCATCCTAAATTACAAATTGTTCTTTGGTCTTTTGTATAACATCTCAACCAATAATTACAACAACCTTTAATGGAATGAGGAAAGAGGAGGTGGGCGAAGGGCTGGTGTAATTCAAGTTGGGATTTTTGGTTTGTCAGAAAAATGTTTTTTGGTCAGAGCTTAGGGTCCCCCAAAGAGGAAAGATAAAAGTCAGAGAAATATGTTTGAAAGATTTCTTCACATTTTGAGAAATATTTTAAATGACCTATTGGAAGGAAGAGGCAAAAATGGTCAAAAAACATTGGGCATTTTAAAGGAAACTATTAAAAGTACAATAGAAATCATGGTAGTCTCGTTTCATTTTGTTTTGTTTCTTGGATCTAGTTTTCTTGAAACAGGCTATCTTGGTTATAGATATAACCTACTTCTTCCTGATACCCTTTCATTTCTGGAATCTTTTATGGCTGGATCCTTCCAAGTTAGAAACATCCATCTCCAGTGCATCCACTCTAATCAGCACTTTCTTGCTTGTGGCATATGAATAAGGAGGCTAGTTAGGTATATCTGCTAAAGAAACTGTCCCTGCCTATAAAATCCATAGCTTTCTTCAGTATCCTTGAGCTGCTCTGATGCATATAGTGATGGACAGTTCTATCCACTGAACTTGGGAAGGCCAAGAGCTTTTTGTGCAACAATACACTGAGCATGAACAGTTGCCTCTGTAAGGTGTTGGCTACTGCCCTTGTTTCCTTCCCTTGTTGCACTGGAAAGGCAATTGTAGTCTAAATGTCATCCTTGTCTAACCCTCCATGTTCCCACCTTTGAGTATCTCAGGTTAAACTACTGTTTTTTTGCACTGAATGGCAGGTCTAATTCTTCCATAAAGTACCCAAATGTGTTACACTGGTCAGGGGTAATATAAATATTACCACATAATCATTCATAGGAGTGATTATTTCTATCAATATAAAGAAAGTGATGTCTGATCATCCTAATAGAGAAGGAATAAGAAATAGTAATTAGGGAGAAAACTGAAGGAGACATTGGGGATTATGTAATTTACATATCATAAAGAGAAATAGGATAAAATAAACTTCCCTTCTTTCTTACAAGATGAGAGCAAATTGAGATAATGATAGATGAAAAAGCAGTCATTTGATCCAACAATTTCTATAGCTTTAAGAAGGACAAAATTGTCTGGGTCATTCTACTCCAAGTGATTCTGGTCTCTGCTTCCCCAATTGGTTGCTCTGCCTTCCTACTTATACCAAGACCAATTCCTGACTTAGAGTGATTTGCATAACTGCCATTTTTGAGAAATCCTAGAGTACTGGGGCTATGGGGATTAAGGCATGAACAGAGGGAATCACGTCTGGAAATTAGAAAAGACTGATGTAGGATCTGTATTTAGAAAAGAAAGGTGATGAATCAAAATTACAGCTCTATTCCAGAAACTTAAGCAAGACAGTAAAAAATACAGGCTGAAATAAATTGCAAAATAAATTTGTAAATTCTTCAAAGAAAACAGGCTACATGCAGAAGGAACTCAATGGCTCTGTGAAAGCCCAAGGCCTATCAAACTAATCTAATTTCTTCCTGTGACAAACTGACAGCGTCGGTAGATCTAGGTAAAATGATAGGATATAATCTACTTTGAGATCCATCTTCTGCAATGATACTGAGAACATCTCTATTCCACAGTACACAAGTGTTATGTAAATGCACGATTGACAGGAGAGGCGGACACAGAGAATTGTTACTAATGGATCAGTGTCAGACCAGGGGGAAGAGTATACCAAGTGGTTCTCTGTAGGAGTCATTCCTGGGCCCTGGGTTAAATCTGGTTATCAATGATCTGTGTGAAGGAACAAAAGAAGCAAGTTCATTTATTCTGGAGATATGAGTTGGGATATGAGTGGGTTATGAGCTACCCATCCTGGAGGACAGGATTCTAACCCAAAATGACCTTGGTAAATCAGAGATTGTTAAAAGCAAGGAAAATGAAGAAATTTGTTGAAGCTTAAATGCTGGATGATGCACATAGGTTGGGAAAAAAGCCCCAACAGTTTCATGAATATTGACTGGAGGGTGGATTATGTGTTGTTAGTGCAGCAAACAATAATGGAAAGGTCATTGAGGTTAACATCAGACCGTAAGTCAGGATTATAGAGCAACTGCCACAAAAACAAATATGAAATCAGAAGGGGAAGGGATCCTTTCATTCTCTGTACACGTATCTCTTCTGCTTAGCAGAGTACTTGGAACATGACAGGTGCTTAATGGAGACTTGGTGATTGATCAATAAACAGGAGAAGATTGGAAATGTGAAAGAATTTTACCTTACATGCTACTTTCAGTCCCACTCCAACCTTATCTAGGTGATCTATTTTGTCCAATTCTGGGCTACAGAGCTAGAAGAAGACTTGGAGAGAGTTCAGAGGAGAACTACAAAGGATGGGGCAATTGGTGCTAGGGGGAAAATGGAAAGATTATGACACTTTTTAGTCTGGAAAGAAGGCAGATGATGTAATTATACTTTTCAAATGCTTTAACTCTTAATACAGAGACTGGCAACTTGCTGTTTTCCATCTCCACTCATACCAGAACAAGTCGAAGAAACAGGATTTGGGTTAGACAAATATATGATTTCCTGATAATTGGGGGAGGATAAACATTGGAATGGATTACTGAGAGAAGCTGTTGAATCTTCTCCTCTGGCAGACTTTAAATATAGAACAGTTCTCGCCTGTCTGGGATGTTTTAGTGATACTTCCTGAAGGCAGGGACATGGAATAGATGAACATTTCCCCGCTTCTATGATCTGATGAAAATATAGGAGAAGGAAGAGCTAGGATAAATACTAGAGGGAAGAATGCCATCCATCAGGCCCTTCACTTTATCCTGAGCCCCTCCTGGAGCCTGTATTAGGTCTCCACACTTGTCATCTTGCTCTTCCTGGGGGGAGAATTCCTGGATTTCAATCACTTACATCTTCAAAGAAGGTTCTCGTTTGCAGCACTATTTCTTTGAAGTAGAAGCTCACATCTCTGTCTGTGAGCAGTTCTAGGATTTTTTTCAGTGCCTTTAGGCTTTCACAGATGACTTCTGTGCGGGTCAAGTGGTAAAGACCTCTGATGACTGTTTCTAACAGCATCTGCTTATTCTTCTTCACCTGTTGAGAAAAGAGGCCTCTTAATGCTAACACCTGCCGCAGGGGCAGGGGATAGAGGAATTAGGAGGCAAGAAACCTGAAGTTCTATCGGGGTTACATGGATTCATGACCTCCATTTCAGTATTTCATGTGGCAGTGTCTTTACTTAAATTTTTGGCAGCCAGTGGATGTATTTGAGAAAAATAATGAAAATCTCAGCTTAAAAAAGTAACAAGATGATGTGAATTCTCTTTCATCCTCATAACTTCTCTTACCTTTTGTGGTGATCCGATGGCCACATTCCCAAGCCCTCTGATAGCCATTTGCCTCAAAGTGGTGTTGGCATCCCAGGCACTCTGGTCTATTACAAACAGAACTTCTCTTAGATTCCCCTGTTTCCAAAGGAGAGGTTCTTTCATGAGCTGAAATGAACATACTTAGCATTAGCCTTGGAATTGAGTTGTTCCTTCTTTTTTTAGAAGACAAGGAAACAAAAGAATCAATTAGCCCATAATTTAGAAGTGGGTTGTCATTACTTTGGGGGATAGGGAAGAGAAAAACTGGATCTAGGCATGTTGGCCAGCAACTTGGTGGTTCTTGACAGAGATTGGGTTTCTGGATATGGACAGTCCTGAGGATGAGGGTCCGTATAGAATTCTTTCCATAAACTTTGTGATATGACAAGATTTGCTAGTGTTGTTGCAATCAGGAAGGCATGGCACTAGATTTGTGGAACAGGAAGACAAGTTCTGCCAAGAACTCCATTGAGAGCATCAAATTTTCTCTCCCTCTGAGGGTGTCTGTTATATGGACTCAATAAAACAGAAAGCCTGGACTTCTGGGGTGGTATGAAGATGGCTCATTGTAGTTCAGCTTTGTGTTTCATGTTTTGGAAGGTGGGAGAGCCAGAGGGGTAGATGAAGCCTTTTTGTGACAGGAGAACACAACTTTGTAGTGTGTGTGTGTGTGTGTGTGTGTGTGTGTGTGTGTGAGAGAGAGAGAGAGAGAGAGAGAGAGAGAGAGAGAGAGAGAGAGAGAGAGAGAGTATTGGTTTTCCTTTGAGGAGTGGTTGTTTCTACTGAAAATCTTGTTCACTGGAATGTGCTATAAGTGGTCTTACACCATCCATCAAAGGGCAGGAATGTCTTTGTGCTACAAGGTCAATGATAATTTTAGACTGTACCCTAAACTCAGAGTATTTCCATCTTTTGTCCTGTGCCCCACTGTCAGAATTCATAGAATCCTGAAAGTCAGTCTAACTGCGAAGACAAGGTTGGGGAAAGAGAAGTCAATGACATCATTTTTGTCTCTGACTTGGCCACAATGGTCTGAATCTCAGTGACTGAAAAAGTCTTATAGTCTGAAAAGTAAGTCAAAGTGGGAAAATAGCACATTGTGAGCTGTGCTGGGCCTTGCCTCAGAGAAGAATGCTGTCCCTGTTATTCGGAATGTCTCTGAGGTTGAAGAAAGTGATGGGAACATGTGCTCCATGATGCCTGTCATGATGTCTTGTTGCCAGACGGCCAAACTCCTAGAAAAGGCAAGGCCCAGATATTGACACAGAGAATGCATTTCTAAACATTTAAGGCAGAGCTTCTTAACCTAGTGTCTGTGGACCCCGAAGAGATTTGTGGATAGGTTTCAGAGGATGAGAAAAATCGTGTCTTCATCTTTCCTAACTTCTAACAGAGATTTCTTATTTCCTTCAGTTACTTAAAAACATTATTGTGAGAAGGGTCTTCTCGTTACACGCGTTATTTTGTGTAGGTGTCACCAGAATGCCGAAGGGATCAATGATGCAAAAAAGGTTAAGAACCTCTGAGTTAGGGGAAGCATCAGACTTTCCATGAGAGTACCTTATAGGAAAGGGATGTCAGGTGTGGAACTTCTAATATCTAGCTTATAAAATTGCCCCCAAGTAACAACTTTCATTTTTCCTGGGTGGGTGAATAGGCTTTTGACCACTTGCTGATCCTTATGTTTTTCTGCTTCTTCCCACTCCTTCCATTATGCTGCCTAAGTTTTTCTTTCTTGAGCCTGAGTGAGGCAACCAATATAAATAAAGTGAATTAAGATCCCTAATTGAGAGCCCAAGTACTTTAAGTTTTTCCTCCCTATTTTATTCATTCATTTGCTTAATGTTTATTCAGCATCTAGTGTGCCGAAAGCAGTGTGGAGGCAATAGGAAGTTTATAATTGTTTCTTGTTTTCTCCCCAGCACCAACCCTAGAGTAACTAACCATTACCTGGCCAGCACACATACTCCTATGTGATGTGAACAGGGGTTACTCAGTAGATTCCATAAGTTATCTCCCTCTTCAGACTCTTTAGCCAGGCCCTCTTTTATGGCTTGGTTCTGCACACATCTCAGCGTGTTAGTTGAAAGCCTGAAGAAGACAGCCGGAATTAGAGAAATGAGCTGACTTAGACTCAGCTCTTTTGACAAATATAATTTATCATCTAGGATTAGAAAGTGATATGTGGTAGAAAATACAACCAGACTGATTCAGATGGACCTGCTGAGATGAGTGGAGGCAGCAAACAGCGTCTCAATTTCTCACTAGCCTTAGAAGTCACCAAAGCTCCAAGGATGGAATGAACAAAAGATTGCCCTTTTCCTTTCCTTGGAATTCTTGGTTAGCAGTGACATTTAGCTGATCTGGAAAGTGGAAGCAAAAGGAAATGCCAAGTGCTTTTCCATAAAGAAAACCTTTTGGAATATTCTGAGTCCAAGTAAAAGAAGGAGGTGGGAGTGGGCAAGGGGAAAAGGAGAGAGAGGAGTTGAAAGCTAACTATGAGATTTAATGGTAATAAAGGGAAGATGATGGACTATGCCCATGAAAACAAAAAGGGAGAGTGAGGAGGGACATTGGATGGATTTGCAGTAAACTACAAAGCTCCATCAGTCCTGGGGGAGAGAAAGAGAGGAGACATTGCTCTACATATTAGGTTGAGAAAGAGGCCAGAGGGTATTTGTGGTCACTGACAAGGCAATTAAAAATATATGAATTTATAATTCACATAATTATATCTGTGTACACAGATATAATCATATGGATAATTATATAATTTTTCATATATGTATATTTGGAGGCAACTACAGGTGGTGCAGTGATTAGAATGTTGGACAAAGTCAGGAATACCAGGGTTCACATCTGATCTCAGACATTTATTAGCTGTGTGACTCCAGCTTAATAGCTGTTTGCCTCAGTTATCTTATCTGTAAAATGGGGATAATAAAAGCACCTACCTCCAAGGGTTGTTGTAAGGATCCAATGAAATCACATTTGTAAAGTGTTAGCATAGTGCTGGGCACATGGTAGGATGCTATGCAAATGTCAGCGATTGTTGTGTGTGTGGGATATTGTAACTCCTGTTAGTAGTTAGTAAAGACAAATAATTACTAGGATCTATTCAACTAGATCTATTCAACTATCTATTTATCTATATATACATACACTGTGACTGTATCTGCGTGTATATATAGTGCGGGTATGAGGGTATATATCCATATCTATCCATACCTATATCTATAAAACACAAGATAGCACTGTGATGTTCATAAGGGCTTAAGAGTGGACTACAAGCCTTGCTTGGGGATCCTTCTCTCTTCTCAGGACACAATGAAGCACCCAAGTAAACCCTCACACTCGCAAAGGGAATCTGACTAGCACCAAGCAATAGCAGCTTCTGCAGACGTGAAGCAACTTCACTGGGGGATGGGACTGTAGCATCATGGATTCAGAGGTGCAAAGGACCTTAGAGGTCATCTAGTCTAACCCCATCGTTTTACAAATGAGCATAATGAAGGCTGGGAAACTTAAGTGACTGGCTGGAGGACAATTAGTAAGTGTAGCAAGTGGCCAAGTTGGGGTCTGAATTCCATATTTTGACACCATAACCAGTGGTATTTCCACTCCTGGCCACTGAGGAAGGAGTGTAACGCTGCTGGGAAACAGTATCCACTTCTCTTAAAGGGTCAGACATCACTTCATCTAGAGAAAACTGTGTGAATGAACACTGTTGGAGCAGGGAGTGGGGGAGAATGAATGGAAGAGAGGAATAATAGCCCACTGCCAAGGTTTCAACTTATCATGGGACCATGGACTTTATAGCCCTGGAGTAGAAATGGGGGTCCCCCTTAGAAACATCTGCTGTACCAGCCAATATGGACAGGGATAGTCAGAGACCATACACTCTGTTCTCTTTCCCTCTAGAAATCCAGCACTTTTTAGTCATTTCTTATTCTTGGCAAGTATTTTGTGTGGTCAACCAGGCATAGGAAGAAAAATTATAGCCTGAGATTGTGAAGTCCTAGCCAATTCCATGCAAATTTATGAAGCACTTATTGTATTATATATATATATATATATATGATTTTTTTCCCCTTGCTTTTTGGAGGGCAATTGGGTTTAAGTGACTTGCCCAAAGTCACACGGCTAGTAAGTGTGTCAAATGTCTGAGGCCACATTTGAACTCAGGACCTCCTGACTCCAGAGCTGATGCTCCATTCACTGTACCACCTAGCTGCTCCCAAGGATAGGATTAAAGCAGTTGCAGGAGCTTCCATGCTGCTGGAGCTGGCGACAACGTGTGGAGACTAGAATGGAGAGGGCACAGGTTGAAGTCAGGAAAAACAACTAGAAGGTGATGAGGGCAGATTAGGCAAGAGGCAATGAGGCCCTGAATTAGACTGGTGGCTGTGTGGGAGGTTAGAGAGGGACAGAGGAGAGACATAGTGTGGATATAGAATCTGTTAATACAGAATCTGGGCCCTCATGGTGAACCACTGGGGTCATACCTAATCTGCCTGCTAAATGGACGGGCCCTTATATTTGTTCTGTGTCATGACAGAGACAAAGTCATCATCTAGAACAGCAGGTCTCAACCTGGGGGTTATGTTCAATTTGTAACAATGAAAATACATCCTGCATATCAGATATTTACATTACGATTCATAACAGTAGCAAAATTACAGTTATGAAGTAGCAACAAAAATAATTTTATGGTTGGGGGTCACCACAACATGAAGAACTGTATTAAAGGGTCACAGCATTAGGAAGGTTGAGAACCACTGATCTAGAACCTGGGAAAGAGCAACAAATTTGTCATCAGAACACGTAGTGTTTGAATTTGAGTTTTGTTATTTACTGCCTATACAACTTCTGGCCGGTAGAGGTAGAGGAAGCTTCTATTTCCTCATCCACCAAATGAGGGGACTGGATGAACTAGGTAATTCATCTCCAATCTTCCAGCTCTTCATCTCATGATCCTATGACATGATGAAAGCAGTTATAGGAACTTCTCTCATATATTTGTCATTTACCTGCAGGGATCCCCCTCCTGAGATCTCTGTCCCTGCTGCAAGACTCTCCTTCTCTCATTCAAGGTTGGGGTTGGCATCTTCTGTCCCAATGTGTAGCTAATGAGCTTTAAGAGCAGGTAGAAAAGCTCAGCATATGATTCCCTGATACATATGCCTGTCGACACCACATTGTATATAGCACAGGCAACCTACAAGGAGAGAAAGAATCCCCTTGTCAAGAGGTGGGTGAGTTGTCCTGGGAAATTCTGAGGCAAAGAACAATAGATATTGTGAGGTTTCTAGTTATCAAGGGCTTTGGACACTTTCTGACTTGATCTTCAGACCTCCCTATATCCTTCATGCTCATCTTGTGCTAAAACACTTAAGATAGGCTTTTGGTATTTTTTTCTTCTGAAAATGGTCTAATCAATACCAGGGGTTCTTCCCATTCCTTGAAATTATGAAAAGGGAAAGATTTTGGATGTTGCTATTGTTTTTAACATTGTTGTTCATTTGTTGTTATTTTTTTTAATAGGATTGCAGATGAAGCAGAAAACACAGGCTTTCTTTGGTCTGATGGAGAAATTTGTTTCTCAATTTGAATTGTGAGGGGACTTTATCCAAGTGAATCATCCACAGACAGAATTATTGCTGCACTTGTCCCATAGACATTGGTGCTGAAATTGGATCAGCACTTAAGAAAGGGTATGAATAACAAGAAGCTTAAAGTATACAAGACTGGGGATATGATTGAGCTTGGGTACTCATTCAACTTAGTGATGAGTTGTCTAACTTACAGCAATTGTCTCTGTTTCTGCTATGTCATTCTCCAGCCCACTCTCCAGTTTATCCATTAAGGCTCTTAAGAGCTGGGTGTTGGAGAAACTATCCTCAGCCAGCGCCTTCCACAGTGCTTTTATGTCCCTAGAATTGTGAGGAAGTGGAAAATCCATGAGGTAGTTCTTGAGTACCACAAAACCTACCATTAAGTTACTAATAACATTTTTAAATTTTTTATTTTTTAATTCCTTCCCACTTTTCCCTGGGGAAAGGGGAAGAAAACCAAATTCTTGTAATGTATAAGCAATCAAACAAAATTAATTCCTGTATTGGTCAATGTATGTATCATTCCATATATTATTTTATCACTTCTTTTAGGAGGTAGGTAGTATTCATCATTGACCCCTCTGAAATCATGATTAATTACGTCCTTAATCAGAATTCATAAGCCTTTAAAATTTATTGATGTTATAGTATAGATAGTTGTCCTTGTTCTGCTCACTTCACTCTGTATCAATCCATAAAAGACTTTTCAGGTTCCTCTTTTATTTCTTATGATACAATAGTATTCTGTTACATGAATATATATAGTCAGTCCTCAACTTTCTCAGGAGTAATGTTTCTAGAAAATGGCATGAAAGTAAAAAATGCAAATGTTGATACATTGAATCTATTGGAAATGGGGGTTAGGTTCCTATGGCCACCAAAAACTGATCTTATGCTAGAGATTGCCGAAAATACAATTTTCTGTGTACCTATCTTTATGATAAAACATTAATTCTGATAATACGTGCTTTTCTTAACACACTAATCATGAAATATCCAAGAAGATATAGTACACAAAATAAAATTGGTAACATGCATAACATTTTTCTTAACAGTAATTCCCTAAAATTCTGTTAACCTTTTATGTTCATCTCTTAATAAAAACAATATTGATTTCAAACAATATTCACTTTTCACTACATGTGAAATCTACAGTGTCATAAATACAGTATCAATACTATATACTGTCTAAAATTCTTAAAACTAAATAAAACAAATTTTTAACCCGAATCTTACTTTTCATTGTGTCAGATGGTGGTGTGAGGGCATTGTACTGTTTTGCTGTAAACCTCTCTACCTTGGCCACCCTCTGAAGACCAAGGAAGACATTGCTGGAATTTTAATTGCTGCTTTTGGAAGATGTTGAGACTGGTGAGGTCTCAACATTACCTTAGAGATCAAAGGATTGCACTGTGATTTGGGGATATGATTGCAACATAAAATTTGTGTTTTAAAAGCAAACAATGAAAATACGCTACAAATGCATGTGAAACTTACTCTAAAATGGTAAGGTGAACAAGACCAGTGAAGTGTCTAGTTGTATACTTATGACTTCATAAAAGTGCACACATTACACCTCTCTTTTTTTCTACATAGCCACAAATGTACATAGCTGCCAATGTGAAAGTGAAGTTACTAATAAAATCACACAAATACTTGGAAGTCACAAAAGTTAAATGTGCAAATGTTGAAGACTGTATCATAATTTGTTCCACCATACCCCAACTGATGGGCACCACCTTACTTTCCAGTTGTTTGCCACTACAAAAGGAGGTGCTATAAATGTTTTTTTTGTAAATATAAGGTCCTTTCTTCTTTAATCTCCTTGGTGTGCAAGCCCAGTCATGTTATCACCCAGTCAAAGGATATTTATAATTTATTAATGACATTTTGAGAAGGAAACACAACGTGCTCTTCACGTGGGAGATATTGAGGATTTTTATTTAACCAGCCAGAGTGCTCCCAAGTATCATTATTTATTAAAGACCAGAGATGATTACCAATTCTATATGTCCACCCTTAGTCTCTCTCTCGAGGTGTAATTATGAATGGCCAACTACTTGTTGCAGGTCTTGAACTGATTTTCCCATGGGCATCTTAAACTCAACATATCCAAAATAGAATGTAGTATTTTCTCCCCAAATCTTCTTCCCTTCCTGACTTTCCCTTCTGCCCCTGGACTCTCCTTGACTTACCTCTTACTCAGCCCATAGATCTAATGTTTCCACATTTGTTTTTCATTTTTATCTTTGCATTATTTCACATATATTTCTCCTTCTTTCCATTTATATAGCCACCACCATAATTTAGACTTTCAATACCCAATATTGCAATAGCCTTCTAATGTGTAATTACTGATCTAATGGTTTTGGGATGGTCTTTTCCCATTCTGAATCTATCTTCTACTAGGTTACCAAGGTGATTTTTAAAGAGGTATCATTCTGATCACGTCATCTCCCTATTCAATAAACTTCAGCAATCAACTGCTTCTCAGTGACTCCAGGACCAAATATAAACTCCTCCGTTTGACATTTAAAGCTCTTTATAATCTGGCTCCTTCCTATCTTTCCAGTCCTCTTACTTCCCCTAATGTCCTCAATGATCCAGTTATACTGACATCCTGCTTTTCCTCAAATGTAAGTCTCCATTTCCCATCTCACTGTTTTTGCATTATCTAAATTTCTTGGAATGCTTTGCCCCATCATCTCTGCCTCTTGGTTGCTTGAAATCTCACTACCTGCAGGAAGCCCTTTCTAGTCCCCTAGCTGCTAGTGTGTTTCCTTTTCTGATTACCTTTTATTTAATATCTCTATATCTTATATATAACTACCTATTTATATGTTCCCTAATCCATTAAATATAAGTTCCTGGAGGAAAGGGACTGGGTTTTTTGGGGGGTATTTTTGGCCTTCATTTATATACCAAGCACCTGGTAAATCCCTGGCAACAGTGAACACTTAATAGATTGTTGATTGTATTTTTGGAGTGGCAAGGATGACACCCACAGTTCAAGGCATAGAAAGACAAATCCCAGCTCAAAACAAGAACTTCCTAAAAATTAAAAAAAACGTTCAGTTCCCAACTGTTCAAAAGTGATGTGGTCTGCCTTAGGAGGCAGTCAGTTCTTCATTTTTGGAAGTCTTCAAGAGGAGGCAAGATGGTCATCTGTTTGGCATTGTTGTGGAAGGCTTCAGGAAGGAGTTGGATTAGGTGAATCATGAGGTCACTCCTATCCCTAAGATTTTATGACAAAAATCTTTATCAAGCATGTCCCTAAGAAAGAGGAGGAATACAAACTGCTAAAGATAAATCTCAGGATGTATTTTTTGCATTACATTATGTCTCATCTACTAAGTGTGTATATGAATGATTCCGATAAAATGCTTTTCTCTAATGACTGAAAAGTTTTCCTGTACTTTGTATCTATTGTTATTTGCCTTTTCTCAAATAATTTACTCAGAGATAGATGCCCCATTCTAGGACAGAAGGACAAGTGTCAACCAATACCTACCTATCAAAGGGTAAAGGCTTATTCAGGAGATTACAAACAACCGCCTCAAGGTGGAAACTTGCTATCTGGGTGATAGCCTGTAGAACAAAGTTGAAGTTTTGCTCCTTAAGCCTGAGGATGGGCATGTGTTGATAAATTGAGCTCAAGATACTCAACAACTGCTAGGAAAAAAAACAAAACTAATTACCACTTTTTTATGAATGTAATTTTTGCATATAAATAGTAAAAAATTATTGGGTTTCTAAAGGTCTCATCTATTTTATGGGTCCAATAATCTATAGCTGGTTAATGAATAATAATTATCCATATATATGGTAGATGTATTTCTCAGTCATGAACCTATTTACTGAACCAAGAGATTGCATTCCAAAGATATCTGGAATAAGAGTAACTTGAGATCATGACTCACAAAAACCCCCACTATTCTTTGCAAGGTTCTTGAATGTAAGTTCACTTCATTGTAACATTCTTGTCAAATCATCTATGATGATTGTTGTCTGTAGCTAGCTTTGGAGGATGCTTGTTATGTCTTGCTCACCTTTGGTACTTTTTTGGTCATTCCCATATCAAATCTCATTTGTCTGGTTGTAGGATGGTACTTAGACATAGTGAAGGGCTTGTCTGTCCTCAAATACCTTACCTTTTTACTTGGTATTTCTTCTTTTTAGTTCCAAGTAAGGGAAACTTCTTCAGGGATCTTAAAACTCAAGATGGATTTACAGATTATGCCCCATTTCTGAATAATAATCACTGTTTATTTATGCATGTATATAGCTGGGAGTTGAAAATAATTTCTACTGTCAGGAAAAAGTCCTCAGTGTCTGGTTATGTGAGCCTCTGGGAGATGCTGAAATGACACATTTCATTTTATCTATCTATCTATCTATCTATCTATCTATCTATCTATCTATCTGTCTGTCTGTCTGTCTGTCTGTCTGTCTGTCTGTCTGTCTGTCTATTTATTTTTTGAAATGGCACAATTTAAAGGGACAGGGTTACTTTCCCCTTGCCTTGGAGGATAGGATCTCCTAAGAGGCAAGTCATGCATGTTGGTATGGGGATGAGAAGAGATGCTGGGTTTATGATTCAAGTGAATGACTGAAAGAGGGAGGGAATGTCTGGAAGTCAGCTGCCACTGCTACCATGAATCACCAGAAGAGGGTGATGGCTTTAAAGTTTGCCACTTCTTAGAATTCTCTCTGTCCTGTTCCAGCCACATTCTCCAAATGACAACAGACCTCTCTGTTGTTTCTATTAGGTAAACAAGTGGCTGCCTGGTTATCCCTGAATAGGGAGTCCCCAATCACTCCCACTCTTCTTCCTCTGCCAATTATTGGATGACTTTTCCTTTGGGGACAGGGCACAAGAAGTTGCTTCTTCCAAAAAGATCCAGCTCACTGGAAGGAAAATAGTAGCCTCTCCCATCCTTTCTGTATCTATATATTTTTTTCTCTTCTCAAGTTTCCCCTTGAAGACCCAGGAAAGCTCAAAACTTCCTGACTGGGAAGCTGAGTCATCCAGTCAGAATAAGACTAGCATTAATGACCTCAAACCCCTTATTTGAACCTCAATTAGCTTCCAGTTCCCCTGTGGGGGTGGGGTGTCTTCTCTTTTATCACTACTATGAATTAATGCCAATCCTTAGGTCCAGGCTCTTTGTTCCCTTTTTCCAGTGTCTGGTGCTTCTAGACCCAGGTAAGCACCCCATAAAAATCTATGAGACTACTGATTTGGGAGA
The DNA here is from genome assembly GCA_028646575.1 of Pseudocheirus occidentalis. Lineage (NCBI taxonomy): Eukaryota > Metazoa > Chordata > Mammalia > Diprotodontia > Pseudocheiridae > Pseudocheirus > Pseudocheirus occidentalis. The sequence goes on along the minus strand of CM053594.1, from coordinate 302,994,739 downwards.
GGTTGCCCAGTCCTTTCAGGGATCCGTCAAGGTACCTAATTCTACCCAGGAATCCAGTGGGCCTAATCTGTTTCCATCTTTAACCATGACTGCCCTTCATTTTGTATCTTTCCTCAATAAAGCTAGCTTTCTTTACTATCTTGTGAGTACCATATTGTCTCATACTGGACACTGGTATTCTGAACCTTTATAAATCTTCATTACGACATTCTTCCTAAAAGTAGTCTGGCAGAAACTAGGCATACCTCAATATCTCACACTGTATACTAAGCTCAAAATAATTTAGTTTACACATAATTAGCCTAGACAAAATGGTTTAGATGACATTAAGATATAAAGGGTTATATCATAATCCAATTAGTGGAGCATGGAAGAAATGTCCTGTCAGAACTATAGATAGGGAAAGAGTTCATGACTAGAGATAGGGAGCTTCATAGGAGGTAAAATGGATAATTTTTGACTACATTAAAAATGGTTTTCCACAAACACAATCATTGTAACTGAAATCAGAAGAAAAGCAGGAAATTGGGGGAGGGAATTGCAGTAAGTTTCTCTGAAAAAGGTCTCATTTCTCAAATATATAGGGAACTGAATCAAATTTACAAGAATAAGAGTCATTTCCCAATTAACAAAGGATATAGTCAGTTTTTAAAGAAAGAAATAAAAACTATCAATAGTCATGTGAAAAATGGTCTAAATCACTAATAATCAGAGAAATGTAAATAAATACTCTGAGCTACCATTTTACACTCGTCAGATTAGTTAAGATGACAAAAAAGAAAAATGGTGAGTATTGATAGGGATGTGGGAAATTAGGTACTCTGTTGTATTGTTGAGGGGGAAGGGGCTCTGAACTAGTTTAACTACTCTGGAGAGTGATTTGGAACTATTCCCCCAAAAGTAGGAAACTATACATATCATTTGACCCAGTGATACTGCTACTAGGTTTATACTCCAAAAAGATCAAAGAAAGAGAAAAGGACTGATATGTACAAAAATACTTACAGCAGCTCTTTTTGTAATGATAAAGAATTGGTAACTGAGGTGATGCTTATTGATTGGTAAAATGGTTGAAAAAGTAATGGAATATGAATGTGAGGAAATACTATTGTGCTGGAAGAAATGACAAAGATGATGGTTTTAGAAAAACCTGGGAAGACTTATATGAACTGATGCAAAGTGAACAGGACCAGGAGAACAGTTTATATAGTAACAATATTGTGCCTAGGCAAAGATTAAAGGAACATAAATTTAATGCTGTGTGAGATCATGGAGCTAAGTTGAAACCTCTCATTTTACACATGAGGAAACTGAAGCACAGAGAGGTGAAGTGACTTCCTCAGAGTTACATGATTACCAAGTATCAGAGGTGGACTTTGACCCAGATCTTCCTGAATCCCAGTTCATTTCCCTATGTTTCCCCCCTTTATCCCTTTTTTCTTCACCCTACTTCTCTCTACTGTCATTCTCCCCTGCCCTTCTCCCATAACAACTTTCAGGCTTACCTCTTTTTCCAAGGAAGCTCCTTGTTCCTTTAGGATAGTGATTACCCACACACCACATGCCTTTGAACATTCATAGTTGAGGATCTCCATACCACCTAGTGATTCTTCTAGGAATGCTTGGATTTCTTCACTGGGAATATATTTGCTAACAATCTAGGATTTTAGTCAGAGATATTAACTGGTGTTATTACTCATGCTTTCTCCCTAGATCAAATTTGATATTGCTTGTTTTGGCGCCCAAACATTTATTTGATTTTTCTAAGCTTCTTACATATATATATAAATATAGTACTTTGAAGCTTAAATAGTATTTCACACACAGTATACCCTTTGATTTTCATAAGGGGGCTGAAAAAAACAGGGCATTATTACATTCATTTTACAGATGAGGAAACTGAGATTCAGGGTAGTTGGTTTCTGGCTCAGGGTCAGGAGCAGTAAAAGGATGGGCAGATATCCTTCAGTTACAACTAATTTTTCTAAGTAACTTTTCATAGAATCAGGAAGTTATGGGTGGAAGGAAACTTATAGGTCATTTAGTCCTGGTGTTATTTGAGGTCTTCTCCCTCCGTATCCAGCACTTAGTCTCTCTACCACATCATGCCCTGATGTAAGTTCAGATTTATTGAAGGCCAACAAGGCTGAGGAGGTTTTATTTTTAACATTTCTAACTACTGTATATTCTATAAGGGGAGAGAGATATTCAGGGGAGGATGGAATTCTTAACAATGGGCATAATGTGGGGGGATTTGGCATTTAAAAAGAGGCTATTGCCTCTAAGAGAATGTTATGTTTCCACGGATAACATCCTTCCTCAGAGAAGGAATCAGAGCACCTGGAGGTAACTGATAGCCGGAGGACTGGAAGGCACGGGCATAGAGATATTTTACGACAAATGGGAAGAAATGATAATGCGGAGGGCAGGGGAGGTAATGAGCTGCATAATCAGAGGCACAGGGAAATGTATGCCGTAAGGAGACGCTTTTATCCTCTCTTGTCTCCTCTAGGAGGGAGAAAGGGGCAAGATCTGTGAGGCAAAAATTTATAAAGTGTTTAAAAGAGCAAACTCTAAGTAGTGCTTTGGTGGCTTTAATTCTAAGCAAAATTCGGAGATTAAAAAAGAAAGAAATAGCTATAATGACCAGGAATCAAAGAATAAAAATAGATAGAATAGAGAGAAAGGGAAGAGAAATAATTAATAGAATGAGAGAAATAAATCTCTTTTCAGAAAAAATTACAGAATTTTAAGAAAAAATCATAACCGAAATAAGGTAAAGGGGAGGAGAAGGAGTGAGATTTGACTCGACAATTTAGCTGATAGGAAAAAGGAAAATAAATAACTAAATTAGAAAAAAATAAATGGAAGAATTAAGTTAAAATACACCAAAATAGGGAAATAGGAGATAAACAAGAGGGGGTGGGATTTGAAGGTGAGGGCGAAAAGGCTAGTGGGAACAGGTTTGGCCTAAAGGAGATTAAGCAAAAATAGAGTTGAAGTATTGTCTTTTTTTTTTTTTTTTTTGCTTTTTGGAGGGCAATTGGGGTTAAGTGACTTGCCCAAGGTCACACGGCTAGTTTTTGTGTTAAGTGTCTGAGGCCGGATTTGAACTCAGGTCCCCCTGACTCCAGGGCCGGTGCTCTACTCACTGTGCCACCTAGCCGCCCCTGAAGTATTGTCTTTATAGTGGAAGAGGAACAAAAGCAAAATCTAATTTGGAAAAAAGAAACAAATGGAAGAAAAAAAAAACTTACTCTTATAACTTTAAATATGAATGGATTCAACAATCCAATAGAATGAAAAAGTGACAGGTTGTATAATATAAATTCCATATGGACCAGAAGAATATGTTTATGGCTTCTTTATTCTAAGATCTTGCCTTTGGCAGATGAAAGCAGAATCCTGTGAAGCTTTTGGGAGCCATTTCCAACTAGGCAATACTATGGATGAGACAAAAATTTCTTTAGGAGAACTGAGGACATGTATTAAAATATGAGGTTTGGTTATTTAGGGTTGATAACTTGTTTAGCCTCTCTAATAATAAAAATCAAAGCCAGTATTAGGGGTAGTTTTCACCCCACATTTCTTTTTTTTTTTTTGCTTTTTGGTGGGCAGTTGGGGGTTAAGTGACTTGCCCAAGGTCACATAGCTAGTTTTTTTTTGTGTCGGAGGCCGGATTTGAACTCAGGTTCTCCTGACTCCAGGGCCAGTGCTCTATTCACTGTGCCACCTAGCCACCCCCCTACATTTCTATTAGTATTTACATGGCTCTTTCTGCTTTAAAAAGCAACTACCATATCATCTCACTTGATACAACAACCCAGGGAGTTAGGTATTATTATTTTCATTTTCATTTTACAGATGAGAGACCTGAGGTTGAGAAAGGTTAAGTGATAGGGCCAGGGTCACACAGTTAGTGTCTGAAAAAGATTTGAACTAAAGTTTTCCTGGCTCCAGGTCTAACATTTTATCCACTATGCCACCTAGAGCTCTACTTTAGTGCTTGTGATGATCATTAATCAATCAAGACCAAAGCAATTACAATGTGAATTGTGAGTACAGAGGACAGTAGAGAATGCTTCTTACCCAAGTCACTTGTATGAGTATAGGGTGGAGTGTTTCTTGGTGAGTTTTATAGATGAGGAAATAACTTTAAAGCATGTGGTATCTAACACTGGGTCAGAAGTAGGGACAGAGAGATACCACCAATATAGTTCCAAGCAGCTTTCCAAAGCATCAGAGAATCATAGATTTACAGTTGTAAGAAACCTTAATTGTCTTTGCATCTGTTCCTTTAATTTTACAGATGGAAGAGGTATGAAACTAAAAGGGTGATTCTATCCATAACTAGCTATTCTGATGATATAAAAAAGTTCTTTTCAAGCCCGACTGCTTCCAGGCAAGGGGTTGTTAGTTTATAAATATCCAGATCAGGAGTGGGGAACCTGTGGCCCCAAAGCTACATGTGGCCCTCTAGGTCTTCAAGTGTGACCCTTTGACTGAATACAAACCTTGAGATCACAGATTTCCTATCCCTGATCCAGATGATCCTTTATAGACTTAACCAGGAATAGTATTCCAGGATTTAAAAGCCATTCCTTAATCAATAAATCGTCAAAGTGTATGAACAGGTAGTGTTCAGAGGAAGAAACCAAATCTTTCAATAATCATTAGAAAAATGCTCTCAGAGCTAATAATTTGAGAAAAGCAAATTAAAACAACTCTGAGGTACCACCTCATATCCATCAGATTGGCTAAGATGACAAAAAAGGGAAAATGACAATTGTTGGAGGGGATGTGGGAAAAGAAGTACACTGTTGGTGGAGTTGTGAATTAGTCTAACCATTCTGTAAAGCAACTTGAAACTATGCTCACCAAAGTATAAAAATTATTGCTAATACCCTAAATAAGTCAAAGAAAGAGGAAAAGTATCCATATGTATAAAAATATTTATAGTAGCTCTTTGTGGTGGTAAATAATTGGAAACTAAGGGGATGCCCATCATTCTGGGGATGGCTGAACGAGTTATGGTATATGAATGTAATGAAATTCTATTGTGCTGTAAGAAATGATGAAAGGGATAGTTCCAGAAATACCTGAGAAGATTTGTATAAACTGATACAAAGCAAATTGGCAAATTGAACAGAACCAGGAGAATAATTTATACCTCACTAACACTGTTGTAAAGAGAATCAACTCGGAAAGGCTTAGTGACTCTGATCAACACAATGACCCACAACAATTCAAAAGGGTTCATGATGAACCAAGCTATCCACATTAGGATAGAGAGCTGATAAGACTCAGACTGCAGATTGAAGCGTATTTTTCTTTCTTTTTTCTTCTGTTTTATGGAGGGAAGGGGCATGGCTAATGTGGAATATTGTTTTTGCAGGACTATACATATTTATAATGGGTTTTGTTTTCCTTGCATTCTCAATGGGTGGAGGATGTGGAGGTAGAGGGAGAGATTTGGAACTGAAAATTGAATTTTTAAAACGTGTTCTGTTGTATTTAACGGTTAGGAAGTATTACACCTCCCATACTTTACCATTTATGGTTATCATGATATTTGCTCACTGGTCTGGGCATATGTATCAATTTTGTACAGAATTTAACCCTTGGGTACCACCTAATTTTTATATTTACCTTCTCTGTGGCCTTCTGGTTGTTCCCTGATACATGAATATCATCCTCTCCCTTTAAGCCTATGTATAAATGATCCCCACTATAGGGGCTCCTGTGCTTCTTTGCATTTGTAGCTTTATTCAAAGCACAGATCAGAATCTATATTATATGTGAAGGCTTTCTCTGTCCTTCTAGTTATTAGGATTCTTTCCTTCTTAAAATTGCTTTTTCTCTGTCTTTATTTAGTTATGTGTGAACTACATCCTCTGGTCCCCTGGGTAGAATGTAGGCTTTTTGAGGATAGAGAATATTTTATTTTTGTCTTCATATCTTAGAAACATAATAAATATTTGTAGAATGAATGAATTTTACTTCTGTGTGTTGGTAGGCAGTCCAGTGACCCCTCTTAATCCAGTAGATTATCTAGAGTTGCAGGATAATTACTAATAAATCTGTGTACTAGGTCACTCAGAGGAACAATTTAAAAGTGACTGTGTGTGAAAGAAATATCTTAGGAGCCAAGAAAGAATTCCCTTCATTCTCAAGCTCCATTCTTCCCCCAAAGTTACCTTAGCCATATTGGATACGATCCAGAGCTGGACTTGTTTATCGGTAGTCTGCAGTCCTTCCTGCAGATGCCTGAGTTTCTCTGTTTCCTGGGGCAAATCTAAAATCACCAGAGGAAAAACTGGATCAGAATTCAGAGTCTGTTAAGATAGACCAAGTGTTCTTAACCTTTCTGTGTGTGTCACATTCCCCTTTGGCAGTCTTGTGAAGCTTACTGACCCTTTCTCAGAATCATGTTTTTAAATGAATAAAATAAAATACCTTGAATTGCAAGGGAAATCAATTATATCGTAATACAATTATTAGACTATTTAAACAAACCAAGGTCATGTACCCCAGGTTAAGAGATGAAGGGGATGGAGGGACTACTCATAGTGTGATTTTCCAGCATATCAGCTGTAGCAAGACTCTGGTATCTCAGCTTAGGGCTGTTTTTTGTGCTTGTAAAGTCTCTATTGTGTGTATACAGTGTCACACATGAGACCTGTTTCAAAAAAATTAGACAAGCAAACAAAGGTCATTCTAAGACTGGTTTCCCAGAAAAAATTATAAATACACACGTATATACATACATATATGCATACACACATATACTTTCGTATATGTGTGTATGCGTACGTGTGTATATCTATCTATCTATACCATAAAGCAAGTTAATGTCTTGCCAACTTAATCTGAAATATGAACTGTCTAAAATAATCTATTCTAGTTAATTCCAGCTGAGATTTTAACTTTCTTCCTGATGGATCCCTCAAATGTCCCTCTCTGCTATGTCATTCTCTCAGTTTGTTTTTCTTCTTTCTTTCATGACTCAGAAAAACTATTTCTTCAATCAATAATAGCTCCATTTTCCAAACGAATTTTGAATCTTTTAAAAAATCTTCTTTTATTTTTCAGTCATTCCCAACATCTCTCAGCTTATATTAGCTGAAGCTTCCAATTAGAACATCAATACCTCTGAGTGATCACCCCCCCTCCCTTGGATAAAGTTGTAAGATCATTGGGGTTTCTCCCCTCTATTTGCATGTCAAAAATCTGCTCACTCTCTCTCTATACACAATATACACACATAAACATCCATATATATGTGTGTATATATACACATAAACATATTTATATATCATCCATGCAAATAGAAAGATATACTAATGGAAATCTCATACCTTCCTCCACCCCCACACATATACATATAAAATACCCACCCAATGACACGCAAATATATGTGTGTTTGTGTATATATGTAAATGTGTGTGTATGCATGCATATACATATACACATATACACAGTGTGAGATTTCAGGTGTTTCCCCCCAATTCCTCACCTCTTGGTCTAAATAAATGGTGCAACATGTACATTTCAATGTATATTGAGAAGCTATAAGCACAAGGCTTTTCTCTTTAGTATGGCTAGACTCAATAGAAAGCTCCACTTGGTTTCTGCATTTGGCATATGTCCAGGGCTATACTTTGAAGTTCATTTTAGAAAGAGTTTTTTTTTGCCTACACTCAGTGATGTTTACGTAGGGTCATGCTATTCCGGTAAAAAGAACCCACAAAGACTTTTTTTCATATTCAATTTGAAATACATTTAACCTTTGAAAAGCAGTGCATTTTTCTATCAAAGAAAACCACTTAGCAGAGGAAGTTACGATCAGCCTCACTGTACTTTCATTTGAAACTCATAATATTTAATATATACGAATAGAAATTTACATTGCTTGGTTAGGAAGAGAAAGAAGGAGATGGGAAGGGAGAAGGAGAGAAGGAATATTTGATAGCAGAAGAAAGGAGATAGTCTTCTTTTTATCAAGTGGTTCCTTCGTGTCTTTCCTCTCACCTTTGAGAAAAAACAGTCCAATAACAGCATCAGCAGCCCATAGACGGATGGTAGGTAGGGTATCACAGCAGTGAGGTGCAAGAAGTCCAAGAAGAGGACCAATTTTAAATCTCTCTGGTGACTATAGAAAAAGAGCAAAGGTAAACCTCAAGATTCCTCACACAGGAGAAATGACATTCTATCATATCCTGGACATCACATTTAATTGCACTCATTCAAATTTTCCCTTCAAAAGAGTTTAGTGGTTCCCTATCACAGCAAAAACCATTTAAGGTCCAGAGGGAGAGTCATTTCATTCTGCGTTTGTCATTCTTGGGCTGTGAGTTTGGGGAAATCCTGTCTTCAGTAAAAATTTATTTCCTTTGGGGATAGAGATTTAAAAAAATGAACAAACTAGAAAAGCATTGTATATTTTCCTAAAGACTTTGGTTAAGTTTCCTTCTGATTCATTCATCTAAAACAGATGAGGATACTTACTTTCTTAGTATTGGTCAACACCTTTGAACAGATCTGCAAGGCCCTTTCTCTTTCACATTCTTTGGATGAAATAAGCCAGTTTCGCAGAAGCTATTGGCAATTAAGAAAAAGAAGTCCATTGGTTAGTTTTAGTTTTCTTTATCCACAAAGCTCTCTCTCTCTCTCTCTCTCTCTCTCTCTCTCTCTCTCTCTCTCTCTCTCTCTCTCTCTCTCTCTCTCTTTCTCTCTGTTTCTCTGTCTTCCTCACTGCATCTCTCTGTCTTTCTATCTCTCTGCCTGTCTGTCACTCTCTTTCTCCTACCTCCCTTGGCCTTACAGTCTCTCTAAAGCTATGGCCATGGGAAAAAAGCTCAGCATCGCTAAGTTCTGAGTATCCTTAATGTTTTTTATACACGTGGGAGGGATCATCGATCTCTCTATCGCTGGAGAGGGTTGAGGTTTACAGTAATTGTTCTTTGTATGAATGTGTTGTCTCTTCTTCTAGGTTGTGATAACCAGGGACAAAGACTGTATTGTTTATTTCCTCTCTATTATCCATTATATGCAACAAGAAACATCATGCTGAGCACAGAATAAGGGCTTAATAAACGCTTGTTAGACAGATGAGTGAGTAGCAGGAACAGTGATGTAATATGAAAGGAGGGGGATTTCTCTCCTTTCCCACAAGTCAGAGAAACCTGTGAAATAGGTGGTGTGGAATAGGAAGGGATAAAAGAGAGTTGGACAGAGGGGTACCAGAAGGGGAATAGAATAGTTTTGGGGTAATAGGTGGAGAGTCAGGAGGGAAATGAGAGAAGAGCCATCAACTCAAATGGAACCAACTTACATTAAACATGTCTTGGCATTCTTCTGGGTCTTGGCTAGTCCACACCAGAGTTCTCATAAGTTTCCCAAGGGCATCCATGGATCTCCCATAAAGAAACTGAAATCAGAAATGAGTCTGTGAGGCTCAGCTTGAGCAAAGGTAGCTATTTTACCATGATTTTTCAGAGAATGCTAAACAAGATCATAAATGCAAGACTGCTGAACTTATAGTTGGAAGACCTGGGTTCAAATCCCAGTTCTTCAATTTATTATCTATATGATTTTGGACAAGTCACCTAATCTCTCTAGGTCTCAGTTTCCTCTTTTGCAAGAGAATGAGGCTGAATGAGAAATCAGAGATTCTTAATCTGGGATCCATGAATTTTTTTTTTGTTGCTTTTTGGAAGGGCAGTTGGGGTTAAGTGACTTGCCCAAGGTCACAGGGCTAGTAAGTGTTAATTGTCTGAGGTCAGATTTGAACTCAGGTTCTCCTGACTCCAGGGTTGGTGCTCTATTAACTGCACCACCTAGCCACCCCAGATCCATGAAGTTTTTTTTTAAATTTATAACTGTATTTGAATATAATTAATTTTCTTTCCCATGTATTTTATCAATTTATCAATTATTCTGAGCAGAGGTTTGTAATCTCCCCCAGAATGACCAAAGAGTTAATGAAATGAAAAAGGTGAAGAACCCCTGAACTAGAAGATTTCTAAGGTCCCTCCCAGGATCAATCCAATGATAGTACTGTCCTGGTTTGGGAACCCAGACCCCTTTGCTTCCTTCATACTTGGATGTGTGCTTTGTCCTCAGCAGTCTGTCCATCTTCTATGAGTTGAGCTAAATGAGGAAGGAGAATGAGACTCCGAAGACTCTCTTCGAGGATATTTAGGTTGTCATTTATAGGTAACTGAGGTTTCAATTTGCTGAAATGAGGAAGACATAAGGGGATGCATTTTAGACTAGGTATTACTGAAAGCAGGCAAATGAGGTAAATGGTTTACAAGAGTCACTGCTCTGATCCTAAGAAGAAAGGATATATTTACTTATAGGTGGGGATGGGGAAAGAAGTAATAAGGACAGGGGTAAATATAAAAACTGAGCAATATTTGTGGGAAGAGACCTCATAATATTGCAGAGAGGGCTATGCTGAATCTTTATGTATTACTCAACATATTTTTGTTACAGTTTAAATTTCTTAAACTTAAATTTCTTTTGTCATTGTACATTTTTTCCTTGTATAAAAAAACTAGATTATACAATCTTGTGAAAAAGGATGTCTATTTATTTTGTATCACCAACTGTATTCATACTCATGTTATGCATGTTGTCCATAATTAAGGAGTATGTGTATGCAATGAATGATAAAGTTGACTAGTTTTCTTTTTTAGGTAAACAGAAGGTAATCCAAAGGAATGAAAAGAGGGTGAACATCTTTTAACCTAGAAGATGAAAGTTTGCCCCTAGGCAAACCTTACAGAGAATGTGTATTTGTACTCTGCATTCCATTAAAGTTGACTCTTCTGACAAGCTATTTGGTCCTTGATAGTTATCACATAATTTTTGTTTGTTACCCTTTTGGAAAGAGAAGTTTCCAATCCAATCCAGATCACATTTATGGGATTCTCTCTCTCTCTCTCTCTCTCTCTCTCTCTCTCTCTCTCTCTCTCTCTCTCTCTCTCTCCCTCTCGGCTTAACACGTAACCCACTAATCTGGGATGAGGAAGGGGAGTAATGAGAGTAAGTTCTATACCTTAGGCATCGAATAGCAATTAATGCTTTCCATCGGACTGGGCTAGCTAAGGAATCTAGAGGTTCTTCTCTGATTAAATCCTGAAACACAAGCAAAAAGGTGAAATGGACTATAAAGACTTTTTTTGGGGGGGGTACACTCATCTCCTTGATTATTACTTCAACCATCTTGGTCTTCCAGGTGCTGCTGTCTCCTTGCAGCCTCCAGGAGGATGTCTTAGTGGGAACTAAGACAGTGACCTCATCAAATGAGATAATATTTATAAGGCTCTTAGCACAGTGCTTGGAGCATAGGGAGTACTTAACAAATGCTTATTCCCTTCCCCTTTTCCTCCCTTGGGGCTGATCAATTTTAGCGTTTCATATTTGTCCATTTTTAGAAGGAAAACCCTGAACTCTTGTTAAATGAAAACAACGGAAACAAAAATCTAAGAGATTGTCCAGTGCACCTTTGTACACTCACCAGCATGTATCCAAGGAGTACTTCCTTATGGGTAAAATTAAAATTCAGTAGTTCTTCAGTGTCCTGAACAGCAATACAAATTTCAATGATAGTTTTTGTGAAGCTCATTTGTAGATCTATGTTCTAAAGGGAAATGAAGCATCATGTATGATGAATGAGATACTAGTAATGAGGTACTGGATATAAAAGATAATCTTTGATGTCTGTCCCAAGAAAATCCAACCCACCCCTTTCATCTATTGGGTTCATTGCCTTGCTTCTACATAGAAGAGCCCAACTTTCAAACTCTACTGAACAAAATGTTGTGAAGCCCCTTGAACTGCTTTAGAGCAGCCTCAGGTTCCATGGCTCCAGAACAGGAGACATCCCTAATTGCCGATCTTATTGTTGGGAAGCAAATCAAGATGATATATATTTTTGAATGATTTTTATAATATACTCTAATGTAAATGGAGCAACAGAAGCACTGAATTATAACTCACCTTGTTTAAAACAGTCATTCCCAGTATCTGAAAAGTCAAAGACGAAAACAAAAACTCAGTGAGTGGTTATGGAATTAATCAAGTCTTCTTGAAACTAGCTACTGATAGTTCCTGATAAGGAACACTGAACATGATTCTACATCCTAGTGGCTTTTCTCAGTTCTTTCAAACTGGGAATCCTCAGAGTCAAAGTATCAAGGGCTAAGTATATTTCTCAGGGTAATCCTTGACTAACCAGTGAAATGAAAGTTAGAAAACCATTCTAAGAATGTCAGAGTTCAGAATCAAATTACAAGTATGAGCCTTTGGGTTTTGGTGCCATATGATTAGTTTAAAAATCTATTTCTGACAATGGGGAAAAAAGGGCAATGCTCTGTGGGAAGAAAATGGAACTGAAAGTTTATGAAATTTAATGCATTTGGGTAAGTTAACAAAAGAGAAACAAACAAAACCAAAGCTATGCGAATGACAGTGACCTAGCATTATCCCAAAGAAGAGACATGAAAATTATTTCACTGTCTTCTTTGAAGAAGGGGTTGTACATTTTGTGGTGATGGAATAGTGTGTGTAAAGTTAGACTTGGTTAATGATTTGGTTTTATTAAAAATTTTTTTGTTATAAAGGATGACTTTCTAACAGGCAATTTTCTTTTTCTTTTGTTTTGTATTTTGAGTGGGGAAGGCAAGGCAATTGGGGTTAAAGTGATTGTCCAAGGTTACACAGCTAGCAAGTGTGTCAAGTTTCTGAGACTGGATTTGAACTCAGGTCCTCTTGACTCCAGGACTGGTGCTCTATTCCCTGCACCACCTAGCTGCCCCCCAGCAGGTAATTCTGAAAAAAATGTTACAAGATTGTAGACAATGAGGGAGGGATGACTCCAGTATTTTTTTTTCCTTTGGAAGCAGTTGGGGTTAAGTGACTCCCTAAGTGTCACATAGCTAGTGTCAAGTGACTGAGGCCAGATTTGAACTCAGGTCCTCCTGACTCCAGGGCTGGTGCTCTATCCACTGTGCCACCTAGCTGCCCTTACTCCGGTATTACTGATGGCTATAAAATTTAAGCTGAAATTTTTCAGTGTGTGTATGTGTGCATGATGTTTTCAGGGCTAAATTTCATGCAACACATCAACTTTTTTCTTTCATATTTTTGAAGTAATATTTAATATTTCTGTATTTTCAGTTTTTCATTATATACCAAAAAAATCACTGCACAAATAGTAATTGGTGCACTATGCTTATGCTGTGATAAAGACACAGTTTTTGTTCTCAAGGATCTTACAATGGAGTTTAGTAGACAAGACATGGATGATTATAATGTTAAGTAAACCCCCCACCCACCCCAATATAAGACATATCAGTAAAAGACTCACTGCTGAAGGAATTATATGCACACATTAAATGCTGAGGTCAGAGTAAGGTCAGAGCAGTGTGAGCCAAATTCCTCTGGGACACCATCAGAGACACCTTGGTTTTGAAGGACTTGAGTAAACCTCCAAACTTTTTTTACAGAGAATTTTCTTATTTTTTCCCCATTCCCTTAAGGTCCTTTATCCCAATTTTCTTGAGGCTGGGCCATCAGGGTTCACAGTCCTAGCAATCTTCCTATGACTCTGAGGAATGTCTATGAACTAAAGATCCACGTGTTTCCTTGAATCTCCCTTGGGAAAACCCCGAATTAGACTTCATAAGTACACTGATGTTGCTGATTGATACCTGACAGCTGGAAATATAGAGATTCAGGACTGGGGTCACAAAGTCTTTTTCCACAATAGGGAGAAGTTGTCTTTTAGGAGATTGGAGAGCCACAGATCCATAAATTACCATGAGGTCAATCTTGGTCAACACCTTCCTTCCATACAAGACAGACTAAACATTAGGAAAGTGAAATATGAAAAAGATTATTGAGTCAGTTTCTTTTTTCTCAGGGTATTTTATAATTAAAAACCCCCCATTTTCTACTAACTGTAAAAGGGTTCCCCCAAAAGAATTGAGGTGATAAAAACATTATTTTCCTATTTATAGTATCTATTTAGGGTTAGGTAGTTTGTATACACTCAATACCTGCTAATTAATAATGTAAATTATACTAACTGGGATACTTGAAATCTTTTTCACCAGAGAAGACCTGAAAGTGATATGTATATTTAAGTGGGATTCATGGTTCCTGAGAAGTTTGGAAAAAGACACATGTCAGTTCCATTTAGTATCAGTAATAGAGGTGAAGGAAAAAATTGTTATTTGTCATATAATTCCATGTAACATCACTGGGAGAATACTGGTATTTGAAACACTACGAAAAAAAAGACAAGTAGCCCACTGGACAATAGAAAGATAAATCGTGGGCATAAGCAGGTTACAACATGCTACCAACCATTTTTTATAAAGGAGAGATTCTCAATAATATGTTTTATGATATATATGATTGGAAAAGAGAGTAATAGTATTCCTAGTGCAAATGAGAGAATTCAATCTAGCAGTGAGTATGTAAGTGCTTACAGTGTGCTAGGCAGTGGCTGGGAAGCAACATTTAGGTAAAACAGTGGTTCTCAATGTTGCTAATGCTGTGACCCTTTAATACTTGTATGTGGGTGTGTATGCATGTGGGCAGGCCCACCTGGAGATGGATAGAGGAGCCGTGTCTTGGCTCCTAAGGCCATTGGAAATATGTGTTTTCTGATTGTCTTAGGTGACCCTGTGACCCGTGAAAAGGTCCTTTGATCCCCAGAGGGGTCGCAACCCACAGGTTGAGAACCACTGAGATAAAAAGCAATCCCTACCCTCAAGAGTCTTATAGACTGGCAGGAAAATAAGAAGCACAGAGAGATAACTAATATGAAACTTTTAAAGAAAGAACATTAATCAACTGCAAACCAAAATGCTGCATTGATGCCTAAGTGCCGTAATATTCATTACCCAACAAGGATATTAGGACAGATGGCACAAAATATGATGGATTTGAATTGGATTTTAAAGGATAAAGAGGAATTTAAGAAAAGGAGGAGGGAAGACATGGAAATATCACACAAAGAAGACAGTATAACCCAGTGGTTCTCAACCTTCCTAATGCTGCGACCCTTTAATACAGTTCCCCATGTTGTAATGATCCCCAACCATAGCATTATTTTTGTTGCTACTTCATAACTGTAATTTTGCTACTGTTATGAATCGTAATGTAAATATCTGATATGCAGGTTGTATTTTCAGTGTTACAAATTGAACATAACCCACACGTTGAGAACTGCTGGCCATCAGCCATTGAGAATAGAACTAGAGCATGGAGAGTATGACAGTTTCACTCAAGTGTAGAGCTCATGGAAAGGCCTCCAGTAGATGAGGTAGACCCTCTGTGGAGTCTGTATGGAAAGACACAGACAAGTACAGCATAGGATGAGAATGTATGGAGGACTTTGATCTGCTCTGGTGGAGGGAATATCCACTCTGGCGAAATTATGGCTATACCAAAACACTAAAGTGACATAATCTAAAAGTTAGAAGAAAGGTTAGAGGTTACCTATTACCTGATTCAGACCTCCTCTCTTATATTCTCAAGTAGACAGTCTTCTATTCCCCTGTCTGAATACCTCTGGTGGTGGAGAATACAGTACTACTCCCTGAGGCCTTGCATTTCCTATCGGCAGCACTAGCGTCAGGAAGGTCTTCTTGTAGTAAACCCAGAGCTGCCTCTCTGAGATCATTGATCCTTGTTAATAATAGCTGACATTTAGATCCTGTTTTACATTTCACTCTATTCTCAACCCTTTGCAATCTGGCTTCAGATTCCACCACTCAACTTGAATTGCTCTCTTTAAAGTTAGTAATAATTTTTTTTTGTTGTTGTTTCTAAATCCAATAGACTTTTTTTGGCCATGATTATTGATCTCTGCAGGTTCTGACAATGGCCCTCCTTTCCTGCTGAATTCTCACTTCTCTCTGGATTTTTGTGACATTGCTTTCTCCTGATACTCCTCTTCTCTGTGCTTCTCAGGGATTTTACTTTGGTGGGGGGTGGGGGAGTTGGTGGTGGCTTAAAATTTTAAAAATTGTTATTGGGTTTTTGTTTTCCTTGATCATCATCCATATCCCATGCATTGGTTTACCTCAAAGCTCTGTTCGTCATTGGTCAGCCAGTCAAGTTACTCAACAAGCATTTATTAAACACTTAACTATGTGCCGAATACCATGTTAAGTGTTGTTACAAAGAAGGGTAAAAAAAATGCCCCTACCTTCAAGGAACTATATTTTTAGTGGGAGAGATATATAAACAGATTAAAAAAA
This sequence comes from Pseudocheirus occidentalis, assembly GCA_028646575.1. Classification (NCBI taxonomy): domain Eukaryota; kingdom Metazoa; phylum Chordata; class Mammalia; order Diprotodontia; family Pseudocheiridae; genus Pseudocheirus; species Pseudocheirus occidentalis. The sequence continues at coordinate 302,978,456 of CM053594.1, read as the reverse complement.
ACTTTGAAAAATAATTATGTTTTGTTTTTATGTGACAAACATTTGCTAATATGTGACATTATGTTCTGACATGTATAAGATCTTTTCCTATCCTTGGACTATTTATTAATTGGGAATGACCTTTATTTCTATACATTTGACTCAGTCCTCTATGTATCTTAGAAATAAAATTTTTTATCAGAGAAACTTTCTATAAATATTTTCCCAGTTGTTTCTTCTTTAATCTTAATTAATTTTAATTTCATTTCCTATAATTTTACTATTGGATTTATTTGTGAGAAATTTGTTAAAAATATCTATTTTATCTTCTGTGACCTTTTCTGTCTCTTCTTTGGTCATGAACTTTTCCTATCTATTGATATGATAGGTAATTTTCTGCCACATTTCTCTAATTTGTTTGATGTGTGAACTTTTATATTTAGGTCATGTATACAAATGGAATTTGTCTTGATATGTGGTCTGAGGTGTTACTATAATTCTAATTTCTTCAATACTGCTGTCTAATTTTCCCAGCAGTCTTCGCCAAATATAAGTCCTTATCCCAGTAACTATTTTCTGTGATTTTTAAATATTAGAGTGCTAGGTACATTTACTTCCATATGTTATCTTTCCCTCTAAACCTTCTTTTCTTCCTCATTTCCCTATTACTGTTGAGGTTACCACCATCCTCCCAGTCACCTAGGATCCCAACACAGGTTGTTTCAGCCTCAACTCCTCACTCCCTCTTTCCCCTCTTTTCTAATCTGTTGCCAAAGCCTGTTAATTTTCTCTTCATGACAGTTCTCATCTATGCCTGCTTCTCTTCTCTGATCCTATCAGCCATTCTGGTGTAGACCCTCATCACTTCAAGCCTAGACTATTATCATGGCTTACTGATTTTTTCCCCATGCTACAAGTCTCTCTCTACTCTAGTTCATCCTTTATTCTGCTGTCAGAATGATATTCCTGAAGCACATGTGTGACCATGTCACCCTACACCTTATTGCTTGAAGGGTGGAGCTGGGAGAGGAGAGATCTTGATCTTCTGACTGGTTTCTGGAATCTAAAAAGATGACCTAATTCCAGACAAGTTCCGTCCAGGGAGATTTCCTGAGAAAGAGAGAGAGAGAGAGAGAGAGAGAGAGAGAGAGAGAGAGAGAGACAGACAGACAGACAGACAGACAGACAGACAGACAGACAGACAGACGGACTCATTCTTGGAATCTAGGAATAAGCTGACACATAGAAGGGCCTGCACCTTGATCACGTCCTCATACCCAGTTTACTACAGTAGAGACTTTGGGGCATTTCTCTGTGGGTAAGATCTGGGACTCTTTCCTGGTTGAGCTAAGATATTACTCTCCCAGCAGGAGAGCTTATTCACTCAGTGTTATTGTTGGCTATATTATCATTTGCATATATTCTATGATTTCTCATTGTTGGTTTGGATAAATACATTTATTTGCTATTTGCTCTGTTTTTTCTTTGTGGAACTGGCATTTGGTATCAAGGGAGTCAAGCACTGAGTATACAGTGTGGAGCATGCCTTCCTCTTTAATTGATAGTGATCAAGAGCTCAGTTTGAACTGAAAATTTACTTTCCCTACACTAACAATACGTAGAGGGGAAGACAGACATAATTCTAGCCCAGGACTCACTCTCTCTCTCTCTCTGTCTCTCTGTCTCTGTCTCTGTCTCTGTCTCTGCCTCTGTCTCTCTCTGTCTCTATCTCTCTCTTTCTCTGAGGAGATCAGAGTAAGCAGCCTTTGGTAACCATCCTTCTTCTTCTCCTCTTTGCAGGAAATGGATGATGAAGCTATCTCTTCAATGTCTCCCTGAAATCCACATTCAGAAAGACTGACCAATGTAAGCTAAGTGGGCAATATATACACAGACCATCCATCACATTTTCTATTCAGTAAGTTTGCTAAAGTTATTGCTTATTACTTTTTAGTTGAATCTTTAGGGCTTTTTAAATGTGCTATCATGTCATCTTAAAAAAACCCATAATTTTCCTTTATCCTTATCTATGCGTGTTCCCTCAATTTCATTTTCTTGTCTTATTGCTAATGCAGTCAATTCTAGTGCTATTTCACATAGGAGTGATGAAAATGAACATTACTGTTTTAGCCCTGATTTTGTTGGGAAGGGTTTTAGTTTTATTTTCTTTCAAGCTAAAAAACATTATTTTTCTCCTTCCCACTCCCTATACTCTAACTGGAAAAAAAAAGAAAAAGGAAAACTGAACCCTTGTAGCAAATATGCACAGTTAAGGAAAACACAGCTTTGGCAATGTCCAAAAATGTATATCTTATTCTGTAAATTGAGTATGTCCCCTCCCTCAGGAGTTAGGTGACATGCTCTGGAATTGTGGTTGGTTGTTGCATTGATCAAAGTTTTTTAAACCTTTCAAAACTCTTTTCTTTATAAGAATGTGATTATATGAAATGTTTAAGATATATTTATCTTAAAATAAAACAATATATATGTAATATAATAAAATAAAATAATATCTTAAAGTAAAAATATAAAATGTTCAAGATACATCAGAGTAGTTAGAGGATTATTTTATGAGAGAAGGCTCTTGCAGCTGAGGAGCCTGGGATAATCCTCCTATAGAAGGTTGCATCTATGATTTTCTTGAAGAAAATCAAGGCTTCTAAGAGGTGGAATTGAGGAGGGAGAGCATTCTTGACATGGAATGTGGAGTGTCATGTGCAAGAAATAGCTCCAGTGTTAACTGGATCATAGAGTTTGTGGGGAGGAGTAAAATCTAAGACTGGTTACATAGGAAGGGCCAAGACATTGAAGGGCTTTAAAAACTAAAAAAGAGGAGCTTATATTTGACCCTGGGTGTAATATCTTCCTTTAGTTGCGCTGCTCCTGCAGGATATACCTGCACTTGCATTTGATTGGGGGATTGGATGGCAGAGAAAAACAAGGATTCTCCCCAAACTTCCCTTTAAAGAAGGCCCAGAAACTCAGCCAACTCTTTATTTGATTCTAACTGCACTGCTTGATTTTGACTCCACTACCATCATGTTCCTGCATTGGGTGCCCTCTATCGCATCCCCTTTTCAGCTGCCATTTGTGCGTTATCATCCTCTGTTAGATCACAAGCTCCTTGAGGGGAGAGATTGTCTTTCCTCTTCTTTGTATCCCCAGCACTTGACCCACAGTAGGCATTTAATAAATGTTTATTGTATTATATCATAATATGGAGCCACTAACATTTATTACATAAGGGGGTGACATGATCAGACCTACATTTTAGAAAAATCACTATGGCAGCTGAATCAAAGAGGGATTGAAGTAGGAAAAGACTTAAGGCAAAGAGACCAATTAGGAGGCTTGCTCAGTGGTCCAGGGGAGAAGTGATGAGAGCCTGAAGCAGGCTTGTGGCTGTGTGAGTAGAGAAAAGACATTGTGGGTCAGGGTGTGGGTGAAACTGGGGTGACTCTGGGTAATCTTCCATACTGTAATGGTAATTAATTTAGCAGGTACTTAGCCCTTAGTGACTAAGGGCTAAGTACTTCTGTGAAAGAAACAGAAGTTGTGAACTATGTCTTCTATTGCTGACTTAACAAGAAGGGGTTGTCTAAGACAGGAAGCCAATGTGTGTGTGTGTGTGTGTGTGTGTGTGTGTGTGTGTGTGTGTGTTTGTGTGTGTGTATTTAAGAGGAGCCCAGAGAAGAGGCAGTCAGAATCAAGGATTTTCTTCCTGTTGGCTCCTGGAAGAGGGAGCAGAATTTTCACAGCATCTGGAAGCTGGGCTGCCGGACTGAGAACTGAGTTGGAGATTTCTATGAGACCAGAATCTGGTGAAGTCTAAAGCTGCTGCTGAGGAGGCTGCCTGGAAGGCTGAGATTTCTTGTCCTAGGGCCAGCTGAACTACTCTGGAGGACTGAAGCAGCAAGACCAGGATAAGGCTTTGTTGTTTGTGGCTTAGTTGATCCTTGAATTCCTGGCAACATTAGTGGTGAAGGGTTTGAGATGTGCTGGACCCTGTGAACTTCAGTGTGTACCAAGAACTGTCCAGAGGACTGGATGAGAACCTGGGAGCTGTCTGCCTCCGAATCCAGGTGACTGGCGGATTCGGGTAGGAGCTGGGACCATGGAAGGGGATCCAGGGAATCTTAGAGACCATCCTGAGTCAAGATGAAGAAAAGGCCTCTCCTTGGATATTGAACTGTGATGAAATTGAAGTTTACTAGACACTGAGGGGTGGAGGGTTTGTGTAATTTTCTAATGATTGTATTTAGTGATTAATGATACTGAGTAATTGTGAATCTGGATAAGTCACTGATTAAGTTAACTTATGACTGATTGCTCCATGAGTGGAAGACTGACTTGTACTGTGGAATGATTGAGTGATTAAGTAAGGAGGGTTTCCCCCTTAGAAAAACCAGATGATTATTCTTTTGTTCTTTATTCTAAATACTGTGGCCACTTTGGTGAAAACTATGTGGTCATTCTAATGTTAAGCTGTTGTGAACACTGTATTGTGATTTTCTGTGATAAGATATAATGTTACGAATATTACATTGTGATTTGTTATGAATGTTTGCCTTGATTTGTAATGGAATAAATGGAGTGTTCACTATACTGTGTAATCAGAACCTTAAAAGCTGTTCATGGTAGCATTCTTTTGGGAAGCTGCTTGTGCATGGCATTACACATACTCCAATAGGTACTGTTGTGTGTCAAGAAACTATAGAGCCAACCTAGTATAGTTTGAGTTAAGTTTGTCCCTAGTTTGGACCAAGCTGTAAATCTTTTGGACGAGAATATAAAAATAGTTTTTAGGACTTTGGTGGAAGAAATCTGGGTGACTGGGAGGATGGTGGAAACCTCAACATAATAGGGACATTTAGAAAAGGGGAGGGTGTGTGTGTGTGTGTGTTTGTGTGTATGTGTGTGTAGACAATGGGTTCTCTTTTGGACTAATTTCCACATGGATATTTTATAAGCATCTTAAACTCAAACTCAACATACCCAAAATGAAACTCATTTTTCTTCCAATTCCACCTAAGCACACTCATATTTCTACTTCCTTTTTTCTGCCACAGTACTACCGTCCTTCAAGTCACCCATGTTTGCAGTCTTAAGAGTTATTTTCTTCTCTTCTTTTTCTCTTACTGTGAATCTACTCAAATATAATCAGGTGCCAAGCTTTATTGACAATATCTTTTACATATACCTTCTTCTCTTTGCTCACATATCTACTTCTTAGTACAGGTTCTAATCACCTCTATTTAGTAACCTCCTAAACAGTATCATTATATCAAGTTTTCCCTCTCTACAGTCAATCACACAGCTGCTACAATGATATTCCTTAAAGAATAAATGGTATTATATCATTCATCTGATAGAGAAGCTTCAGAAGCTTCCTCTTATGTCTAGGGAAAAATAGCATCTAATATGTAGAGCATTTAAAGACTTTCATGGTTGGCTTTCAGTCTTTCTAGATTGCTTTGACATCACTTTCCATTACTCTATGTCCTAGCTACACTATTACTTGCTTCTGAACTTGATGCTTCATTTCGTTCCTTCCTCATGCTTTTGTTCAAGATTTCTCCCACATCTGGATCCCCCTTCCTCCTCACCTCTGGCTCTGGGAATCCCTAGGCCCCTTTCAGACTCAGCCTAAATGCTTCTGCCTAGAAGAGGGCTTCCCTGATCCCTCCTCCTTTTTCTTGGTTAGTGTTCTCCCCACTCTTACATAATCTTACATTCACTTCTCAGATAATTTACATCTATCTGTGTACCTGTTGTACCCCTCTCTTTTACTCCTGACCAAACAGAATTTAATAAGTTCCTCAAGGATAGGAACAGTTTCATTTCCCCAGTGCCCAATACAATGCCTTGTGCAAAGTAAGTATTTATTAAATGCTTGTGAAATTGAATCTTCAAAATAAACCTGTGAGGTAACAGGGATTATTATGTTCATATTAATGATGAGGAAATTGAAGTTCAGAAAGTTAAGATAACGATTGTCAGAGGTGGGTTTTAAATTCAGATCTTTTCCCAATTCTTACTCAAAGTTAACCTTAAGGAAGAATTAGCTCAAACTACACCAGGTCTACTCTATAGCTTTTTGGCTCACAACAGCCCCTGTTGGTGATATGGACGATTCACCAGAGCTTCTGCAGTTCCACCCATGATGCCCTGACCTCCCGCACCTTTTCTCTACCCACACAGCCATAAGCCTACTTCAGACTCTCATTGCTTCTCCCCTGCACTGCTAAGCAAGCCTACCACTTGGTCTCCCCACTTTAAGTCTCTCTTCTCTTCAGTCCTTCAATCCTTCACTTGCCATAGGGGTTTTTATTATATCATCCTGACTTTTTTCTACTTTGTGATTCTTTTTCAAATAACCATCCTTCAAGAATTTGAAGACAGCTCTGGTTTCCCATTTAAGTCTTCACTTATAAAGAATAAACATCTTCAGCTCTTAGAAAATTGTAGTGTTCCATGCATAGATCTGGAAATCGCTATAGAGGCCATTTAGCCCAATTGTTTCCTTTTGAAGTCCCGGGATCTTTAGTGTCATGGTCAAAACAAAGAGGAAGTATGATACAATCTCATCCTTGTCTCTTTCCCTACTGAAATACAGTGCCTAGAAACGAATGCAATGCTAAAGATATACATACTGGCCAATATAGAATACAGTGGGAAATAATTCTTCCCTTATATTAGACTTCTATTTATGTAGCCTAAGATTGTATTAATTTCACTGATTCCCATTAGTTCACAGTCAACTCAAATCCAGTTCTTTTTTACAGAAACTCTGATTTAGCCATATCTCTGCTATTCTGTACTCTCATTCTGTGTTTTTGAAGTGCAGCATTTAAGATTTCTACATCTGCTTTGGCCTATTTTTTCCAACCTACTGAGGTATTGGGGGATACCTATTCTGCCAGTCAATGAATTAATTCTATTTTTTCCAGCTTCACATTATCTAAAAATCTCAGATGTATATTACTTATGTCTTCCTTCAAGGTATAGTTAAACAAAAAACAAAAATCAAAAATTAAATGCCATAGCACAAAGGACAAAAATCTTATAAAAAGCCCCCAAAAGCTTCTGTCTAGTCAGAGATTCATGGACTCTTTTGACAATCACTTGAAGTCTATGGACCCATTCTCAGAATGATTTTAAATGCTTAAAAATAAAATACATAGAATTACCAAGGAAATCAATTTTACTGAAATATAATTATCACAATAATTCTTTAAAAGCCACAAGTTCACATTGCCCCAGGTTCTAAGTGAGTGATTCATCAGTCAACACGTTTTGACTTAGTTCATTTAACTGGTTCCCAATCTGACTGTACCACTTTACATTCCCCTATCTTAAACGCAAGTGTATAATGAGAGAACCTAACAAAAAATGCGTAGTTTCCCATTTCCCATTCTCATTCCCAAAAGATGCTGTTTTTGTCTGTGTCTCTGATATGATACAAGGACTTAGGTGTTAGCCTAATGAAGCAGTTATGGTTTATTCCCGACATTACAAAGCAGTCTAAGGGAAAATTGTGTCTTTTACCTTACAGCGACTTAAGAAGGACTTCCGATCCTGTTGGAATGCTTTAAGAACCTTTAAAACAATATCCATATGATTCTTGGCACAATATCCCAGAATAGAAACAGTCCCCTAGGAAATGAGGATCATAGAACATTTCTTTTAATCTAATGTATACCAGATTTTACAGTGGGTGGGCTGGTTGCTTTCTTCTTCCACTTGATAAGTCATTTTGCATTTACCCCTGAATTCCTCTGGACCCTGCTGACTTATCCTCATCCTGACCATTTTCTGCCCTGTTGCTGCCATCCCACTCTCTAAAGACCATACCAGAAGGACATTCAGCTCTGAATTCCCTGGGGCTCTGTAGCCTCCTATTTACTCTGACCCTTTTCTTTCCAAAAATACAATCAGGTCAACATTACCACTGCCTCTGGAGAGGTCCTGTTAATGGACTGCCCTCTCATTCTGCTCACCTTTTCCTGGCCATCACTTGCCTATCAATGTCCTCTCTATGAGAATTCACATTCTTTCAATCATGATTCTAGAGGACTGAATGGACTCAGGAGGCAGAATAAGACAGAGATTCTCAAACACAGCTGATAGGAGAATGTATGTACTTTGTTTGCCTATGTTTTAGTTGAGTGTTTTGTTGTTTTTGTTTTTTTCCATGGGGGGATGGAGTAGGAGGGCAAGGAAGGATAGGAATAGTTCTGTAAAAAAGGGGGAAAGAAAGAAAAAGAAAGAAAACAGGGTCATTGAGGCAAAGTTACATATATTCAAAGCAGAGATAAAAAGGAAGGCCAGAATGAAACAGACAAGCAGGGCAGCTTTGAAAGTTTTTATATACTTAAGCAGAAAAGAAAACTGTATGTACATACTAGAAACCTGCATTTTCATGTACAACTAACTCTCATACTATTCTATTATGTTTATGGAAATGCTTATTTTATTTGATGTTTAAGTTCAGAGGAAAAAAAAAGGAAATTAAAAGTCATTAGTATAAAAATGAGTGCAAGCTCCATGAAAGTAGAGACCATTTTACTTTACAATTTTAACAAGCTTAGTTATCTGGCTTCCCAGTTCAGCAGATTAGCAGCAGCAAATTAGGTGGGGTCCAGACAGGTGCATTTGACAACAGTAAAAAGTAAGAGCTGGCAGTCTATTAGTAAAAGAGGAAGCAGAAAAAAAAATCTATGAAAAAGCAGTTACAACTCAAAAAGTATAACATCTGAGGGGGCGGGGGTGGGGTGCATTTCACGGAGAAGGAAAGAGTTTACCAAACTTCACCAGTCATTGAGGCAGTGGCCCTCAACCTTCCTAATGCCATGACCCTATCATACAGTTCCTCATGTTGTGATGACCCCCAACCATAAAATTATTTTCATTGCTACTTTGTAACTGTAATTTTGCTACTGTTATGAATTGTAATGTAAATATCTGATATGCAGGATGCATTTTCATTGTTACAAATTGAGCATAAAACCCACAGGTTGAGAACTGCTGCCTTGAAGGCATCGGTATATTACAATAAAGGATAATAATTCTTTTCATAAGGATTGATTGATCAATATGCTGCTGATCATCATATGCTATGAAGGCAGAAAGATGTGCAACATCTTTTAAGAATGTTTTCCATGAAGAAGGTTGTACACTGTGGTTATGCTTCAGTTTTCTGGAAAATTCCCTAATGTACAATAGCTAGAGGCATGAGATTTTTATTGTCATTTCATGGGAGGTTTGGAGGGTATGATTCAAATCCACAAAAATGATGTGTGTGTGTGTGTGTCTGTGTGTGTGTCTGTGTGTAGGAGATAGAAGGTTCCTCTACCTCTCTCTGGTCCCCTAGCTGGTTGGCATTGACTAAGGTGTCCTTCAGCTGGGCAGTTACAAAGTTCACATCTTGGCAGCATGATAAAGTAGTTCCCAGAGCCTTCCAAAGGAATTTCTGGGGGGAAAAGGAAAGACAAGTATCAGGAAGATAAATGTTTCTGCTCCTTTTAACTGTTGTTCTGTTCTCCTTATGCTGTTACTTGCTTTGTTTTTAGCTCTGTAAACCACTGCTAATGTATTTTTGGAAGAAGGTGGGGGATATACATGCAATAACAATCATTTTTGAGGATAAAATAGGTTTTCAGAGGAAAGGCGGAGAGTTGGAATTATTGTTTGAAGGGAAGACTGGTTTAACTTGATCATTAAAATGATCATTTTAAGCAGAATTTTTACCAGGTGTTCTCCATTTTTACTGAGGACAAATAAAAATAGGAATGTGAGCCTAATTTGGGACAGGAGAGATTCTGGTTACTTTAGCCTTGATGATCATAACTGACTCTGGACAACTCCACATCCATCTCTACCCTGGGCAGTAGAATAAGGCAGCTGGAAATGTCAGGAAGTGGTGGTGCCTAGCAAGTGCCACACGGCAAGCACTTCTCTGTTTTCCAAACCATTCTTTTCTTTAGAGTGACAGACATCGTTGAGGGAAAAGTGCATAGCAGAGGAACAACTGAGGGTGAGGGAATGATATGAAATATTCCTATCAGTTCTGCCCCTTTAGAAGGAACTTCAGGTTTGAAGATAATGGTTTCATCTACCCCATCTGCTTGAGCCCCTTCCTAGCTTTGTCCTAGCTGCTTCTTGCAAGTTTCTGGAGGGAGACAAGGCATAAGAAATCAAAGAAAGACTTGTCCTTTGTTAACAAGGTCCTGTCATAGGTTAGAAAGTTATTTTCTTGATGAGGTTAGAGATACAGAAGAACTTCATAGGATCATAGATTTAGAACTGAAAGGGAACCTAGAGATCAGTTCCCTCAGGTAAGGAAACTGAGGCAAGTCAAGTCAAATGACTTGCTTATCATTAAATAGCTAGTAAGTGTAAAAAGCAAGGCTTGATACCCAGCTCTCTCTGACTTTAAGTCCAGTGCCATATCCATCGCACCATGTTGCCTCTCAGTTACCTTAGTGGAGTATCATTCATCACAGCAATATTTATGGAGTTTAGGAAACATTCTTTGATGGAATTTTTCAGTAATACAGTGGATACAGAAGCTAAACTAATTCAGGCACAGGTCTTTTTAGGTAACCAGAGCTCAACTATGATGACTTCTTGTTTTTTTCCTAGGTCTAAGAGTCTGTGAATTTATTTAAATTATATTGGAAAATAATCCTTGTTAAGAGCTGGTCCATTTAATCTGAGAATGAGACATCTTAAACTAGAATGACAAAGAACAGCAGTTATCATCAAGAAGAGTTTTTTTTTCTGTTTTCACAGCAGATAACCATAAGCAAGAATTTTACATTCCAAATAAAATGCTGGGTAGCATTGTGCCAGGAACCAATTTGGGAATTTTAGTTGAGAACTGACCTTCTCAAGTGAGGTGTCACAATAGGCCCCCATCTGTTGGATGAATTCATGGGTCAGTTGAATACTCCAATTTTTGTCATTGATCTTCCATAAAGATTCCCTTAGAATCTGTTAAAAGAAGCCAAATTTGGAAATAAGGCTAAGTTTATTGCCATTGGCTATTTTCATTTCTCTGATACCTTTGGTTTTAAAAATCACAAATATAAGAAACGAGGGTTATAAATAATCCTAGTGAAATAAACTGCCACTTTGGAACTCTTTTCTGCTCACTTCCCAGACTTTTCCCTAAAATCTGGTTTCACACAGAGAAATGAAAAGAAGACCTCATCTTGAGTGTGTTTCTGTTGAGGCAGATCAGCAAATGGATTGGAAAAAATATCTAACTTACTTTAAAAATCAAGTTGAATTTTTTCAAAGTTGGAAATAAGTTTGGGAAAATGCATTTCTTGAGATTAGTTTTTTTAAACATAAAAGGAAGAAAAAGTTTTGAAACATAATAGTACTAGCAAACATTTATATAGTGCTCCAAGTTTTGTTAAGTACATTATATAACTTTATTCACCAGAGTCCTTGTTACTTACCTTTAAAAAATATATTCATACATATGCATTTATACAAATTTGTTAAATATTTCCCAATTACATGTAAATTTTTGTCATTCATTTGTAAAAATTTTGAGTTCCAAATACTTTCTCTCCTGCTCCTCCCCCATCCCTTGAAAAGGCAAGCAATATGATATTGATTATACATGTGAAGTCATATAGAATCTATTTTCATATTAGCCACATTGCAAAAGTGCACACACACATATAAAACCAGAAGAAAAATAAAGTTTAAAAAGTCCTCATTACTCAACTAATAATAACTGTCTTGTTCTATTTACCGTCTTTGTGACTTTCTGAACCATACCAGCTTTCCTTGGCCACTACTGTCCTCTGTGTGTCCCCTCCACTATTAAAGTACAACTTGTAATGTCCTAGCTTTGTGTTTCTATTTCCAATCCCAGTACTTGACACATAGTGATTAATAAATGCTTCAGTTCAATGATCCATGCATTTTCCATGAACCATATTAAGTGCTAGATATAAAAAAGGCAAAAACAAAACAACCCTAACCCTCAAAGTAACTTACCTCCTGTCGTATTTAGGGACAAGAAAAACTCATTTGCATTTTCCAAAATCTACGGTTCTCCCTTTTAAAAGAATTCAGTCTAAACTCAAAAAAGGGAACCAGTTATAAAATAAAAGGTAGTGGGGCTGTTTCTAGATTAAAATCTATGGATCTTCCAAGTAGGGGAATGGAAAGAGAGTCTAGACCAGCAGTTCTCAACCTGTGGGTTATGTTCAATTTGTAACAATGAAAATACATCCTTCATATCAGATATTTACATTATGATTCATAACAGTAGCAAAATTACGATTATGAAGTAGCAATGAAAATAATTTTATGGTTGGGGGTCACTACAACATGAGGAGCTGTATTAAAGGGTCACGGCATTAGGAAGATTGAGAACCACTGTTCTATGGAGATTGTTCATGAATAGTTTAGGATGATAACTTGCTGAGGAAGCTATTTGCAGATAGTTAAGGGAAAGGAAAGTTATTTACTATGAAGATTAAAAAAGAAGATGTCTGGCAAAGATGCTCGCTTTATGGTAGAATATCTACATCTAGAGAAAGCAGGGCAGGATTTTTGCTTAAAGGAAGAAATGGGATGGAAATGAAGGACACATTAACTGGACAGATCATATATTTGGTTATGGAGACTGCAGAACTATTTTCAGATGCCACAGGCTGAGGAGGAGAAGGTTAGAGGTGAGAATCCTCTCTTGACTTGCCACAGAATCATCAAATCTAGACACAACATCCTTCTGCTGTCAGCAATCAAGAATACTGTCATGATTTAGATGTCATTCTTGGTTTATTGTATTTCTCCAAAACACCATTTGAGGACTGTGATTGAGAGAGGAAGATCCTATGTGAGGAGTTTGGATTTGTGATTCTCTCTGTGATTTTCATTCCCTGTTACACACACACACACACACACACACACACAGAGTTGATTTTGATGTTCAGTTGTGTCCAACTCTTTGTGAGGCCATTTAGAGTTTTCTTGGCAAAAATATTGGAATGGTTGGCCATTTCCTTCTCCAGTTCACTTTACAGATGAGGAACTGAGGCAAACGGTATTAAGTGACTGGTCCAGAGTCACATAGTTAATAAGTTTCTGAGGCCCCATTTGAATTCAGAACAAGAAGTCCTCCTGACTTCAGACCTGACACTCTATCCATTGCACTACCTAGTGGCTATATGTAGGTATATACACACATATGTATAATATATGCATGTATATGTGTACATGTATGCATATGCATATGTATACATATATTTGTATATCATAAAAAGCTTTTACCATTTCCTTTCTTTGTGTGAATGAAGAATGTATGTGTAAGGAGGAAAAAACTAGAAAACAAAGAGAAAAAGCATAACAAAGACATACAGTGAAGTGATATTTAACCTCCAAGTCCACACGCACTTTATCATTGTGAAGACCATAGGTCGATGTACAAGTTGTCTAACTCTGTGTCAACTGAGAGAATTTTTAAACAAACAAGTAGGCCCCAAAGTCAATACGAACTGACCATGTGATAGGACCTAGCACAATGTGAAGTTACATTATGAGTGCTAGATATGAAAAGGCAAAAACAAAACAACCCTAACCCTCACAGGAACTTACCTCCTGTCATAGTTAGTCAGTGTCCAGGAGCAGGAAAGTGGTCATCTCTTAGTACTTTGCCTTGGTCAGACTGCATGTGGAATAAATACTACGCTCATTTTTGATTTTTTTTTTCTTTTTGCAGTGGGAAAGACAGGGCAATTGGGGTTAAGT
>CM053594.1:302931350-302964601 GCA_028646575.1 Pseudocheirus occidentalis | reverse complement strand
GCTCTGGGATTGTGCCATGCAAAGGGAAAAAAATCTGAGTATGTTGAAGCTAAAGAAGAAATTCCTTATGTGGTTATGGTAGATTTTTTCAGGTATTACAGAGATTAGACTTGTTCTGCTTGGATGCCTTGTGTGTAGAGAAGATGAGATAATCTTTGAGGGTCCTTTCAAATATAAAATTCGGTGAGAGATTGGATGTCATATCCTATAGAATTACACTTTTTAAATAGGAGGTTAGCCCCTTTTTGCCTTTTGGATTTGAATTCTCTTGTGTAAATATTAATCTCTCTCTGATTTCATTTGAAAATCGCTTGCATTCTAACTAAAAGCCCTGCTCACCTCCAGCAGCATTTCCTCCCACAGTGTGACTTTATAACAGTTTCCTGGAAAAAGAATTTGATTCAGTGACTGCAAGGTAATCACAATTAGAGCAGATTCCCAGTTTCCCACTTCCCACCATAATGGTTCATTTATATCTAACAAACATAGCTCATGCTTAGAAGGAACTTAGATGTTGATGTCAAAACAAAGGATAAAGAAGAATTTTGGCATGGTATGTGACTTAACCTAGATCTTATTTTGCCTTGATCTGGACCACACCATAGTACCCAGGAAGCCAAAGCAAGATTTGTCCATTTCTGTCAGAATTCCCTACTGACTTGGAAAACTTTTGAATGTTGTCATAATTGGGGATATGAAAAATTCATTTGTATTTTACAGTATTTATGATTTTTTTTAGTTCAACCTAAACTCGGGGGTGGGTGGGAAGAACTTGTTATAACAGTCAGTGAAAGGGAGTGGGGCTGATTAAAATTCATGCCCTGAAGGGGGGGACTTTTCCCACAGGGATTAGATCCCTTTTTTCTAGGACAAGTGTATCTGGAGCATTTCATAAATGCACTATTCTAAGGTAAGCTGACTTCAGGGCACCTCTGAATACACCTGTCATGATCAAGTTTGTAATGGATACAAATAGAGGTTGGTAAAATTCTTCTGCTGCTCAGGAACTACGCTTATGGAAGCATTGGTCATTTTGTCTGTTTCTGTCTATGTGTCTCTGCTTTTCCCTTTGGTGGAAGGGACCTTGATGGGCCAGGAAGCTCCACCTCTTGAATACTTCAGTTCATTCTAAACCTTCCTCCTTGCTTAAGAACAGCTTCTCAAATTAATACCAATTTGGCAAACTTTGATGTGCTGGCCAGGTGGAAAGGGAACCCCTATCCATATCACAACCCATGGTTTCTTCTTTCCTTTCTTATTTTCTCTATGGACCACAAAAATGACCCTGTTATCTATACCATGATTTGAGTGCTTTATTAAAAATATGGCTTCTACTTGTTTACTTCAATGACCACTTCCTGAAATGCTGAAATCGAGTCCCTCAAATGCAGAAGAAAACAATAAAAAAACCCAAGCAGTCCGTTCCCTTCCTATGAATAGGCAACTTGTCCCCAGAGAAAGAGATATGTAGAACCATTATTGGAAACAACTGGATTCATTTAACTCACATAAAAATCCAGTGATATTATTGTCTAAAAGTTCTAAGATTACTTTGGAGTTCTGCACATGATGCTGAATTCATTTGGGTTCTTTATTCTTAATGTAAATCTGACCCCACTTCCTTTGTACCTTCCAAAGGGAGAAGCAGCTGAGGGATGAGTTCTTTCCACAGTTCTATGAGGTTTGGGTGGATTATACTGGCCAGGTTCTTTAGGAGACCTACTGCTGCAGTGCCACATGGTAGTCCTTCACTGGCCAGGACAGCAATAGCCTACAGATGGGGAAAGAAAACTGGTTATAACAACTCTCTTCTGGCATGTCCATCTCCTTTTCATCATAAATTCAATTTTGGATTCTCCTAAATACTAACGTCTGATCTTCTCGCCAAGGAATTAATCAAAGGAGAAAGATCATCCAACTCGCCATCTATTTTCACTTTCCCTTCTTTTCTCTTCCCAATAGGAATATGAAAGTTTCCATTAAGAATATAGGCAATGTGAAGGCAGGGAATGATTATTTTTCTTTCTTTCTTTCTATTTCTAGTGCCTAGCACAAAGTTTTCCTTAAGAAGTAATTTTGATTTGAATTACTAGGAACAAAAAAGGAAAAATGCAAATTTGGATTACTCTAGAAGTCATCAGCACATAGCTACTTTTATACTTGAAAAAGGAGCACCTGAGAAATTGATGCTACCTACAGAGGAGAAAACACATCCTTTAGTGGGAGAGCCGACCAACAGCAGTGGAGGGCCAGCTAATAGCTTGTGCACATACTGATTTATTTTATTTGTAGGATTTCTATTTTATTTTTATTAATTTTATTTATTATTATTTTGTTTTGCTTAATATTTATTTTATTTTTTCAATTAGTAATAATTCATTTTCTCTCTCTTTTTATTCCTTACCCTTTATCCCTACACTGGAGACTGGAGTCAGGAATATCCGAGTTCAAATCTAGTCTCAGGAACTTTTTTTAGTTATGTGACCCTGGGCAAGTCACTTACCTTCTGTATGCCTCAGTGTCTTCAACCGGAAAATGGGAATAAGAATAACACCTCTCTCATAAGGTTGTTGTGAGGATAAAATGAGATGTTTGTAAAGCACTTAGCACAGGGCCTGGCAAATGGTAGATGCTTAATAAATGGTTATTACCTTCCTCTCTCACTTCCTTCTCACAACCACATTGAAAAAAATTTCAATAAATATGTATAGTTTGGCAAAGCAAATTCCCACATTGACTGTGTCCCAAAATGTGTCTCATTCTGCATCTTGAACCTGTCACCCGTCAGTAGGTGGTTCTCATTCTTCACAATCAATCCTCTGGAAATATGATCAGGCACAGCATGATTAGAGTCCTGAACTGATTTATTTTAATAGTCATCCTACACCTCTTCACTAAGACTTTTATCACGTCAAGGCTTTGGAATTTCATTCTTGTGCATCCTCCTTCCATGGATTCAAATCTCTGCCTTGGAAAAAGTCTTCATGCATCATCAAGATTGCACCCATTCCTCTCCGATGGCCAATTCTCTGGTGATAAGCCTAGCGTATCTAGGCTCAACTAGCTGGGCACAAGGATGCCAAGCTCATACTCTATCATGAGGCCCCAAATCAAAGCCTTTCAAGTCCTGTGGGACCTGCTGGGATTTGCACCCACTGGCTATAGCCTTTGTAATCCCCTTCACCATAATGAAGCCTTGAAGTGAGACTTACATGGAGAAACTTAATTTATTATAGGTGAAGCTAACTGAGTAGATGAAAGATCCCATCACTCTTGTGTAGGCTATGTATACAACAATCCTGAATCAGTTTTATTGATACAAAAGACAATTCTATTTATATAACACCAAGCAGTACTAATTTGACATAGACTTGCCTATATCCGTGGAGGATCATGAAGTCATGGCTTTGAAACTGAGAGAGATAAGGGCAGCTAGGTGGTGCAGTGAAGAGAGCACCAGCCCTGGGGTCAGGAGGACCTTGAGAGCTACGTGACCTTGGACAAGTCATTTGACCCCAATTGCCTTGCCTTCCCCCCTCCAAAAAAAACCCCAACAACTAACTAAAACCTGAAAGAGATATTAGAGATCGTCTAATTCTATGCCTTCCTTTTTCAGGGGAGCAAATGGATGCCCGAAAAGGTTAAATGATTTCCCCAAGGTCCCATACATAGTATAAGCCACAGATCTGGGATTTAAAGCCACTTCCTCCCACTTTATCCCAGGGTTTTTCCCATGTGTTCCTCCCCTGCTTTGTCAAACCGCACTTACCAGAAGTCTGGCCAGCAGCTGTTGGGCTGAAGGAAGTTTCACTAGAAAGAGAAGTTAGATAGTACCATTAGTCTGACTGGAATGATTCTGATTAGATTCAGAGTGTGTTTTCTCTTGAATTTAGTTTATAACATAAAAGAGACATGCTCTCTCTCAGAATGTATCTATGAAGAGAGAAACCAGAGACTTTTTTTTTAAAGTACAAACCTGGTCCAGCAGAGACAACAAGAGCTGTTGACTCATTGGTATCTTGCTTTTTCTCCTCTGCCATCAGAAGAATCCTAAGGATATTAAACAGATAGGGCAGAACTCCAGTATATTCCACTGGCACCACAAAAGTCAGGAGTTTTGGCCATAGCACCTGTAGAAAACATAGATAGTGCAAGATATCAAGGCTAGGCTGTACCTTCCCATTGATCTCTGTTTATGGTTTGCTTCCTTTTCCGTTAGAAAGTTTTGTTAGTATTCATTCCCTCCCCCCCATCTCTATCTTTCTCTTGATGGCCCCAAGGGGATCTCTCAGCTCTACAGGTTAGGAATATTGACTGTCAGCTTAACCATGATCTCTGGGAAAAAGAACAAACAAAAAAAACCCTATAAAAGTTCAAATTCACAAGTGATTCTATCTAGACTTTCAACGTTGTATACGTTTGGACTTTGTTTCTTGTCTTCACTATCTGACAAATTACTGTCTAGACAATTATTTCTTTTAATGTCCCTCCAGGAATTCTTTCCTTTCTCACTTTCTCTCAGTGCTACCACTATAGTCCAGTGTCTCATAATTTCACACTGAACCTTGAATCTGGATTACAGCAAAAGTTCTTAGCTTGGCTCCCTGTTTCTAGACTCTGTCTCTCTACCCCTTCCAATTAACAAAATAATCCTTCTAAAACACAGATTTGGATGGAGGGAAATCCTAAGACTTGTTTTAATTTCCATTTCTCTTACCATTAGTGATTTGGAACATTTCTAAATGTGGTCATTTATAGTTTTCAAATATTTGAGGAGGTGCAGACAGTTTAGTCACTTTAATCTGCATTTCTCCAAAGCTGAAATCCAGGACAGTTTGCTTCACAGATCTGCCATTGGTACATCAGTATACTTATCTTCCCACAACCCTTCTAACACAGACTGTTTTGATTTTTTTTAATCTCTCGCAGTCAGTGAGGATAGAATCAGAAGAGAAATTTGGGAGTAGAAAAATTCCCAATAAAAGTCAGTTATCCAAAGTATGTAGGGAATTAACATAAATATGTAACACTAATAGCCATCCTCAATAAGTGATTGCTGATTGAATTAACCCTTGGAGCTTAAATTGTTCACTCATTTTTCTAATACTTTCACTGTCAAGTGCAGTACCTTGCATATTGGGCCCACATTAAATTATTGTTTCAAGCATAAAGTGTAAGAGGCACACTCCTTGTCCCCAAGGATTACATATCAAAAAGAGAGTCCTTAAGAAATGTTTCAAAGCAAAGGACAGAGCCAAGATCATAGAATAAGGCAGGAACTCACCTGAATTCTCCTAAATTTACATCCACACAACTATGAAATAACATCTTAAAATGAATTCTGGAGCTGGAGAACCAACAAAAGGATGGTGCAAAAAAGTTTTCTTGCCCAAGACAATTCAGAAGGTCAACGTGCAAGTCTGTCTTGGGTAAAATGGGAGTGCTATCCAGTGCAGGTGGTGTCTGAGCAAGTCAACAGGAGGCCATACCCCAACAAACCAGTTGTGATAGTGGCACAAGCCTCAACACAGGTCAGGACAATGCCATATGCCCTTGACACAGAAGGCCAGGGGAAAGCCCATTTCCCCAGAGAAAAAAGCTTGGGATAGTGTCCCTTCCACTCCAGGAGCAGAGCCCAATTTTGACATATAATTAAAAGTCATTAAATAGGCTGGGAAGATGAGCAACCCCCCCCCCCAAGGTACTATGGTAACAAAGGAAGAGCAAAACATAAATGCAGAAGAAGATAACAATGTCAAAACAGCTACATGTAAAGTCTAAAAGATAAATGTGAATTGTTCTCAGGACCAAAAAGAACTCCTGGAAAAGCTCAATAAAGATTTTAAAAATCAAATAAAAGAAGTAGAAGAAAAATTGGGAAAAGCAATGAAAATGATGCAAGAGAATCAAGAAATGTTTCAAAGCCAATGATAAGTGCAGATATATGGATTATTATTTTGTGGTCATTTTACCCTAATTGTTTAATTTTTTAAAGTATATTTACAGTATGAGTCACATTGAAAACAATAGGTGAAAATGTTCCCCAAATATTCTGACCTCCTATCAGACCCTCCAAAATTGGCTGCTTTTGTAATAGTGTTTAAAATAAAACACTTTTGGAAGAGGGTTGTTTTTATTTAAGAGAAATATTTACTCAATAAAAAAAAGAAAGCTTACTCAGGATTTTACAATTATTTTTCTTTAGAATATTTGTGTCAGATTCTGTCAAGTACAGTTAAAACAAACCCTAAGAGAATGTGAGAATGTCTACATCGTTTTGTTGTATAGGAGTTGTGCTTTATGGAATATTTCAATAATCTAATGGACTTGATTTCATCAACAACCCATCCATACCTTCATATGCTATAGGATTCTTATCTGCAAATATATACATTGTGGCTATTCGTACAAAACTTGGATTGCCTATCCTTCATTGTGCATGCTATCCTTTACTTTCTTGCTAGATCTCATTGGCAATATCTTTCATGCCACATCTTATACACAAGTTATCATTATAATATATTGCAACCTACTGATGCCAAACATAGATCTCTCCCTATCCTTAGGGTACTTGCAATTTTTAGTCTTCTAAGACTGTAATATTCCATGATTTTGAGCCATCTAAAACATTACCAGGAAAATATTCATGTTATAAAAATGAATTTTGTCCCTCTTGGAGTGGACTTTGTCCTTATCTACCCACAAATCTTCTGTTATCAGTGTTTGAAAACAGAGCAAAATGCTCTGATTAGATTTCTGCAAGAGGTCCCGTATGATGCTGGCAGATTTTTGGAGTCACTTACCAAAATATGGATCAGTCCCAGCTACAGAGATACCAGTCTTCTCTTTCTTCAATTTTTTTCCTTTGGCCCTTCAAGGGCCTAAGACTTCCAGAGACAAGAACCAGAATTCTGACAATGCCACCACATATACTAAGAGCCAAGTGAGGATCATATATAATAAATAGGAATTCAGAGGAAGGAGATATAGTTATGATCTGAGTGACTTGAGAAGGCTTCATAGAAAAGAAGGGACTTGGGTCATGAAGTTTGAAACTTTGTAATTGTCTTTTGTTCCTACCTCTCCCCTTTCCCTTATTATCCAGTTAGTAGCACAAATCCAGTTAGTAGCACAAAATTGATTTTGCTCCTGCGATATTTCAATTTGTTCATCCTTTTCTAGTCTGTTTTGTTTTGCTTTACTGTGTTTATTTTTTTCCAAAAAAACTTTTTTTGGGGGAACAAGAATATATGTATATGAGAGAGGTACTAACAACGTTGTTGCCAAAAGAGAGAGATTATTGACACTTTTCTTTTTTCTTTTTCTTTTTTGTACACAGGCAAAAACAGGAAGGAACTTTGGGAAAGGACACAGACCACCAGGACAGCTTTGAAACTAGTATTTGTTAAAGAATTTTAAAACACAAGTTGTATTAATAAAGATTTATGATTTCATATGTGTTCTTTGCTATTTTTATTGGGAAAAGTTCATGTTTATCAAGGTCAGAAAAAAATAAACATTATTTTTTTTTTTACAAAGAGAGATACTATGGATTGGAAAAGGACAAATGCCCAGATTTTTGAAAAAGTAGTGAAGAAAATGAAACTTGCAAACTCTACATTCGCAGTGGGTATTACTTGGATTCTTGGTAAATTTCTAGAATGTTTTATTAAGGAAATGATTCATCTAGAAAAGGGAGCAGTGAACAAAATGTAATAATATGGATTCATCAAGAACAGTCCTACCAGACAGGTTGTAATGGCAAGCACAGAAGTAGTTCACAACTTGTTTCAGCTATTGAATTAACACCTTGTTTCAGTTCAAGTTTCTTTTGAGCCTTATATCAAGTCTGTTAAGAAACAGAATGTGGGAACCCCACAACTTGGGAATCCCAGAACTCGTGAACTCCTGGGGAGGAGCTAATGAGAAGAGGTCCAGGTGAGGGACAGCAGAACTAATAAGAGGATTCTTGTGGTGGCAGGGTCAAGAAGGGGAAAACTTGTGATATCCCAGCACTCTGTCTTCTCGGTCTGTGTTGATGTTTGTTTGTGATACTTCGTACAGAAGCCCTGGGACCTTACTGGAAGCCTTGAAAGAGGATTTTCTGGTTGTATGTTTACAGAAGTCTTGGAGGAAGGTTTTAGAGGTCCTGGGACTTTACTGATGATTTGTGCTGACCTCTTGGACCTTGTTTGTGGGTCTGTGTTGATTTCTATGTTGATGATTTGTGTTGAGTTCTCAGACCTTGTTGGTGGGTCTGAGTTGATTTCACAGGCAGATAGTGAATTGAAGATGATGCTGGCAATGTGTATGAATATTATTGTGGCTCTGTCAAGCTTTGGCTTCCCAGAAACAGGAACTGTGAAGGACTTGAGGTGGACTAGACACTGTGAACTTCAATATGGAATAGGAACTAGATGAAGAACTGGACAAGGAGCTAGACTAGGAACTGGGAGTTTCCTGCCTTTGAACCCAGGTGACAATTGGAGCTGAGACTATGGAAGAGGAACCATGGAAACTGAGAGCCAGCCTCGAGTCAAACTAAAATAAGTCTTTACTTGGATACTGCATACTGACTGAGAAGATTATGATTTACTGTGACCTAGGGGTGGAGAACTTTGCCTTTGGTACTTTGGATTGAATTAAGGATTTTGTGATTGACTAAATGAACGTACTTTGCTTAAAACTATGTGACTACTTTGGTCAAATCTATGTGGCCATTTTAGTGATAAGTTGTTGAGTTATGACATGGTGAATGCTGTATTTTGGCTTTCTGCAGGTAAGTTGTAACATTGTAAATGTTGTATTTTGATTTTTCTTTGAATGTTTTGCTCTGATTTGTTATTAAATAAATAAAGAGGTTGCTATACTATGTAATGAGGACCTTGAAAGCTGTTCACAGCAGCAGTCACACTGGCTTCATTTTCTTTTTTTACAGGCTTATTAGATTTGTAGAAAAGTAGAATGCTGTAGTCATAATTTCAGCCATTCATGATAATGTTGTGAACAAGATGGAGACATGTGGGCTATCTGATAGTACACTTATAGGTTCAGATCTCATTGAAGAATTAGACCAAAAGATTAATTATTAATGACCTGAAGTTCACATAGAAGCAACATCTTGAGGGAAATAATCCAAAGATCAGTTCCTTCCTTATTTAATAAGCTTTAATAAATATTTGAACGAAGAATGGCATACTAATCAAATTTGCAAATTGCATGGTCTATGAGGGACACATTGGATGCTAGAACAAGATTCTAATAATATTTTGACAGACTAGAACAAGGGTGGGGAACCTATGACCTCAAGGTCACATGTGGCCTTCTGTGTCCGTGGATGTGACCTTTTGACTGAATCCAAGTTTTATAGAACAATTATTTTTATTAAGGGAATTTGTTCTGTGAAGTTTGGATTCAGTCAAAGGGCTGCACTTGAGGACCTAGAGTGTGCTGCAGGTTCTCCACCTGTAGACTAGAACCTTGGACCAAATCTAATACTAAATTTAATAGGGGTGAATATGGTACTATTTTTGGGTTCAGAGTACAAACTTACTCTTGAGTTCAGAATGTCAGCTTCCTAAGTACATATTGAACAAGGAGGGGCTAGACAACTCTTCATTGGAGAAAAAACATTCCTACTGTGTAAGTGGACACAAGGTCATAATGTCTCCACAGTGTCATATGGCAGTGAGAAAAGCTAATACTGTCTTAGGTTTCAGTAAAAGACACAATGTGTACAGAATGAAGGAACTGGTAGGCCTATAGTATTCTGCCCTTGTTCAACTATGTTTAGTACTATTGATAAGGTAGAGTGTTCAGAAGCTGAAGAACGGAGAGGAGTCTCAAGATCATGCAATATGAGAATCATTTGATGGAAGTGAGGATGCTTAGGCTGGATAATAGAAGACTCAGGGGAGGTCTGACAGCTGACATACATAAAGTAGTGGGAAGCCTACAAACCAGAATTGGATGAAAGTTTCAGAAAGGCAAATTAGGCTTCATTCATGGAAAAAAATATTGGTAATTAAAGCTATTCCTAAGTGGAATAGGGTGTCTTGGGAGCAGGTTTCCCTTCATGCATGGTCTTTTAGGGCAATCTGAATGGCCACTTGAGAGGAAATGTGGGAGGGATTTTTGATCAGGTACAGACAGTTGTATTTACAAGAACATAACTTGAAGAACTTCAAAGAGCCAGGAAGAGGAAGAAGAGAAAGAGCCAGTGAAAAAGGCAGAAAAAGAACAGTACAAGGATAATATGGAGAATGCATTGTTAATGGAAGCCAGAGAGGACAGAGTATGAGCTAGAAGGAGCATTATACAGTATCAAATGTTCTGGTTAGTGAAGGGATTACTGATGACATTACATAGATAAAACAGTTACTAATTTCTGACTGTCTCAGGTACCATGCTAAGAGCTAGGATACAAATTCATGTAAATAAGACATTTTCTCATTTCAAGGACTTTATTTTCTAAAGAAGGAAGATAGCACATAAAGTAAAGATGGGAAGGGGGGAGGTGCAGTATGTATACACAGGAACATGAAGACTGGGAAATGAGGTAGAGGCCTGGCTTCAGGGAAAACAAGGTGAGAGCTCACTAATTAGAGCCTAACATGGTTCCAAGAGAAGAGTTCATTGTCTCAGTAGGGAGGAAGAGGAGATTATTCAGTCTAAGCAGAGGAGGCATGGTCCAATGATGGAAGTGCTACTAGAGAGTAGGGAGAGAGAAGGTATATTGGGCTGAAGAATGGAGAGAAAGTAGAGACATTAGATGTTGACCTACATTTTTTCAAGAAGTTTGGGAATGAAAGAGAGAAGAAACTCAAAGAGCCCTGAAGAGTGTTATACATAGAAAAAGAAATGCTGAAATGTTGAATGGATGAATCACCTATTGCCAATTAATATCTATTTTGACTAAATGAGTAACTTCAGTTTGTCAAATGATTAGATTAGTTATCTATAGGCAACAACTTTTAAGTCAAGTCCAATAGTCCAACATCAATGTGACCACTTATTTCATGAGAGAGATTCAGATTATGGCTCACTAAATAGAGCAGTGATTCTCAACTTTCCTAATGCCGTGACTCATATGTAGGTGTATCTCTGCATGGGGGCGGACCCGCCTGGAGACAGATAGAGGAGCAGTGTCTTGGTTCCTAAGACCATTGGAAATATGTGGTTTCTGATGGTCTTAGGTGGCCCCTGTGACCCCTGTGAAAGGGTCATTCGACCCCCAAAGGGGTCACGATCCACAGGTTGAGAACCGCTGAAATAGAGGATGAAAGTCTTTCTATATTTCCAGCTAAGTTGAATTGTACATAACAGCTCTACGTGAAAGGGCTATGCCCACCAAAAAAAAAGTTTAATTTTTGGCCCAAGGACAACAAAGATATTACTTACTTGAGGCATTCCACTAATTAGTGGGTTCAATCCCCGTAGGACTTCGAGGGTCATTTCTAGGACAGAATTTTCTGCCATTAAGTTTTCCTGGATGGTGGACTTTACTGGATCCATCTTTAAGAAAGACAAAACTGGTCACTTGCTAAGAATCAGATCCTTTAACTATTTTTCACTTTGGCAAATCTTTGGTGGATGATACATTTTCAGAATTTGGACTAGATTTAAAAGAGCTTGAGATACATGAATGCTTTTGTAGATATGACACCTTGTCCCTGATGACTGATCCCTCCTTGGCTAAAAAATACTATTATTATCAGATACATGTCTTTTTATGTCTAGCCTTGTATACTGGAAATTTTGTGGCATTTCTCTATAGAATAAGAGAATTATTGAATCCCAGAATTGAAAGGGATTTTGGAGGTCATCTGAAGAATGAATTCCTCCTATAATACCCCTGACAAATCATTAGCCTTAGGAGATTTACCATATGATCAAAAAATGGCATAGAGAAGTGGTTAAATTATATATACACCATTCTCTGTGATGCTCAAACTGAACAGAATTATCAGATAGCTTAATGAGGACAGAGGAAGTGAGTCTTGCTCACTCAGCAAGTTTAGCTGTGTCTGATTTTTTTTCTTATAATGGCCTAGAAGATTGTGTCAATCTGTCCACTCAAGGACAAGAAGAATTTCTTGATTTTTTTGGTTTGTGTGGTGAAAAGATGCTAAGAGAATAAAAGAAAATGGTTTTGATTGAAAGAGAAAAACCTGAATTTAAACTATTTTGTCTCTAGTCTTTCTCACATAGCACTAGACAAGAGAATCATCAGTCAGCCAGGGTCCAATTGTAATCTCAGAGAGCTTATAGTAAGCTTCAGTTATTTTGTTGAGATGTTTCTTTTTTTGGGGGTGGAGGAGATTCAGTTACAAATGATGAATCAGTTACTGGAATAAACTCTGGCCCATTAATAGACTGAAAATGCAGCACTCAGAATCCTACCAAATTCCTTTTGGAAAGTGCAAACTGGAGGAAGATGTATTCAATCAGTTGCCATCCCTCACTTGCTTCCAGGTATCCCTTCTCACACATGCTCTGGATGAGGAGGAGAGTAGAAAGCCTCACCTAGAGTAATGGAGACATGTGCATAGCTTAAGATGTTGGACGGAACAAGACTTAATTTCTTTTACATTCCTGAGTCATTCAAACAAAAAGTAAGGTAGGTAATGAGAAAATGTGGCTAGCTGCTCCTTGAACATGAGCCTCTATATCTCAGCTCAGTCCTTTTTTGCTTGTCCAGGCAGGGGTAGGCAGCCTAAGAATGCTAGGCATGGAAAGAGGAGCCGGGATAGTATCTTACACCTTACAATTTTTCCTTGGATCAGCTTTGCCTTTAAGGATTCAGCAAATTTTTCTTTTGTCCCAGATTCTCCCCAGGAACTCTTTTTGATCTTTATTCCATGAAACAAAAGCTGGCTACTAACTATGCCTGACCACTGTGTAGAGTCAATGAAACAATTACTATTTATTGGAGGACTATGATTATTTTAAAAGCAATCCTCATATATGAGGAAGAAGCTAGTTACTAAACTCTCAGGAGAATTTTGGTGCATAGATAATCTGGGGGTTAGATTACTACTTTTACCTAATCTGACCTTATATAAGGCCTATATTTTCTATAGTTGAAGCTTCCATCCATCCATCAAACAACTATCTGAGCACATCCTGTCCACAAGGCACTTTATTTTGTTTACAATAAGAACAAAGAATAAAAGTTTGTTCACTAAATATAAAGGAGAAAACTTTAATGTCTCACTCAGAGATTTGTTCAGTATTTATTCCTGTGCCAAATTCTGAACATATGTTGGGAAAATAGAAAGCAATATATTAACAATTGAAATGACTCAGTGACATGATTAATCCAAATGTATATCACCATGTTTCCTTCTTAGGTCTGTTTCCTCTATAGAATTTCAGTTTTGTAGAGTGGATTTTTATTTTTACTTTTTTAGAAAAAGGTGAATTGGATTTGGGGCACTATGCTTCTGATACATTGTTCTTTTTGTCATTCTCATTTGCAATTTGAAGTCTCATGACCATTTCATACATTCCTTTTTCTGACAAGCAAATGAAAGATCCTATTCAACCTCTTACTTTTATACTGTAATCATCCATGACGAGTTTGACTGTCCTTTCAATTATAGTAATATAATCCCTCAATTTGGGCTCTGAAAAACACAAAGACAGAGAGGCACTAGTAAGTAGAAGCCAAATTATTCTGAGACTCAAGAGAATTCCTCAGATTTGAAGATAATCATGGTCTCCTTTTCTAAAATCAAAAGTAATATTTCTTACTCCTGTCTTCTCTAGTTCTATTTCCCCAACTTTTCATTTGTCTTGGTCGTTCTCTTTAGAACCCATTCCAAATTTCTCTTAATCCTTTAAAGGTGTCATTGAAGCATGTTAGTAGGTGCTGCTGGGCAATGTGACTGCTTTTATTTCTTTGGTTTCCTCTTAGTGGTTAATTTTATTTTGTTAAGTTCCCATAACTACATGCCACAGTGATTTCAGATATATGATTTGTGTGTAATTTGGCAGCAATAAATAGGCTGCAATTGGAAGAAATTTTAGCGCCTCGCCTTTTCAATGACTCTAAAGTCCAGCCCCAAATCAAACACAGTCCCCTAATGCCATTTCATTCAGCTTTTTTGGGGGGGGGTTGGTTACTTTATAGACTGTACATCATTGGTTTATTTGAATATAATCTGGTTCTTATTAAATTTTTAAAACAACATTTCTATCCGTGACTTTGCTTGGTATTGGCTACTCCCCATTGTATTAAATGCTTAGTTTTTTTTTCCTTGCTGTGTATGATTTCATCGTCTTCTGTTCTACCTATTTCTCTAATGAATTTTGTCCTTCTGCATTTATATCCTTATGCTCCAGTGCATGTCAGGAGACCTGACTCCCAATTATGTCTCCAAGATAAAATATAAATACTTTGACATTTAACATTCTTTGTCACCCAAGCCCTTCCTACATTTCCAGATCTCACTTGATGCGGGCTTTTGGGAAAGTCTCTCTGAGGCTCAATATCATCATCTTTGAGACAGTGACAACACCTGCATCACCTTCCTCCAAGGGTCATTATGACGATCCAGAAAGATACTGTATGCAAAAGTGCTTTGAAAGCAGTTATATAAAGTTATTTGATGACTTGTAATCAGCAGCAGCTGTAGCAGTGGCCTCAACTTTTATTTATTTATTTTCAACTGGTGTATGTCAGTAGGGATGTCAACAAACAGCTGATGCTTACTTAGACTTGTGAAAATCCCACATGAGCTCTGAAAACTTTTTAATACAAATATACGTGCATCATACCGACTTGCAGAGGACCAGGTTGAATCGGGGTGGGGTGGGGGTGATTGGTAAGTTCTGGGTCACACTTGTTTGAGGTGGGGCAGTAGCTGGTTCTGCAATCAAATTTTGATGTAGGGATGGGGGATCAGGAGTCAGAATGAGGAAGATGCTAGGTAGTAGGTGAGAGAGAGGGATGGTTTCTCAAAAAAAAAATAAAATAAGCCTTTAAGGAAGAAAAGTAAAGCTCTCACTGTCTATACAAACCAACAAATTTCTATGAACATGAAAGAAGAAGAAACAAAATGAAAATCTATGTTTTGAAGAACCCAAGAATCAAAAGCTCAATAACACTAGAGTAATGAAATGATAAAAATGAGTCCTTTCTTAACAGAGCAGAATATAAGGGAGTATGTTAATGTTTGTGGCAAGGTTCTGGATCTAAAGAAGGCTTTCAGATTTCAGTTTCCTCTTACTTACCATCAGCATAGATGGCAGATCTTAAAAAGGAGAATGTTCCCACCCGGATGTTCTCACTGCTGATTCTCACTTGTTCCTCAAGAAATTCCAGCAGGTCTGCTGTGTTGGAATGCACTGTAAGAGGGAAAGATTCTGGGGTCAGTTAGGACCTCATATCAAATTATCCATATGAAGAAAACAGCAGGCTACCAAAGCAAAATCCCAAATTGCGGCATTATGATGAGCAAAACTTAACAGAATCAGAATCAGAAGAGACCTTCGAAAAAAAGGAATTCATCATTGGAAAGGACCTTACAGGTTACTGAGTTCACAGGATCATAGATTTAGAGGTCAAAGGGCCCTTAGGACTAGCAACACATGGCCATTAAGTGTCCAAGGCAGACTTTGCTCTCAGGACTTTGACTCCTTCATTTTTCAGGAGGAGGAAACAGGATGAGGGAGGCGCAGTGCCAAGATTACAAAGGCAGTAAATGGAGGCCCTGGGTCTCAAATCGAGGGCTCCTGATTGCACATGTCATAGCTGTTATCTAACAGGACCCAAGGCAGAAATGAAAATATCTCCATCCACTGTCAATCCAGCCTCTGCTAGACGACTGCCAGAGTCTGTGAGGCAGCCCATTATTTCACTTCAGAACAATGTAGTCATTAGGAGGCTTTGCCTTATGATCAGCCCACGTTTTCCTCCAGTGTCCTAGTTCTTCCATTCAAGGCTGTACAGAATAAGCATTATTCCTCTCTTAGCAATTTCTTCAGTGTCACGGAGTCATTAAGACTACATTTGGTTTCTCTTCCCACGTCCAGCTTCTGCTTAGTGGTAGTCTGGTGGTTACAAAGACTGCAATTAAAACTATCCTTTTTTCCCATTGAGTGTTCCTTTATCCTTTCACTGACTGACTGGTGGAAGAGCCAGAGAGGAAGGAAGGAATTTATTCTTATTATTCACTTCTCTCTCTGGACTGATACTGTCCAGGCATGGCCCTCAGCCCCAGACTATATGGAAGCAGTCACCAAGGTTCCTTCATCCCACCTGTCAGTATCATTGACTAAAGATTTAAAGCAAAACTTAAAAATCATCAAGGTATCTATGAAAAACAACAATTTACAATTCAGTGGATTCTAATGGAGCTACTGGAGTGTTTTTAAGGTGAAAAGTAAGCATGTGTGTTTCAAAGAAGGATGTGGGGAGCTATGGTAAAAGTTGGATGGGTAGAGAGGCAGGATTCAATTCAACTCAATTTGAAAAGTATATTTAATACTTATATAGGCCCAGTCCTAACTAGTTATGTGACCTGGGTTATCTACCCATCATAGTGTATCCTTATTGTGATGTTTTCTTGTCCATGATGCATAGAAAAATAACATGTAGTATTCTATTGAGGCAATACCAACTTATTTAACTAATTTTTGAGGGAGGTGCCTTGCTTGGGCTGGCACTTTCTCATCCCATAGCTCTGCACTGGTTGTCTTGTTCCTACTTAGGTACTCTTCCCACACTCGTCCCATCTTCCTCTTTTAGTTATAGACAAGTTGCCTGATGATTAGGGAAAACTCTGCTCTGAGGTTGACTTAATAATTAGTGAAGACCCTGACTGGAACCTCCATATCATGAGAATGTCCAGCCTTACTGCTCATTCCACACTCTCAACCTGCCCCACCTCCATACCTGTTCCTTTAGGGATGATGATGATAACTTTAGTAATTAACAAACTCCCACCCCATCATATCCTACCTACCCAAAGTGATTTTGAACCCCCATCTATCATTGTACAAATGCCATTCTATGCTCCACCCCCTGCCCACTCCCTTACTTCTACCCTTCTCAATACAATTATCCCCCCTCCCCAAACCCCATTCCAAATCTGCCTGCTCCTTCCACTGTGCTCTCTGGAATACCTGCCTTATAAGTAACAACTTGCTTCTATCTTAAAAAGTTCACTTACTTCCCTCTCCCCTCTTGTACTCACTGAGACCTAATTCTCCTTGGATAACACAGTTTCCCTGCTTACTCTTTTCAGAACTGACTGCACGTATACTATTTTTTATGTGTACGATCGATCCCATTCCACCTTGTCTTTCCTAGCAGATTTCTTAGAATCAAACAAATATCCTTAGATTTCAGGAAAAGAAATTTCAGAAAAGTTCAGAGAATCAAGAGGCATAATTTCATGGCTTCAAACTCTAAAAAGAAAACTGGATGAAGAGGGGTGAGAGACCCTATGAAACAAAATTCTTCCAATGTAATTGCTATCTACAGCAATGAGGAAGAAAGGAAGGAAAAACTACAAGACATAAAAGGAAACCATCAATATACTCATATTTTTAAACCAAAGACAAATTCAAAAGAGAAGGATAGGCTTGTAAGAAGGGTTTTGGAAGACTAATGCTTAGAATAAGCTGAGGCCTGAAAAAAAATGTTGAAAGAAACAACAAGGACTTTTAAGTTTATTTTCAGAGCTAGAAGAACAAAGAAAAGATAGGCCCAATTACTTGAGGCAGGTAGCATAATGTTTGGCACAGACAAAGTATTATTTTATTTCTGTTTTCTCTATTGAGAAGAATGACCTTCAATTTGAAAAGGGTGAACACAAACATGGTTAAGAGGAAATTAAATTCCTGAAGACAAATGATGGCAATAATTATGTTTGTGCTTACCTTTTATTTCATTGATGTAGGTAACTCCCAAGGAGACTCATTCTACCCATAAAGATCTAGATGTTCCCCTTGAGATACAATCTTAGAGAGCATCGTTAAGTATCTCATCTGGGGTCACACAGCCACTATGTGTCAGAGGTGAGATTTAGACCCAGGACTTCTGAACATTGAGGCTGGCACCCAAATCACTACACAACACTGCCTTACCAAGAAATGATAGACAATCTAAGGAGATAACTTGCAGATGTAATAGCTAAATTGTTCTCAATAATCATTGAGGAATTTTGAAAAATATAAGAGGTGTTAGAAATGAACAAATATCTCAATTACATGAAAATAAAAAAATACAGAATAGACCAATGAGTTTGACATAAACACCTAGAAATAATCCATAATAGATCATAGAATGGATTATTTGCAAGGACTCAGAAGGGGGTGGGATGTAAACACTGAGAACTAAATGGGGTCACAAAGAAGTCATTGCAAATTAATCTCAACTTTTTTCATTCATTCATTAGTTTATTTGTTTTTGTATAGAGATAGCAGACTGGAAGATGAAAAGATTATCACTGATAAAACATACCTGGATTTCAGCAAGGCATTTGACAAATTATTTTCTCATATGCTTGTGTACAAGATGAAGAAATGTAGACTAGATGATAGTACATCTGAGTGTACTTATACTTTGTTGAATAATCATCCAAGTACTCAGATTGTAGCTTTACTGGATTAATACCAACCTAGGGGGACATCCCTAGTGGCACACTTCAGGCTCTGTCCTTTATTCTGTCCTGCTCATCCTTTTTTATCAATGATTTAGAGGAAGATGTGACATGCTTATCAAATTTGCATATGACACAAAGCTGAGAGAGATAGTTAATTAAGTGGAATTCAGAATGAGGATCCCAGAAGACTTCAACAGGCTGAAACAGTGTGTCAAATCTAATAAGACGAAATTTAATAGAGAAGACATAAAATCCTACACATCATTTTAGAAGACACTGCACAGGACAGGATGACCTGGTTTAAAACCAGTTCATGTGTGCAAAGTCTTAGGGATTTGATCTGATTGAAAGCTCAATTTCAGTCAAAAGTGTAATATGGCTGTCAAAAATGCTAATGAAACCTTAGGCTACATTAATAGAATTATAGTGTCCAAAACAGAGGACGCTATGGTTATGTAGTACTCTCCACTAATCAGATCACGTTTGGAATATTGTGTTCATTCAGTTCTGAGTGCCACATTTTAAAGTAGATGTTAACTAACTGGAAAACATTCAGAGGAAGCCAGCCATGATGATAAAAGGACTCAAAGCCATGTCAGAGGAAGAGATGTTGAAAAAC
Source organism: Pseudocheirus occidentalis (assembly GCA_028646575.1). NCBI lineage: Eukaryota > Metazoa > Chordata > Mammalia > Diprotodontia > Pseudocheiridae > Pseudocheirus > Pseudocheirus occidentalis. Next base: position 302,945,368 of record CM053594.1, on the reverse strand, counting down.
CTGGGAGGTTTTTATTGTGGAGAAGGAAAACAGAGAACATAATTGCTGCCCTTTAATGTTTAATAGACAGGCTATCTAATGGAAGAAGGACTGACTTTTTCTGTATGGTTTCAGGGAAAAGGACAAGGATCAGTGAATGGAGGTTATAGGGAGGAAGATTTATGGTACACACGAGGAAGAACTTTCTAGCATCTAAAGATCTTAAAATAAAAGAATGAAGAGTTTCATAAAGTAGTGAGTTGTTGTTTATCCTTCGTTCTCAAAGAAGACTGTGACAAAAGGGAGGAGAGGCCATGCCATGCAAGTGAATTGGATTTAAATGAGGGAGGGCTGTTCAAAGTCACCAGCCTCATTTTCTCCTCTGGAGACGTCTGGGTCCAGTGGCATGACATAGATCAGGATGACTGGAGATGGCCTTGGATGCAGTGGGAGATCTTGCCCTTTTAAAACAACTGGTCTCAGTTTGACTGAGGCAATGCCCATTCAGTGATTTGGGGTAGGTAAGTAATGAGGCTGGGAATAGCCTCTTTTACCTAGTAAAAAAATGTCTGTCTGGAAGGGAAAGACCCTCAGGGGCAATGACTGCCATGTTACTGAAAGGGTTTAAATAAATGTTGGATGACCATTTGTCAATTATATTATAGATAAGATTCTTTTATGAAGTAGAAAGTTGGATCACATGACCTCTAATATTCTTTCCTTTTGAGAGCTTGTAATAGTCCCTACAGAGAATCAGAAACATGGTATGAGATCTTCCTGGTTCTTCAAGGATGTTACATTATCAATTCATTGGAGAGATAGGCAATATCTAAGTCAGATAAGAAGATAACTATGCCATTCAATGGTATTACATAAGATAGGTTCCTATTAGAATTCAAAGAAGGAACTGTGTGTGTATCGAAGTAGCTGGAGTCGTGCTTTGACCAAGAGGGAGGATTTCAACTTTGGTTTGAAGTAGTAGAATTTCAAAAGGTAGAGAAGAGAGGGCAGGACATTTACTTGGGGTTTGGGGATGGGACACTATGACAAAAGTGAAGTATTGGAACAAATGGGCCATGTTCGAGGAAGAGTGAAGCGACTGATTTATCTGGAATGGAAGTTGTATCTTGATGATAATGGGAGTTAGGATTGAATAGGAAAGGATGGGCAGTTTAGACAAAGAGGTAAACTTCAGTTTTCAATGATCAGATTAGGTCTGCGATTCACAACTTAAACAGAGCTATAGAAGGGTATACATGTATAGTGTTGCTTCTGGGAGCTATTTCCATCCCCTGAAACTCAGCACTCAGAGTTTTTCAGGTTGGATCCCCCTGAGGGTTGACTGTAGGTTCAGAGGGTGGTTACTGCTTCTGGTTCATAGGTTCTCTCTGGATCTAAACTTGAAACTATAGCTCACAAGCACTGACTAGTGTTCTGCCCTTTATTAGTCAGATACAATTAGTTCAAAGCAAAGACCTTTCCTAAGATGCTCTCACACATGCACATGATGTACTGGGAAAAGTGGGAATATAAATTGCCCTGGTAGTTAGGCACACATGTAGGGAATACATATGGCCAAAGCAAGTCATCCCTCTGTCATTTCAGCAACCCAAAATCTTTTTATTCCTCATGTTTTCCATAGTTGGTTCTCTTTTCTGCTGCCAGGAATCAACACTCTTTGGAGCTTTTTTCACTCTGTCTGCTGCTGGATTCAATGACTCCTATTAGATGACTAGTTCTTTTGCAAGACACCACGACTGATGGGTTGGGAGAAGAGGAGAAAAGAGTGCTCCCCTCCTGCCTTCTGATAGACACACAAAGTTAGAATTTCATGAAGCTACTTCCTCCTTCAACTTCCTTGAGTGCCTCTAAGGATGGCAAGTTTGGTAGTTTTCAGGCAAAATATACGAACCAAGAGCTTTCCTAAGAAGAAATCTAAGCTATTTCATGCATATCACGTTAGCAAAGTTGACAAAAAGGAAAATAATAAATGTTATAAGGATAGGAACATTAATTCACTGTAGGCAAAGCTATGCATTTGGTCCAGACATTGATTCTGGAAAGCAATTTTGAACTAAAATTAAGAAGTTACAAAATGGTGCATATCTTTTGACTCAGAGATGAGGCTTCTAGGCTTGTGCCCCAATGTAAAGGGAAGAGGGAAAGAAACTGTATTTGTACAAAAACATGTATTGCAGCTCTTTTTTTGTGGTGATGAAGAACTGGAAACTAAGGGAGTCCATGTTAACTGGGGAATGGCTGAACAAATTATTGGGTATGACTACAATGGAAGAGAAATTGGTAAGATATGTGCTTTGCAGAATAAAGTAAACAGAACCAGGAGAACAATTTCTATAATAATTACATTGTAAAGAAAATACAGCTTTGAAATATTTAAGTACCTGGATCAGTGTAACAGCTTACAGGTGTGACCCATGATGAAACATGCTACCACTTCCTGACAGAGAGATGAGGGACTACATACACAATGAGACATTTATTTTTTGGACGTGGCCAATTCAGGAGTTTGTTTCACTTAACTATCCATATTTACTCTGGTTTTCTTTCTTTTTGCCCCTTCCCCTCCAACGTGGGGCAAGTGGAGGGAGAGAAATTAGATTTTTTTAATTAAAAAAAAAGGCTATTAAGGGTACAGAAATGCTTTTGGTTTGCCAATGGCAAGCTACTTTTACAATTCACCAGAGAAATGCCTTTATACCTCATATAGAAAGAACTAAAAGGGCATTGAGAGATTTTTTCCAATGACTTGGATGACAGCAAGGATGGTATGCTTAGCAAGTATGCATATTACAAGAAATGAAAAAGAACTGTTAACATGCCCAACAGAATTTGGATTAAAAACAACAACAACAACCTTAACTTGGAAAAATTGGCTGATATCAATAATGTGAAATGTAATTGGGATGAATACAAGCTCCTGCACTTTAATCCAAAGAGTCATCCATGGAAGAAGGGGACGTGGGAAGGATGCCTAGACAATAGTTACCATGAAAAAGATTTTATGGTTTTAGTTGTTTGAAAACTTAGTATTGATCAACAATGTTGACTAATAGTGGCCAAAAATTCAAATAAAACCTTAGGTTGCATTATAGAAATGAGGGATTCAGAAAAAGAGGGAAGCAATAGTAGTTAGTGTGCTTAGCATTCAGTTCTTAGTGTTGCATTTTAGGAAAGATGCTAACAAATGTGGGACTATCCAGTGAGGGAGTCTGAGATAATAAGATTATTACAATACAAATTAAATGAATTCTGTTTAGATAAACTGCTTTTGTTTAACCTGGTGAATAGAAAACTCATGGAGATTGAGTGATTACTCAATATTTGAAGGGCTTCCATATGGAGGAGGCCTACATTTGTCTTATGTGGCCCCAAAGTACAGAACCAGGAACAATGGTTGGAAGTCACTGAGAAGCAGATTTCATATTAATGTAAGCAGAAATTTTATAACCCTTAGAACTGTTAAAATGTAGAATGGGCTGACTTGACAGGGAGTAAGCTCCACATAAAAGAAAATCTTTCAGCAAAGGTTGGATAAACACTTTTTCAGGGATATTATAGAAGGCCTCCTGTTGGATGTGTTCACCTCTCAGGGAGGTCGGGTTAGTTAGGAAAGTCTGAAGCAAGCACTGAATAAATGAGGAGTTGCCTTGGAGAGAACTGTTGGCATCATGGAAGAATATAAGAAGGAATCCAAAGGAAGAAGGACAGTATTATGCGAAGTCAGTAATGTGCCTGTCAGTCTCTTCTTCATCACCATCAGGAAACATTTTTATGGAGGATGCACTGGGTGGCATTTATTCTGAGTGCTTGGCCCTCTGCTAGGTTTTCTGCTTCCTACCAGATAGTCTTCTTACCCAGAATGAGGAAACATTGCATAGCTTCATTTTCGTTTTCCTTGACTTTAGACTCTGAGGTACCACAGATCTGTAGAATGGAGAGGAATAATTATGAAATAGAAGTGAAAGGGGTAGGGAAAGTAATACTGTTAAAGAAAGACACAAGCTACTTCTTACCTGTTGGTGTAAGGCAGTAAAGATGACCCTTTTTGTGCTCTTTGGAATGTAAACTTCATAAAGGTTGGCTGCAGCCAATAATTGTTTTAGACTCTGAAATAATAATAACACATATTTACCCAGAACTTCTAAGCTTAAGGTGGAGGCTGCTCAGACAGGTTACCTGGCAGATATACGTGTAACAGAAATATAAGGTGCGATGGTGTAATAATATCATTTTGGGGGGCACAACGACACAGAACCCTCTTGGGCTACAGGGCTTGTGCCTGCTGCTTCTGGCCATTTCTGGAATATTTCTCCACCTTAGCAGCCTCAGATGGAGACTCCATAAGGGAGTCAAGCAAGTTTGTTACCTAGCTTCGCCTCTTTTTATATTCATCTTAAGTACAACTGTCTGAATTCTTTGGATCACTAAGATTTTTTTTTTAATGAGAAGGGGTTTTAGAGAAATATAGTCCAATGTCTTCATTTTATAGTTGAGGAAATAGAAGCCTGGAATGACTTGCCAAGGTCATACATTAAGTGGTGGAGTCAGAATTGAGGTGCAGGCTGTTTGCCTTCCAATCTAGTGCGACTTCTCCAAAACCGTATCACCCCAAGAATGTCACCCCTTACTCCTCAGTGTGGTCCGTGGGTGGGTCTTAGAATTTGTTCCTTCAGTGACCAACTCTTGACCTACCTGAGTGACATAGAAATCTGTTTCAATATCCTCATATTGGTTTAAGAGCCAAGGCACATGATGCAAAGCAAATTCCTGAAGGTCTTCCCGGTGAAATAGGAGGGCCACTGCTGGACCATGAGCCTTGATGATTGCTTGCTTGATCTGCAAACATAGGCATAAGAAAGTTCTCTAATACTTTGCTATTCTGTTTCTCTAAAGGGACACAACTTTCTTTAGATCCTCCATAAGACTCCATGGGCTCCAAAATTCAACCTCTATCATCCTTCCTTGACATCCATGATCAGGTGAAATCAGAGGTCATTCTCAGAAAAGAGTATGTTACTTTTAAAATCATGCTTAGGCTAGGTCCTTTATATAGTTGAAGATTGTGTAGAGGGGTTAGGAAAGGAAGAAAATGTCATAAACTCATAAAACTCAAACCATATCTAAAATAATTTACAAATGAGTGCTTTGAACATGATCTCTAGCTTTATATAAAATCAGAATTAAATAAATATTAAATTTAATATTAAGAATAATAAACAATAAAATAATAATAATAAAATATTTAAAACAAAATTAAATAAAAATAAAATAAGACATTCAATTTTTATAGTTACATTTGGAAAGGTTTTTTTTCATGTCCCAAGGCAAAATAAAGACTAAAGGCATGGTTTTGTTCGCGTGTGAAAAGAGTTCAAGATGTCCTAATGAACTTATTTGATGACTTAAAGTTAGAAAAACAGATAAAGAGACCACAATCCCATTTAGATCCCTATTATTTCTCATATGAAAGGAGAAAAAGTATAGACGCTACTGTAACGAGATGACTTCACAGGATATAATTAAGCATTCTAGGAACATATTACAGTGACTTAACAACATTGAGCTTATATAGGGAGAGCAGTACATGCTCTCAAACCTGGGTTTAAATAACTTGGGCTTCCTTTAACTGATGTATTAATACCATTCCCATTATATCTTTGGTTATTACAAAGACCAAATTACAGTAAATACAACAGAAGGAAAAATGAAGAAATCAGTGTTATTAATAAAGCCAACCCGTTAGCTTCTGAATGGAATGGAATGTTGGTACATAGCATTATAGGAGAACAAGAAAGCTAGCTCACACCACAGAAAAGCAGAGTTAAAGCCACTGACAGCTCCTACTTACTTCATAGGTCATATTTGTCGTCCATTTGTCCATTATGAACCGAAACAGCATGTAGATTTTATCAGAGAGCCTGTTGGAGTTCATTTTAGGATAGGGAAATTCTTCCCAGTTGTTGATATATTTGAAAATGGCCTTACTGAAGTTCTCAAGGGCTGCGTTTCAAAGAGAGAAACGGAGACAAATCAGGAAGGGATAAAAAAAGGTGGGTGGAGGGAGAAAGAGAACAGATAAAAAAATAAATCAATATAACAAATATAAATTTAATTAAATTTTATATAACAATATAACAAATAAATCAATATAACAAATATAAATTTAATTAAATTTTATATAACAATATAACAAATAAATCAATATAACAAATTTAAAAAGTTCATGGACTGGAAAAGTAGCATTAGGGCCACCACATTTGCATTTAGCACTGTCCTTATTTACTGATAATGGTTCTCTCCAGCTATCAGCAAACGTAAAAGACAATTGACAGCTAACACATGCGTGTTTACCCACAATCAGAGATTCCTATGATACTCAGGAAAAGAAAAGTAAGGCACAGAATAGTAACTGTCCTGGCAGATTTTCATTCAACCTGAAGCCAAATTTCTTTGAGTCTTGTTTTCTTTGAGTTTTTGGTCACCTAAACCAATGATTATTTTCATAACTCAATAATTGTGTTTTATTACTAGCTATTCAGCGGGAAGTCACTTGCTTCTACCAAAGTTCAGTCTCCTCTGGCCTTCATTATCTCCAGAAACTCATTTCATCTGCAAGATGCCACTGTGTAATTCACACCTCTTCAGATGATTTCCTACCTCAGCTGTACGACCTCATCAAACCCCAGCTCCAGGTGCCCTTCCTCCTTTGGATTGTAATCTCCCTGAGGATAGGGACTGTATTATGCTCTTTTCTTTTAGTTTATTAATTGACTGTGACCCTGACTCACATTAGGATCAGAGTTCACCTTGGAAAGTTTCTTGTAGTAAAATCAGAAAATGTCTTTATGAATCCTCCTCTTGCATCATTTTTGGTATTCTAATGGCAATTAAATCTGGCTATTTGGCAAAAATAATTAACTTTCACAGATATGATTTCACTCCTTTGTTTAGCTGTGGTCAAAAGTGACATTTCTGGATGCCTGAGTAGTATGAGTAAATCAGTATAAGGAGGGTGCTAGCTATCTTTGAGGCTAGAAAAGGAAGTTAGTTATTCTCCAACTTTTCTGAAAATAAGACAGGTAATGGGTTCAAATTTAGAAGAGTTTATGTGGTTGGTTGAGAGAGAGGTATTTCATGTCAGCACAGTGGTTAGCATTAGCATGGATTCTGGAGAAAAAAAGCCCAGTGATTCTCCTTTCCTCTAGAACTTTAATCATAAAATATGCAACTACCTGTATGGAAAAGGGTAACAAATGATATGATTTCTGGTCACTGCAGCTCTATTTTTTTCCATGACCTTATGATACTTTTTTCCTTAGGTGAGACTGTGCTAATGACTAATCAGGCATTGCATTCTGAGTTAGATATGGAGTTTGGTTTAAATTCTGAAACCCATTTGACTCCTGTAAGTAGGAGAACAGAATGTTTTGTGGTCAAACGAGGCATGGTAAAGGATGTAAAAGATGAAAAGTGCAAGAATATATTTTTCACTAAAAATAAATATAAACTGTTGCATTTCTGTTACTCAGAAAGGAAAAAAACCATGTACCTTCTGGAATTTTATTAAATGAGAAGAAAGTTGAGGAAATACTCACCGACACAGAATGCTTTCTTCATTTTTTCTTTTTGGGCTAACCTTACCATAGTTTGCATAGTGAGCAAGGTCATAGTTATGAATGGTATGCTCTCAGCCACTGCAGAGAAGAAAACAAAGATATTACCTTCGTCTACCAGATGGTTCTTTACTTGAGCATCCTATTAATATCAGGAAGGTGTTAGCAATATAGTTTCTGGTACATGAGGGACTAGTGGAGAATGGATTTTTAGAGAGGGTGAAGAGTTTAACTGATGCACTCCCTTGATTCTCTACTTGGACCTCTTCATGCTATGCTAAGATTAGAAAATGAATTGGACCTTAGCTACATCTGGTACACCAGGTGTGTACTTTGTGCAGATTAAAAAAATCCAAAATTAGGGATTGAGACTTTGCAGATTAATACTTCTTTGCCTCTCTGTTGATGGCTTCCTCTTCATTCAATGAAGCAAGGATTGTTAGTTCATGTCTAATTAGCTCCATTGATGAGTGGGTCATGTTAATAAGGGTTAGCTTGTTAGCTTAATTGTGGGGTGAGGTAGTTAGCTTTGTTTTGTTGTAGGGTAGTAAGGACAACTGGCATGGATAAAACTCTTTGAAATTCGCAAAGTGTTTGAGCCTCACAACAACTCTGTGAGGAAGTACTATAAGAATCTTTATTCCCACCTTACAGATGAGGAAGCTGAGGCTTGGGGAGACTAAGGGATTTGGTCAATGTCACATAACTTGGGTGTTTCAGAGGCAGTATCTGAACCCAGGCCTTCCCGACTTCAGGTTTAGTGGTATGCGCTATGACATGCAAATTCTCCCGGGCCTGACCAGCTGCTTTGCAAACACATGCCACTGGAACTTGACCTGATATAGAGAATCAATGAGTCATTTCAGAAAATATATCCCTGATACTTGTGCAATGAAAATCTGCATGCCTTATTGATGATGTTAGTAGAATCTCTATCTTAGTATCTTATTCTATAACATGCAAGCAGATTTTTCTTTCTCCTTTTGCTGTTCCTGCTAGGTGTATTTGGAAAGGTACCTGAACTACTGGTAATTACTTGAGTTTGGGTTATTTCCTAGAGAAAGCATAATTTCCTGATATTTTGCCAACAACTGTGCAAGACTGACAGAAGAACTATACCATGACTGGTTGCCAGTTCAGCCAGGGCAAGGACGGTGAATTCATCGGGGAGTTCCAAGATCTTGAAGTGTCTTTGTATTTCATCCATCACAGAGTTGAAATCATGGTTAGCAAGAGACACTAAAACCTCTCCGGCTAACATTTTGATTTCTCTTGAGGCCTGTGAAATAACCATAATGCCGGCTATGATGAAAGAGATAATATCTTATAGTTCCCCATTAACACTCTACAGTTTACAGAAACTACATATTTTATCTGAGTGGATCCTTCCAACATCCTTAGACGGTATAAGGACCACATTGACAAAAACTTTACTCACGTCTTTTCTCCTCATGTCCCTTGAGGCATGAAAAATCATTCTTTGAATAGCTGTGTTATTCAAGTTGCCGTTATTCTGGATAATGATAGCGAGGCTACTGTAAATGTCTTCCTGTGAACACACAAGTATGAAAACAGAAACTAGTGTTACAAAATCATAGTAATCAGATGATATTCAGAGCTAAGATGTTGATAACAATGCTTATTGATCTCCACCAGAAAGAATGCTCTCAGCTTTCTACATTGTTTCCTGATATACTTAGGAACTAGTAGCTTTTATTCATAGATTTGAATATAAAAATGAGGTTAATATTTGTTTAGTCATTTTTTTCTGGTCATGTCTGACTGTGACCCCATTTGGGGTTTTCTTGGCAAAGATACTGGACTGGCTTGCCAATTCCTTTTCTAGTTCATTTAACAGATGAGAAAATCGAGACAAATAGGCTTAAGTGACTTGCCCAGGGTCACATAGCTAGAAAGTGTTTGAGGCCAGATTTGAACTCAGGGAGATGAGTCTTCCTGCCTTCAAGCTTGGCACTCTATCCATTGAGCCACCTAGCTGTGTCTAAGTTTAGATAGATAAGTTTTGAAAAATAGAGTATATTTTCACCCTGTTGGGATGGTTTAGGACTGAGAAAGAGTTGGATCAATTCTCAGACTCTTAAAAATTTTAAAGGGCATAATTGTCCTCATTACTTGTTGCTTATCCTTTGTTTTGAAGAAGACCAATGACATCACAGGGGAATTAAATTGAAGGGAAGAAGAGTCATGCAAAGTAGTCAGCCTCACTCTTCCAGAATCAAAGAAGTCCAAAGATGAAAGTCAGGACAGCTGGTGATACTTAGAATGCGATGAATAACCTTGGCATCTTTGATGTGCAACCAACCTCTAGGCACTTTATGGCATCAGCTTCAGTGACCGTCATGGACACTGGAAACAATTGTTACCATCTCCCATTCCACTGGGCAAGTCTTCACAGGCTTGGGGTAGACAATCCCCAAACTTTCCAAGGAGTTTGAGATCTGCTGGCTACACTAAGCCAGGTCGAGTGTAACCTCATTCCTTATGGCCGTGGAGCAGCGTGGTAAGTATGTTAAATCTTCTAGGCCTCATCTCTACTGCAGAGCAAGGATAGAAGCATTGCGGTGTATTAGTTTTGGATCTAGAGTCAGAGGGTTTGGGTTCCAATTCTGATTCTGCTACTTGAGTAACTGTGAGACCTGACGCAGGTTACAAGATAGAAAAGATTCGAATTCCCAACTCTTAGATTCTGTGATCCTCTCTGGGCCTTGGTTTCCTCATCTGTAAACCATAGATTTGGACTAGGATGTCAACTACCTGAGGAAAAGGATTATCTAATTATTTTCATTTGTATCCCTAGAACATAGCACAGTGCTCAGTCTGTTGCTGCTGTTCAGTCATGTTTGATTCTTCCTGACCTCATTGAGGGTTTTCTTGGAAAAGATATTGGAGCAGTTTGACATTTTACAGATGAGGAAACTGAGGCAAATAGGGTTAAGTGACTTGCCCAGGATCACTAGTAGTTTCTGAGGTCGGATTTGAACTTGGATCCTCCCTGATTCCATGCCCAGAACTCTGTCCACTACATTATCTAGTTGTGCACCTGGACCTGGCCAGTATGTGCTTAAATGTTTGTGGATTGATTGATGGATCTATAGATAATTCCAAAGTTCCTTTATAATTCTAAGTCCTATCATCTTAAATAGCTTCCCAGTGGGCTGATAGTGATCATGTTCCCTCTTTCCCAAACCCAAGACCCAGCAGAGAACTTTAGACAACAAATATTTAATGCTTAATAAATGTATTCTTGAGCTCAGTTGACGCCACCCAAAGAAACTAGTTTATTTTCGGAATGTGACTCAGGCACTAGTCAGGTTGGGAAATATGAAAACATAAAAATGGCAAACATTAGATTTCCTACAAAACAGAAACCAGATGAAAATCGTTGTGATTTTTCAGCTTTTTCCACAATAAATTCAATTTTATATTCAATCAATAGATTTGAGCTTTTATCTTCTAAACATATATCAACAATGTGGAAATATAACAGTCTCTTTGATAAAGAAATATTAATAAATTTAAATCAAGACTGAAATGATATGCAAACCAGTTAGAAAGGCTGCTATAATGAGGACTACTGGTCCAGGAGACAGATTTGAAGGAACAGAAGTTTGGGATATTATTCCATGTGGCCAAAGGGATTTTTCCACTTTTATTAAACAAGAATGGGACTGATAAAGTTAAACTTTTATATTCCTAAGAGAACTCTTTTTAATTGACCTGAGGTCTGAATAGGCCTACTAATTTAGGTACTAATTCAATTCAATTCAATTTAATTAAATTCAGCGAACGCATAAAGTGTCTGTGAGGAAGCAGTTTCTGTGTTAGGTCCTGGGGATAAGAGTAAAAACAAAACCAAATCTGCCCCTATGCTTGTGTTCTTCTTAATTTTCAATCAAGAAATAAGACTAGTTTATGAGATTATAACATGATATCAGTGAATGTGAATAACCATAGACAAGCTGACACATGCTCTTTGGAGCAATGTTAATGCTAAGTTTTTGTTTATTAAACTTTCTTTGAGAGGCAAGTTTGGTTGAAAAGGCTGCAACAAGTTTACTAAGGGTGACATTTCTCAGACATCTTTCAGGCTAGGATGGCCTGGGATGGTTTGCTCATGTGGTTACTGCTTTGAAGCAGTTCTCTTGGTTTTATCCTCATCCTCAAGTTGTTCAGTTTTCCTGGGGATGTAAAGAAGATGTGTTGAAGTAACAATGAACAGATACTATTGATTGTCCTTTCAGTACAAGGGCTGCTGGAAAAAGACCGCAGAGGTATGGTCACTTTCACTATACCCATCCCTACTGGAGAATAACTTTTCCTTCTACTCGGTCCCTCCACCCCACCTCCCACCTGATTTATTCAAGGTACACTTGTGAAATAAGCAAAGTCCATCTTTGTGGAAAAGTCTATTTTTCCCATTAAGGGATATTTGACATTTAATAGGGAGGCTTCCGCTATAAAATCATACTGATTCCTAAAAGTGTGGAGGTGAGTTGTAGTCAATGAAGACTATTGTAGTGATGTTAAAGCTCTGGCTGGGTCCACCACATCAGGAAGGTTTCCAGTGCCCCACCCTAATGCCACATTAAGTCTGAAGTCTGAGGACCAACCTGGCTAAAGGCAAAAAGATAGGTAGGCCACTGGATGGTGAATTTTTCAACTAAGACAAATCATAGAAAAAAGTAGAGAATGGCTTAGTCTCATGAGCCTCCCTTATGCTTCTGTAATAAAAATGGAATTGTGAAAAGGGGGCATGTTAAGAATGACACACTAAACGATTTTTTTATTTATTTAGGATTTTATTTTTTCCCCATTACATGTAAAAACAATTTTAATATTCATTTTTAAAAATTTTGAGTTCCAAATTCTCTCTCTTCCTCCCTCCTCTTCTTAATTCCCTCCCCCAATTGAAAAGGGAAGCAATTTTATATAGGTTATACATCTGTAGTCATGCAAAACATATTCATAAGTCATGTTGGGAAAGAAAACACAGACCAAAAGAAAAAAAAACAAACCTTGAGAAAGAGTAAAGCAAACAAATGTATACTTCAATCTGCATTTGGACACCACCAGTTCTTTCTCTGGGGATGGATGGCAATTTTGATAATAAGTCCTTCAGAGTTGGAATGGTACCCTAGTCCAGCTAAGTAGTACAGTGGGTAGCACAGCATGCTGGGCCTGAAGTCAGGAAGACTCATTTTCCCAAGTTCAAATCTGACTTCAGCCACTTACTAGCTATGTGACCCTAAGCAAATCATTTAACTCTGTTTGCCTCAGTTTCCTCATCTGTTAAATGATCCAGAGAAGGAAATGTTTATTTATTTTAAAATTTTTAAAAAATTAACTTTTTGTGTTTATTTTTAGTTTACATCGTTCATTTCCACAAGATTTTGAGTTACAAATTTTCTCCCCATCTTTCCCCTACTCACTACCCCAAAACAGTGATCCCATTGTGTAACCCCTCCCCCAACCTGCTCTCTCCTATATCCTCCCCCATCCCCTCTTTGACTTTCTGGTAGAGCAAGATGGATCTCCATACCCCAGGGCCTGTATATCTTATTTCCCAGTGGCATGCAAATAAATAAATAAATAGTTTTTTTTAAACATTTGATTTTAAAACTTTGAGTTCCAGGTTCTTTCCTTTCCTCCCTCATCACCCACCCTTACTGGGAAGATAAGCAATTCAATATAGGTTGTACACGTGTAGTTATGCAAAACATTTCCATAGTGGATATATTGTGAAAGACTGACTGACTATATGTCCCTCCATCCTATCCTCCCCACACTGTTTCTATTCTCTACTTTGTCCCTGTCCTTTTATAAAAGTATGTGCTTCTAGCTATCCTCCCCCCCCACCTGCCCTCCCCATCATCTCCCCTCTCATCCCCTTCCCCCCTACTCTCCTGTGGGGCAAGATACCTAAATTAGAGTGTATATTTTCCCCTCCCTATGCCAAATTCAATGTGTAAGGTTGACCCATTCCCTTTTGCCTTCCTGTTCTTCCCCTCCATTGTAACAGTTATCCTTTGCCTCTTCTATGTGAGATAATTTATCCCACTCTGTCTCTCCCTGTCTCCTCTCATTATATTCCTCTCTCAGCTCTCAGCTTCAACTTTTAAATATCATCCGCTCCTATTCAATTGATCCTGTGCCCTCTGTGTTTACCTGTACACATATGTACACACACTCACATATGTATTCATATGCATATACATCCTCCTATATAGACATATATGTATGTACACATATATATACATATATTCATTTATATTTTCTTCAACTATCCTCATACTGAGAAAAGTTTCATAAGTTACAATTATTGTTTTTCCATGTAGGCATGTAAATAGTTCAACTTTGATAAGTTCTTTATAATTTTTTTCCATT
>CM053594.1:302914748-302931250 GCA_028646575.1 Pseudocheirus occidentalis | reverse complement strand
CTCCCCACCCCCCACCCCCGCCATGGTGGCATACAAATCATGTATAGGATCTGCAAACTCTTTCACATTGTACAATAGTCTGGTTGTATAGGTGTTATAGCCAATGGAGTGAACAATGAGAAAAGAGAAACAAAAGCCAAACATTTCTCTTGCTTCTTGTATTTGAATGTCAAAGTTTCTATTCAACTTGGTTTTTTCATCAAGAATGCTTGAAAGTCATCTATTTCATTGAATGAACATATTTCCCCCTGAAATATTATACTCAGTTTTGCTGGGTGGGTGATTCTTGGTTTTAATCCTAGCTCCTTTGACCTCTGGAATATCATATTAATACCAAGTCCTTTGATTCCTTAATGTAGAAGCTGCTAGATTCTGTATTATTCTGATTGTGTTTTCGCAATATTCAAATTATTTCTTTTTGGCTGCTTGTAATATTTTCTCCTTGATTTGGGAACTCTGGAATTTGGCTATAATATTCCTAGGAATTTTCTTTTTGGGATCTTCTTCAAGAAGTGATTGGTGAATTCTTTCAATTTCTATTTTGCCCCCTGGTTCTAAAATATCAGAGCAATTTTCCTTGAGAATTTCTTGAAGGATGATTTATTTTTAATTGTGGCTTTCAGCTAGTCCAATAATTTTTAAAGTGTCTCTCCTGGATCGATTTTTCCAGGTCAGTGGTTTTTCCAATGAGATATTTCACATTGCCTTCTATTTTTTCATTTGTTTGGATCTGTTTAATAGTATCTTGATTTCTCATAAAGTCATTCATTTCCATTTGCTCCAGTCTAATTCTGAAGGAATTATTCTCTTCCATAAGCTTTTGAGATTCTTTTTTCCATCTGGAAAATTCAGCTTTTTAAGGCATTCTTCTCCTCATTGGCCTTTTGGGCCTCTTTTGCCATTTGAATTAGTCTATTTTTTAAGGTGTTATTTTCTTCAGTCAGGTTGTTCACACTCTTTTCATAATTTTTTTGCATCATTCTTATTTCTCTCCCCAATTTCTCCTCCACTTCTCTTGCTTGATTTTCAAAATCCTTCTTGATCTCCTCCATGGCCTGTAGCAAGTTTATATTTTTCTTGGAAGCTTTTGGTGCAGGAGTTCTGACTTCATTGTCTTCTTTCTTTTCATTCTTTGATCCTTTTTGTCCCCAAAAAGGAATCTAAAGTTGGATGGCTGTGCTTGCTTTGCTTCCTTTGCTTGCTCATGTTGTCAGTCAGTTACTTGACTTTTGAGCTCTTTGCCACAATAGAACTCTGCTTCCAGAGGGTAGGGCTTTGTCCCAAATTGCTGGGGTTTTTGCAGCTGTCAGAGCTATTAGGAGGGCACTATCTTTACAGTCCCCACCAGCCTTAGCTCACTGGTCACACACCTCAGGACCACCACCCAAGAACACGATACTGATCCAGGCAGGTTAAGGCAAGAGCGCTTAGCCTTTGGATGGTTGCTTGGCCCCCCTATGATCTACAGGCTGGGAGCTCTAATGCAGCCATGTGGAGGAAGCCACAGGGCCACACTTTTTGTTCTGGGGGCAGAGGCCAGATGGCACTTCATCCCCTACAGATCCAGGAGAGTTCCACTGATCATTTACTTCATCTTTTGCACCTATTGGTTGATAATTCTGGAAACCACCACAGCTGCTGCTGATCTGCTCTCCTGAATGCTCCAGCCATGGCTGGTCTGGGCTGCCCTGGGCCTAAAACCTTGGGCTCACGCAGGGCTGGGCATGGCTCCCAGCAGTCTGAGATGGACTCTTCCTATCAGTCTGCGGGGCTGCCTTCAATGGGCGATTTGTTTCTCTCTGTCACTTTGTGGGTTCTGTAGCTCTAAAATTTGTTTAGAATCATATTTTACAGGTATTTGAGGTGGTTATGGGGGGAGCCATGGAGTTTTCCTACTTCTACTCAGAGAAGGAAATGGGAAGCCACTTCGATATTTTACCAAGAAAACCCTAACTGGGATCATAGAGAGTCAGATATGACTGAAAACAGCTCAACAACAATAAATAAACATTAACTTCATTGTTGATATTAAAAATTTCATTGTTGGCATTCAAAATTTGAGATCTTTCTTCAATGACCAACTGACATACTATTTGAAGAATTAACTGTATCACTATTGACCTTATTCTGATAATAAAAATCAAAAGATAAAAGATGTAGCCAGTCAGAAATATAACCGACAGCTTTTCCTTATATAGATAAAAACAACAGAATTGAAAAACTTGCTCTTATCATGTACTCAAATACATTAAGAAATGTCATTTCATGGTATACTGGATCCCCTTGTCTTACAGTGCTCAAGGCAAGCACAAGCAAGAAACCCACCTTGAAGAGAATGAAAGTTTCTGTGCTACCATCTTTGTCAGAAGTAGACAATTCTATCAATCATCTGATAAGATCCTTTAAACCAAATGAAAATATAATGATTCTCAGAGTGAAAGTAAGAATAGGGTAGGATAGTAGCATGTTGGAAAATATGTTTTGGGCTTAAGAAAATAAAGTAATCAAAGACTTGTTCAGAACCCAGAAGTTTCATGCTCATGTGTCACAATTACTTTCTTTATGAAAAATATCAGGTGGGGTGGCTAGGTGGCACAATGAATAGAGCACCAGGTCAATGGAATCAGGAGGACCTGAGTTCAAATCTGGACTCAGACACTTAACACTCATTAGCCATGTGACCTTGGGCAAGTCACTTAACCCCAATTGCCTTGGCTTCCCCCTCAATTCCTCCCCCACAAAAGAAAAATATCAGGTGGTAGAGATGGCAAGCAACAAACAATAACTCAAAAAATGGAAGTGGCTATATCATAATGGATGAGATGCCATTAGTTTCTGGTGTGGGAATTGTGTCAGTACTAGTTGTAGTCAAATAATCAATTAGATCAAAAGTAAAAATCAACATCAAATTATAAATATAATAATAGGAAGGAGATATTTTGTAGAATTGCAATAATTTAAACTTAAATACTAAATACAACGGAAATGGCAAAAGGCAAAGACAATTATTGGGATTTTGCCACTACCTGGATGGGCTTAACAAATATTTTCCACAAAAGGGGGTCAGAGTACCCCAGAAACCACCTTAGTCAGCAAACACTCTCACTGCTAAATAGAGAGATGTGGAACCCAACCAAAATGTTGGAAAAGAGAAAATATTGTAGCCCAGCACTCCCAACAGCTACTCGAACAAAGATTTCAGATGGAGTCCAGACCAAATACACATGAAAAATCTAAGGAGTAACATTTATAGCACAAATGTGTCTTTATAGCACAAAATCATAAAGTTGAATCAGAGGCAAGTGATCACAGTATGAACTATGGGAAAAGGGTGAACTGGGATCATGGAGCCAGAGACAGCAGAAGAGAACCCAAAAAATGGGATTGGGATCTCAGATAACCAATGGTGTAGGGGCCTCAGTTTTAATCCAAGAATGGGACCATGGACTCGGGAGAAATATAGCAGTCAAAGACAAAACTATTTTGTATACAAACTTATTTGTTAACCATTACTGAAGAGAATGGTGGAAGATTATAAGCAATATTGCCTTATAAAACAATATAAAGTCAATGGTGGCAAAAACGAGTCATCAGAACCAGTTAAAAGCATGCTATTTCAGGAGAAGGATTCATAGATGAAACTATCAGAAGGACAAATAAATGAAAAATAGAATAGAGTTGCCATTGATCCTATAATGATATATTTTCATTACTAATGACAGTGGAAAGCCTATATTTTGTCCGTAAAATATCAGAGAGAAAAGAACATAAGAAGATATGAGGAGAAATAATTGGATCAGACCAAGTACACTATACTAGGGGCAACATAAATGTAAAATCTTTGAGAGTTCATTTTACATAATATCTTAGGAAGGTGAAGATACCAACAGAAGGGGACAAAACAGCCTATGCATCATTATTCTAAAAAGATGGCAAAGAGGACATCCTAACTATTGATTCATATTCCTAATCTCTCATGTTAATATAATATTCTTTATAAGAATCATCTACAAATGTATCTAGAGTATTGGTGATAAAAATATGAGGAGGGGCATAGGCAGATATTTATAAATAATTCCCTATAGTAGGTCACGTATTTATTGCCACACAAATGACTAAAAGGTAGACAGAATACAAAAGTTCCTTTCTTATTTTTTAATTATCTTCATGCCCGCAAAGCATTTGACTCAGTAGAGCAAAGTACAGTTCTAAAAGTTCTCCTCCAGATCAATGCTCATATCGAGAGCATGTAAGATTTTTAATAAATTCAACTACAGAGATCATTCAATTCGATAATCTTCTAGTTATTGAGGCATAATCCAGGTACACAGAAGGTTGCCAGGGCTTTCACCATTGCCACAAAGGACATCTGAATGTTGAGGTCTTCCAGATGATCATTTTTTGTGGACAGCATTGTGATAATTGTTATGAAGCCCCCAAACATGATAGCCCCTCCTCGATGGGATCTGTGATTATTCAAAAGAGATCAGCATAGCAAGCCAAATGAGAAAAAGCACATGTGTGAAAAACTCCTATTGTTTAGACTATGGCACACAATTGAATGGTCAGTATGTTTAGTTAGTGCATCTCCAGCATATATGCCTCATCCAGACTCTGAAGATGAATAGAAAGCTGGTCTCTGAAATGAATAAGATTCAGAGAGAAGCCTGCATAGTCTACATTGTAAGGGGTTTTTAATTATCTCCACTTTCTCCTCAATAGAGAAACCAATCTTTTTAGACAAAAATATTCTTCTTATGATACTGTATAGTTGTGCATCTTGTAACACCACCAGCTCAGAAGAAGCAAAGTTGTAGGTTACTCAAAGAACAATGGAGAAATAAATTGCATAGTGAATGTAAGGAGGCTAGAACATTTTGGACACTATTTATACAACTATCTGAGCCTTGGGATTTCGGGGTTGCAGGGTTCTGTTCTACAAATTAGAGCCTTAGTTTCATGGAGGACTGAAATATTATATGGCATTTCCAGGATCACATGGCCAGGAGGTATCAGAGGGTAGATGTGAACCTGCAAGACAATAGCCAGGGCTAGGAAGAGAAGTGGGCCTATGAGAGCCAGTGAAAAGGAGTGGACGGTCCAGGTGATACACTAATATCTGTGAAATATAGAAAGAACTAGTAGAGCAAACATGTTGCTTAAATATTTTGCAGAGGACCTATGGCAGGACATGGACCAGAATTACCTAGGACAAGAGAGCACAAAGGAGTTGTAAATTGTGCTAATGGAGGGAGGGAATATTCACATCAAAGAATGAAATCATGAATACATTGAAGGATTGAAGAAGGGACTCATGGAACCTGGACTGATGTGAAGACCCAAAAGAATGAACACCTAATGGCCAGATTTACAACAAGCCCATTCATGAAGATGCTCTGGGACCTTCCCACGAGCCTCTTAAATTACAAAATTCAAGAGGTTTCGTATTTGACTTATATTTAAGGTTGGCTTATTCTCCCCTCTCCTGCCACAAACAGCTTCAAAGAAAGTCTTTTTTATTAGATGTTTACATTTGATTATATTTCAATCATCATAGAATATCGTTCTCACATTCTTCAGTGTCTCAATAGTTCTCATACTTCCATGCCTCAAAAGATATGTAATTTCTTCAATATGGGTACTTTTTTCTTTTAAGAAGACAAAAACTTCTCTATTAATAGTTTCATGAGTTGCAGTTAAAAATAAAATCAACAAAATAACCACCATCTGATGGGCAAGCCTGTATCTAAATTTAGCCACTACCAGTTGCATATTCAATCTTGTCCACCTTGGTTAAGACATACTAGAACTTATGTTCCACTGGTCTCACTTTTGACAACCCAAGAGCACCTCAGAGTATGAATTTAGTGGTTTGAAATAGGACATCAAATTATGACCCTGAAAAGGATTCCCTTTGTACTAATTCTGAAGAGAATGGGATTCTGTGATTGTTAAAATATCATTAAATGCAATCATTTAAATATAATTAAAATTTCCATCAAAGTTGTTATTTTATGGAAAAAGATAGTACCATGTGAAGTATAACTAATCTGGAGATAAATGGAAGTTGGAAAGAAATTACAGTGCCTAGGCAAAAAAATAGCATAAAATTCTACAACAGATCTGAAAACTGTGAACAAGGATGTATTTCTCCATAAATTTCCATTCCTTTATCTGTAAAATGAAGTTTCCTTTCCTTTCCTTTTTCCTTTCCTTTTCTTTCCTTTCCTTTCCTGTCCTTTCCTTTTCTTTTTCTTTCTCTCCTTTCTTTCTCTCCTTCCCTCCTTCCTTCCCTCCTTCCTTCCTTCCTTGTTTCCTTCCTTCCTTCCTTCCTTCCTTCCTTCCTTCCTTCCTTCCTTCCTTCCTTCCTTCCTTCCTTCCTTCCTTCCTTCCTTCCTTCCTTTCTTTCACCAATTAATCTTTAAGGTCTCTTTCAGCTCTAAATCTGTGATTCTACAATTATATGATTTTGTACATTTACCATACCTTGCCTTCATTGTCCTCCTTGTCCAGCATATTAAGAGTGATGTGAATATCTCTGGAAATTTCTGCAATGCAACCAAAAGGAGACACTGAACTCTGCTGAAATGTCCCCAGGGTAATCATTAAGGAGTTTTTTTATTTAACTTTGGCAAAAATTTTGACAAATATTTATTAAGCTTATGATTTGTGTGATGGGTATACCAGGAAAAATAGTTATGACATAGGTATTGCCTTCAAAGAGCTCACAAGATAATCAAGAGGATACATGTTGGTGTATACCTGTGATTTCATCAGTACAGGGAATTCTTGGCTCTGAAGCTCCCTTTAACAATTCAGATCAGAAGCACATCTCCAAGAGTGGTCTTGGGGGCATAATCTGGGGAACTGAAAATTTAAATGGTTTGCCCATAGTCTCTCAGTTGATGTGTTCCAGAGACAAGACTTGGACCAAGCCTTCTGATGTCAAGAACTGCTCTTGATCTACTATGTCATGAAGCCATTTAGTCAAGGTATCCAGGATGAGAACAGAAAAGTTACAAATAGCCAGATGGCATAGGGGACGGAAGCACTGGCCCTGGAGAAAGGGGGACATAAGTTCAAATCCAGATATCTCAGACTCTTACTAGCTGTGTGACCCTGGGCAAGTTATTTAACCCTGATTGCCTCCAAAACCAAAACAAAACAAAAAACTGAATAGATAAGATTCAATAGATAAGGTGTTCAATTTCTACCCATTGATCATATAAGTGCCTACTCATGTCTTCTTATTCCTACACCCAAAAGGCACTAAATCTGACATCCCATAGGAGATTTCCTTCTCTTATCCATAACTTTATCCCTGACTGAGTTCTCGTCATGGTTATCTTTAGGAAAAGTGAGTAAAATTATCTCTGGCAATCTCTCACCTCCATCTTTTAATATCATTCCTTTATCATCTTCCCACTCTCAACTTCTGCCCAGGTACCTCCCTCCCCATCTTGTTCCCATAGCATTTTGCTCTCAGTAGACTATCAACCAAACAGCATTGATATTAGTAGATAATAGCTTAATGTATAAACTCTCTCTGGATATTACAGCATTAGTAAGATACTTTGGAAGACTATATAACCTTTAACGACCAAAGGAATACATCTCTAGTATTGGAAATGCAGGCACTGAGATGCCTGTTGGGGGAGGTATTTGGGGACAAGGAGCCCCCTCAAAGAAACCATCAGCATCAGATCACATAGGACTATTTCTAGCTACTTTTAAGGCTAGTCTTTACTGGTCCCAAAGCAGGTAGATTAATCGATGCAGACAATAAAATTTTCAACACATTTTTAAACTCAAACTTGAAATATAAAATTCATGACTGCCATTGCACAATGGTATTACTGGACCTCCTTTTATATAATAGCTATGTCCCTTTAGGTTGTGGATTAATCAAATCATAGATCAAGTTTTGTAGGGAAGATCACTTTTTAAAGGAATCTAATATTTTGCTTTCTGGAAAGCAAAATGATCATCCCCTAATTTACTTCTTTTCTGAATCTATAATCTTCTATACAATATTGACTTCTTAAAGAGGCATACATTTAGACTCAGCAATTATGTGAATAACATAAAAGTAGTTTTGTCAGTTGGAAATCGTGTGGGGTTGTAGATGCTAATTAATGTATTAAAAACCGAAGTATCATTTTCCTTACAACTTTAAGTGTAAAGAAGTGGGGTGCCTGGTGATGATTAAGGGCTGAAATTATGCTGAACTTCTACTCAGGTCATTCTTGGGGTAAAATTTTTAACAAAAGAACCACTGATTAAAACTAGAGCCAGGCACTATTTTATGAATTAAATAAGAAGTAGAGAATGGGTAGATCTTTCCCCCACGCCCCACACCCCAAGAAGCATGGAGGATTCAAGTTAGGAAGTGTATTTTTTGCTCAAAATCTAGTTTAGTAGTATTTTGTAAAAACACTGTCCCCAATGTCCTACACACACATCTCATTAAGAAGGAACCTTTCCTTAGGAAGAAGAGATGCTGCTTTTTGGATAGAAATATAGGTTTATAGTTTTCATTTAGATTTAATTTCCACAGCTACTTAAACCAAGTATAAACTTCCTCAACGTGGACCAGTGATTTTTCTCAGATTCTCTTCTAACAATGTACTAGCCAAAAGGCTGTTTTCTCTTTCTGCATGTGATATACTTCAGGGAGAAGCAGAGTAGAAACTGACCCACTGGTTTGGAACATTTATAATTATTTTGACAATATAATTTCTTTCTTCTTTCAAATCCCTCTCTGCTTGCTACTTGAAAACCTCCTGAACACTTCCTCCTTTATGCAGCTATCTCCAGTGTAGTCTTGAATAGTTAAAACCAAGTCAGAACTTTTCCTTTTAAAAAAAATTAACCCCCTGATACTCCAGTGGGCTGCAGATGTTTAAAGAGGTAGAAAGCCCCAAATAGTGCCTGAAGTATTTAAGGCTGCGTACAAATCAACATTAGTCTAGGTGTGCTGGAGCAAAAGGAAGAAAGTTGTATACTCAACCTCCCTTTAACACACAATCTATTAAAACATTTAAGGCTCAGAACCTTTTTTCCTCTCCTTAACCCCCCCCCCCCATTTCTCCCTTTCTCTGTCTT
Organism: Pseudocheirus occidentalis; assembly: GCA_028646575.1. Taxonomy (NCBI): domain Eukaryota; kingdom Metazoa; phylum Chordata; class Mammalia; order Diprotodontia; family Pseudocheiridae; genus Pseudocheirus; species Pseudocheirus occidentalis. The sequence continues at coordinate 302,922,145 of CM053594.1, read as the reverse complement.
CATATCTCTCTCTCTCTCTCTCTGTTTCTCTCTCTCTAACACACACACATGCGCGTGTGCACACACACAAGAGATATGTCTCAGAAGATGAGATTCCTCACCTCCATCTTCCTCCATGATGCAGGCTATATCTGGTTGTTTCACTGTCCCCTTTTTACTTGAATCCAGAGGCAGCTTTTTAAAAACACAAATGATTAGGTTAAAGAATTAAAAAAAAAGCAGGTTCACAAGTTTCTCACAAATTGCTCACGATATTTTCTAACAGTAAGCCCTGTCTCCACTTGGTTGACACTAAAGTCTGAGAGCCATTTGGGTTGTGGCTGCTGGTGAAGAGAGTATTACTGGATGGTACCGCTAAGACATCTTGCTTCTGAGCTGCTGCTGACCAACAAAATGGCTGCATTTCACCTTACGTTGTCCCTTTAGTGGAGACCACAGCATCCAAAGAAGATGATAGTAGTATAGAGAATGGGGCTCGGACCCAGGACTCGGGACAAAGGAGCTCTTCTCCTTGAGCCTGGGTCCATTAATCAAATGAAAACAGAGAGATATTAGACACAATTTGGTTTGGGAATCATTTTCCGTGATTGTTTTTCCTGGCTTGAGTGTTAGGGAAGCCTCTCTGGTGGTCTTGTAAGTTGTTCTACTTGGTGACTTGTCCCACAATCTGCTCACGCTCAGTGGGAATAGAATTTCTAGGGAGGGCAGTTGAGAGGAATGTGTAACTGACAGCACAGTGGAAAGTCCACTCTGCAGACTTCTGTCCCTTGACTGTCCCATGACTGCCCCTTGGTCTTGTTTCTAATCTTACTATGCTAACCCCTTAATACCTCAGCCTTTAACTCTAACTCTTCTCTTAGCCCTTATTCCCAGTCACCCTTTTGTCTTCCTCCTATCATAGTCTTTTGGTCTTTGTCTTTTTCATTTTTTTGGCATTAGAGGTGGTTATAGCCACACTTCTGGACCTAACATGTGCTCATTCATAATTTCCTCTAGTGCTTCAGTTGCATGCCTTAGTGATAGGATTTGGAAGGGGGTGGTAGAGGGCCATCCACAGGACTGTATTGAGAAGACTTGAGATAATTATGGGGGCCACTCTCATATTCAACAATCTCCTTGGTCCTCAATTGTCTCCAGAAGTTTTTCTGATGGACGAAGGGACAGTACACTTCTACTTAACTGTTGTACACTGGTATTATGATAGTCAATTATATGATAACATCTAGTCTAGAAGATGACCAATGACAATAGATCAGCTTCTCTCTCAGGGGCCCTGGGTCTAGTTCCTTATCCAGTGAAGAATTAAGGATTGGCCAGTTAACTAAAGTATTATTGGAAAGCAACTTCCCTTAGTCTTCTCACACCTTTTTTCTATAGTTAGGGATCCAGTTGTGAAATGCATATGTAAGGGAGTGTCTGGAAATAAATTTAGAGGACTCTGTACTGCTTACCTTCCTAAGGAGGTAGTAGAGTCTATAATCTTTCCTGAAAAAATTTAGGGCTTCTGAATCAATGTCATGTCTGTAATAGGAGTCAATAAAAAGAAAGCTATCAATCTATGTACTTACTATGATCTATTTCACAATAACTTTGGGAAGGCTGATAAATGGTTATTTTTGCCTGATGGTACATAGAGAGTTGATTTACTTTAGAGAGCACAAAAGCAGCTAACTTACTTGGTTTAGAGCATCCTTACTTACACCGACTACTTCAGTTCATAAATGGATTAATACTTCATCATTGTGAGAACCCCTTCTACTGGCACAGGTTGTGATCTATCCACACCTTCTCATTCAGTTTGATTCTTGACCATGTTCTTCTATAAATCCTGCACTGGGTGTTTACCCAAACAAAGTGCTCAAGGTCTCTCAGCATTCCAGCCTGTGTAACAACCAGCTTTGTTCATCCTTTGTTTTTACTGTATGACTGGTCTATCTCTTTTCTACAGTCCGTCATGTCTACCTGAATGATATCTTTTGGTGCCACTTTTTTATGTGTGCAAATCATAATTTTTAATGTTACTGCATCTCAATTCTGTCTACCGTATAGCTTTTTATTGACTATATTTAGAAAAAAAGTATGTGTTTAATAGCCTTGACAAATTATACATGAATTTAGATATAGTTACACTTACAGCAAAATATAACATGTTACAATGTAATATGAAATGAACATGTGTAGCATTAATTTTGTTGTCGTTGTGGTTACTAATTTATTAGAATAGAGCTAGGATCTGTAATTTCACTGGTTAGGGAAGTCTTGATGAGGAAGTTTCTCCACCAATGTAGGTTGAAATTTATCTGCAACTTGGTCTCAGAGAATTATCTACACCACAAAGACATAAAATGAATAGCAAGGGTTAAATAGTCAATGGATATAGAAGCAGGATTTGAACACAGGCCTTCCTGGCTTTTGCCAATTCTCTATCCACTACACTACAGTACCTCCTTTAAATTTTATAAATAGATAAATGAATGTATATTACATATAATTTATTTATCAAGACAATTAATAATATATATTTTCAAAATATACTGATTCATCCATTTCTTTTTTCAAAATTTAATTCTACACATGGGTTCTCCCCACCCCCACCTTCAGAATTGTAAATATTATTAGGAGACTATCAAAGTTCCTTTTGGCCTTTTTGACACATTAATTTCTTAGTATTTACCATATTAATAGGCTAAGGCTAGAAGGATAAAGGTTTTATTTTTTCTTTGATATATGGCAAGTATCAAATTCTAAGACTTAACAAAATGGAATATGCTCTTATAGATGATGGATTATTTCTCAAAAGTTTTTAGTGAGGCAGATAGCTGCCTGAAAAAGAAGATAGAAGGAATTTTCTTATTTCAGTATACAGTACTAATGATATTATCAATTTCTGGGGTTTTGATTTTATCCATTTATATGGTTATGAGACATCAGAATATTAAAAAGCAAAAATTTAAAACCCCCCACAAACAACAGTAGACATTTCCAAAAGCTTTCACAATATATTTTACACATAACTTTAAAACAAGAGAATTGTTCAGATAGATTCATAAACTGACTTTTTTTCCTTATAAATCTGCTCATGGACCTATTACATAAAAAACAGAAATGAAAAAATGTTAAGAAAACTTACAACTCAGTAAAACTTTAACCTGAATCCTCAAGTAGGAGAGATTCTTTCTCCCTTGTAGCTGCTTTTGAAGAAAAAGAAGCACTTCACCCAGTGTTATGTTGATAGCACTTTTCCCCCACTCTTTTCAAGGTCAATATATGCCCTGAGGAGAGGAGGTATTCTGCCTTAGTTCCATACCTTCTTTAACTACAGCTCAGTGTGAGCTACCTACAGGAAAGAGCAATGAAAACTTGTACTTAATGATAGCCCTGCTGTCCTGCCTGGTCAGTTTACTCTACTTTCCAAGGCAGAAAAGTGGACTAATGCACTTGTGCATATTAAGAATGGTATTCTAAGGAGGTTGAAATAATAAGGGCTTTCTTCTAAAGTCACAGCTTACTCTAAAACCAAACATTTAAAAAAAAAGGTATATATATATAAACATTCAAACAGTGCATATATATATACCTTTACACCTGTACATACATGTATATGCTTGCATAGGTGTGCACATATAGGTTACTATTAGTTACGTTATATGTATGTGCATATATACAAGTGTATATACACATATATGTGTGTGTATATATGCCGAAGATATAATTAATTTAATTTTTCATTTATGAATTTAGATGCATTTGGAGCTTAGAAGTTTAATAATTATATTGGTTTGTTGTCTATGGTTTCTTTAAGTATAATGATGTTTTCCTTGCTTATCTGATTTTTTTTGGTCCTATCTTTAAAAAAAACTTTAACAAAAGAAGTTGGAGAGAAGAGGAAAATAAGATTTTGAAACTGAGAGGAAGAACTAGATAACTAGATAAAATAAAAGAAATTAATGTTCAATAAAAGTCCCAAGCCAGGGGGAAAAGACAAGAATGTAGAGAGGACTTGAATTTTTGTTTTTGCTTGGTCTGACTGCAACTTCTGCTTTTTTGGATTCATTTGATGCACAATGATTTTTTTCCATTCCCTCATTTTTATTCTGTACATGTCTTTGCTTTTTAGATGTATTTCTTGTAAGCAACATATTGTTGGGTTTTGTTTCTATATCCAATTTGCCATTCTTTGTTGTTGTTGTTGTTGTTGTTGCTTCATTGGATTGTTTAATCCATTCACATTTAAAGGTATCAATTAGGTTTATGTGTTCCTCCACATGCCATTTTCCCCCTGAATTTGATTTTTTTGGTTCTCTTTTCTGCAAAGATAGTATTTTCAATTTTTTTTAGTTAGTTGAGTTTAACTACTTTAAGGCAACCCTATACCTAGCAGTTGCCTTCCTTTAACCCTCAATTCCTCCCTACTTTGTTACCTTTCACCCAGTTTTAATGTGTTACCTAACTTACTCATTTCTTTTTCTTTGTTTTATCTAGTTATTTAATTCTTCCCCTCCCTTTCCCCTTCTGTTCCAAAGTTAATGAAATCCCTTTTCTTCTTTTCTCCTCATTTGTTAGGTTTAAACATTTTTCTGCTTCTTTTTCTAAAAAGGAAGGGAAGAAGCAAGCATTTTTTGAGGCATCTTCTATCAGCCAGGCACTCATTGTGAATGGAGAGTCTCCCAAAGCTCAGGGCCCCGGACTGAGCAGCCTGACTCGGTAGACACCAAGTAGCTCTGCCCAGACCCTATGTCCCCTGCCAAGATTCTGCTCCTGCCTTTGGATTGCTCTCTCTGCAGGAAGTATTGGTATGTCTTCCCTTCGATAATAATATTTTCCCTAAAACAATGACAAATCTAGAAAACACAGACACAGTCTACATCTGTGGGACAGATGACATCTCCTTAGAGATGCACTGGACATCAACCTGTACCTGGTAAGTGTGAGTTTTAGTTTCTTAGTTTCCTGGGGCTTTTGCATAGTCTTAAACCTAGAATACATTACTCTAGCTTCCTTCAAGACTCAGGTGCTATCTCCTGTGACAGCGGAAAACACATATTTCTGATGGTCTTAGGAAGTGTGACACTGCTCCTCTATCCATCTCCGGGCGGGTCCACCCACATACAGATACACCCCTATACGTGGCATTAGGAAGGTTGAGAACCACTATCCTATGAGAAACCTCTCCTGATGACCTACTTTAGTTTAGTGCTTTCTTCCTTTTCAAATTATATTTTATTTGTGCATTTGTTGAAATATTCCATGTCTCTCAAGTAGCATGGAAGTTTCTTGAGAAAAATGACTTTCTTTTTGTTGTTTTCTCCTCTCTAGTACAGTACCTTATAGGTGCTTAATAAATACTTGTTAAATTAAATGGGTGTGGAAGTCAGCTATACTCTTCAGTTTGATCAAGGGAGTTTTCTAGCTATAACTAGCTTTGTATCATCCATATGCATATCGTGATATCAATAACCTGCTTATCATACAGGATGCTAGAGATGAGGGTTTTAAGCAGGGATGGGCTGGTAAATATTTAACAACCATCTTGGGGGGATGTATATAGAATACACTTGAAAGTTAATTTGAATTACTAACATTTTCCCTATAATTTTTTAAAGTCCAGGTAATTAAAAAAATACTAAATCAAGCCCTGATTTGTAGTATTTGCTCATTTTCATCTGTAATGGTAATGGTAATTTGAAGATCTTCCCTGCCCCTTAATGAGCTTAAGAGAATCTGAAGACCTTTCCTGCTTTGAAAACATACTCTGCCCCCTAATAAGCTGAATGTAATCACATGGAGCCTGAGGTGGGAGGAGTTTGCTGAAGGGTAGAGCAGAGCCCATGGGAAGCAGAGAGTTAGAGTTATCTAGACTGGGAAGAGGAGAGCACACATCCCAGGGAGTCAGTCAGGCTTGTGAGTAAAAATATTGGTTTGTGGGAAGGCTAAACAATGCTGTGGCTCTTTGTGCTGTTGTGGCTTATTAACCTCTTTGCTACTATGATGGAATTGGCTTACTGGTTTTAGGATTTGGTTTTCTGGTGTCTGAATAGATGTTTTGCTTCTGTCTTCTATATGCAGAGTCTGTTATATTTTGCAATCGAGCACCATGTAGGTATATTTATAATGATTGTCAGCACTGTGAATATTGTATTGGTGCTATACTATCAAGCAAACACTCACAATGAAAATTTAACAATAGGCTTTCAGAAACAGTTTGAGCTTCTGGTTTTCAGTCTGAGTGTCCCTAATTTCATTCTTCACTATATCTCTTCCATTTATTCATTCAGGCTACCCCATACTTGAAATACATTTCTTTTATGTATTTCCCCATTGAGATCCTTCTCTTAATTTGAAGTCTAGCTCAATTGCCACTTTTTCCATGAGGGTTTTCCCTTAGCTAACAATAATCTTTTTTACTCCCCCCCCTGATTTTCTTAGGCCACTTTTTATCACTCTGTTTTGCCCTCTGTACTCTACTCAGAATCATTCTCTTTTTTTGTACACATCATTATTCATCCCCCTTCCTAGTGTAATCTCTTAAAGAACAAGGACAAGAGGAGTATAAAAATGGGGTATATATAAGAGGAAAAGGCTCAATAATGTAGTTTTCCAAAAATCTTGCTCCTTGATTCTCCCATATAAGTCTCTCAAGGTACTGAAATAATAATGAACTTCATTAAGAATATCCCAGCTGCTAGTACCCCACAGGAACTGAGGAGGATACTGGGATCCTGCCATCAGTAAGGAGAAGAATTCACTTAGAATGAGAGTAGGGCAGTGATGACCATGCTGACATGGCCTCAGAATTTGTAGGGCTTAGACATCAAAGCAAATGCCAGCCAGTCCTAATTTAATACTCAGATGAGGAAACCAAGACTCAGAGGAATGCCCTCTCCATGCCAGGGATGAGACCCAGGGCAGTTGATTACAAACCCACTGCTCATTCATTTCCTTAGACCAGGAAGAAAACCAGGTTTGGACGTCTGTGATTTCTTAAGTCACAGACAATCCACATTGTCATTTATAGGGAATCTCACCACATGTTTTAGAATGACCAATCTAGGGAAACTTATTGACTGGGGAGGAAAAAAATAAACCAATAATACTATAGCGTTCAGTTGGAAACAATTGCTTTATAGATGCTCTGTCTCAAGGGTCTACTCCATAATATGCTACCATGTATGATTTATGTGTCTAGTCTTTGGGACAGCCATGATTTCCTTGGTGCGTATACTCATTTTACTCTGTAAATCTCAATGTGACATCCACTTCCTTCTGTCTAACTGTCCCCAGTGCTGCTGGTCTTAGCATTGAAGACTTGACTGGGGCCTTGGTTTGTCAGGAAATTAGTCGGTTGAATAACCATTTATTAAGTACTTACTGTGTGCCAAGTTTTGTGCTAATGAAGA
>CM053594.1:302867364-302914248 GCA_028646575.1 Pseudocheirus occidentalis | reverse complement strand
CCTAGAAGAGAGGAGATTGTGGGAGGGGCTTTGCAGTGGGATCACTGTTTTGGGCTTGGGGGTGGGGGAAAGAAGGGGAGAAAATTTGTAACTCAAAACCTTGTGGAAATGAATCATGTAATCAAGAAAAAAATTAAAATGAAAATTAAAAAAAAAAGAAATGTTAAAAAAGATCCAGGGAGATTTAATCCCAGGAGGTGGAGATCAGCCCAAGAACCCAGTGAATGGAGGACTATTTGTAGTACAGCTAACCACCCCACTCAAATTATGAAGCTGCAGAGATTGACCCAAGTTCAATCCCACCTCCCACCCCTGCCATATAGGAACTGATGAGATGAGCAGACTAAAGAAAAATCCAAAAGACGATGAGGAAATATATATGCGTTGAGAGACAGCCAGAGGGTAAACCCTAAGGAGGGTTGTAAGCCCCACAACAGATCAGACCTTAGAGAAGAAAAAAAAGTCCCATTCAGAAAGATTGTAGGAGTACCCAGAAGAAAAGAAACAAAATATAAATAAAATATAATAGCCAGGGAGGAAATAATGACAAGAAGTATCATTATCTTTTTTTTTCTTTTTGGAGGGCAATTGGCGTTAAGTGACTTGCCTAAAGTCACATGGCTAATGGCTAATTTTTGTGTTAAGTGTAGGAAGTAAGATTTGAACTCACATCCTCCTGGCTTCAGGGCCAGTGTTCTATTCACTGCTGCCCCTGAGAATAGTTATCTTAGAAAAAATATATATGAAAACAGACCAGAATTCTTAGGAAAAGATGAAAATACAATCCACTGTCACCTGCTGAAAGAAAACTCAAAATGAAAATTCCTGATATCTTTGCTTCAAATCTAGAACTTCTAGGTCAAAGAAGAAATACTATGAACAATCCCAAAAGAAGAGTTCAAGTACCAATTGGCTACAGTAAAGTTCATTTGAGACTTTGTAGATGCCATTAGAGAGGAGAGAAGAGCTTGGTGTTCAATATTCCAAAAGGCTTGCAACAAAGGAAAACCTGTTCTGCAAAACTACATATAATCCTATTCAAGGTGGAGATGTGTGTATGTATGCAGAAAATGGATCTTTAATGTCACAGAATTTCCAAGTATTTCTGATGAAAAGGCCAGAACCAAGTAGATATTTTGAAATAAAAATGTAGGTGCCAAGAGAAATAGGAAATGAAAAAAGTGCTTGGTTCCCTAGACTGGAATTTTGGATCACTTCACTTCAGTCCTTCCAGTTTGACTGAGATCAAATTAATTTATTCATTCAACAGCAATGATATTTTGATACAAATTTTGTTGCTGTCTTGTTTTTCATGATGACTTCTGGAAATCCTGGCCTTTCCCCCCTTCAAATCGAACCCTAATTTATAATAAGGAAAAGTAATTAAGCAAAATCATGTAATGTAGGGAGATCCCTCTGAGGCTGTATATAAAATTCTTCCCTACTAGTTCCCTTAGCTCTCTCTACCTTGAAAAGACAAGTACTGAAGCGTAAGTATGGCATGAACATGTATTGTGTGCAAGGGATTGTGATCTTATGGCCATGTTTGTGACTTAATTACATCATGATTTCAATGAAAGTGAGATAACCAACTGAAGTTGGCTGGTTGTTGTCCTTTGTTTTTGAAGAGGATCAAAATGACATCATTATGCTAGAGTCAAGTTACAATGTGTCTGACTATGACTGACAAGACCAATATGAACTCAGAATGTTCTCCCACAGGCTAGACACAAATACTCCATATGAACATTTGGGGTGAATTCTCTACATTTGTGTATCTCACATTTCTTTTGAGTTTCTTTAATTCTGCTTTGGTCATAGAGTAAACGCCTTCTCTGATGAGGGCATGCCATGCTGAGAAGTCCTATGCCAGTGTCTCCCATGTCATAAAACAATTCCAAAGTTCTTAAGAGAGACATTGAGAGTGGTATTGCTTCTTCTGACCACCATGCAAATTCTTGCCCTATGTGAATTCTCCATAAAATAGTCTTTCTGGCAAAAGTGTTCATTTTGCATTCAAGCAAAATGGCCAGTCCATTTGAGTTGTGCCCTCTGCAGTAGAGTTTGAATAGTTGACAGTTTAGTTTGACAAAGGACCTCAGTGTCTGATATTTTACCCTTCCTGGTGATCTTCAGAATCTTCCCAAGACAATTCAAATGGAAGTGATCCAATTTCTTGGCATGGTGCTGTTATACTGACCAGGTTTCACAGGTATACAATTTGATTTCTATGAAAGTGAGATGACCATCTAAAATACTGTAGTTCTTGAAAGCAGAAGTGGATGGAGAACTCTTCCTCTTTTTCTTATCTCCCCTCTAGCAGTGGTGAGCCTATTCTTTCAGTCCTGACAACACATAGCCAAAATAATTTTTAAGCAATGTAAGAAAGACTTAAAATTGGAAGGGTTATATATCTAGAGAGAGAAGAGACTAAGCTGTCTGACCCTCCCATTTATAGCTAGGAAACTCAGATTTTCCTGAAGAAACTGAAGGATAGAGGGGTTAAACGATTTTTCTAAGTCACTAATCAGTCAGAAGGGTCAGAATAATTCTCAACATGTAGTCTTAAAGAGTTGCCTAGGGCACTATGAAATTAAGTGACTTACCTATGGTCACACAACAATTATGGGTCAGATTCAAGACTTGAACCCAGGCCTTCTTGCCTCTAAAGTCACCTCTTTGTCTACTGTAAGATGCTATCTTTTATAGTCCAAATAATGGCATTTAAATATGTGACAGGAATAAACTACATCTGAATGTAGTATTTCTTCCTTTACATAGTAGAGGGTCATAGACTTTGGAATTAGAAGAGATTTTTGAGACACTTAGTCCAAATTTCTGATTTTTTAAGGTAAAGATATGGAGAAACAGAGAAAGGGTGTGACCTGCCCAAGATTACCAAACTGGGATTTGAAGCAAGGTCTTATGATTCCAAATGTAATGTGCTTTACACTATTTCAACCACCTTAAAATTATTTTAAATTTATTTTTAACATTCCTTTAAAATGTTGTAACAAATTCTCTCCCTTCCTCCAGTCCTTCCCCACTCACTGGGAAGGCAACCAATAAAACATCAATTATACATATGAAGTCATGTAAAACATATTTCCATATTAGCCATCTTGCTCACCCCCCCCGACCCCCTACCCTCCACTTATAAGCAAGAAAAAGAAAGGAAGCTTTAAAAAAGGCATGCATGCTTCAATCTGCACTCACAGTTCATTAGTTCTGTCCCTGGAGGCGGGTAGCATTTTTCATCATGAGTCCTTTGAAGTTGTTTTGAATCATTATATTGATCAAGTGCTTTGCAATAGATGTATTTCTGAAAGTTTCAAGTGCAAATAAAACAATATACTAAATACATTTGCAGCTCTTGTATTAAAACAACTCTTTGATGAATCTTTTGGTAAATCTATTAAAAAATAGTATTTTTCACATATTAGATTTTTTTTTGGTAGAGTAGAACATACCTGTAAAATTTCCATGTATTTTTCTCCTCCCATTAAATGTCTGATTGTAAGAATACATCAAACCATTTCTCACTCTTATGATTTACTTATCCCCCTACAATATGATGCCGTATTCCACTTGCTGTCAGTGTTAACAGAAAACTTGGCCTTGCCTTCAGGGACCTATATTTTCTTTCTTACGGAATTAAAAGAGGCACAGTTACTATACTATAGGAACTTGGTGGGGGGAAGGGCAGAGGCATGTGGGTTTATCAAAGCCATTTTAAAGTTAAAGCATTTCGCGAAAGTCTTGGCCCAGGAGGGAAAACTGATCCACTATAACTGAAAAGAGAAAGGCTAGCAGGGAGCTGGTGGGAGTCAGTCACCATGGCTCCTTTTGGAGCTCGCAGCTCTGTGAGCCAGCAGGCACTGAAAGCAAACGAGGCAAAAAGTGCTTTTAACAGTCTGAGCCAGAGCTGTCCGTTCAGCACCACCCAAGTCACTGAACATCAGAAACATGGAGAGAAGAAAAGAGCAAAGATGGCTTTCCATAATGGTGCCCTCGGGTTCATGCCATGGAAGGAATTATAGGGAATAAGGAGAGCCCTCTGGAACTTCTGCTAATTGCCTCCTCTTGATAGGGTTTGAGATGGAACTACTGTCAGCTGCAGGGGTGATAAGTTAGCAAGGGTTTACAGTGTTTCTTTTGCAGTGCTTGCAAATAATTTTAGTATGACAGAATCTATCCCACCCAAACCAACCTATACGTATACCAAGAACATCTCCTTCCTGTGCAATAGTGACAGAAAAAGCTACCATACCTCTGCTACAGACACTACAAGACAATTAGGATCAGATTGTCCATTCACTGATCCATGGGGGATGGTCACCAGCTCTCTGCTTGCCCTTTCTCCTTGCTGAAATTTATTAAAACAAATTAAAATTTCCCATGTTGGTGGCATAATGAAAAGAGCACTGGGCCATCACTCAGGAAATCTGAGTTTTAATCTTTGATTCTAACTGCTAACATATATCTCTATTTTTCTGTAAAATGGGGGTAAGAAGTCTGACATGATTTATTTCTCAGGCTGTTACTTTCACCTGTTGGCTTCCCTGGCATTCTTTAGGACTCAACTCTAATCCTTTCTTCTGCAAGAAGCTTTTCCTGGATTTCCTTCACCCCCTTCCCTTTGAGATTGTTTCCAATTTACACTGCATTTACATCTTGCACATATAGATTTGCTTGGATGATGTGTCCAGGGACCACGTCAATCTTTTCTTGTATCCTTATCCCTAGGATTGTTGATGAAAAAAAATAAACAAAAACTAACATAAATCATCCATCTATATTAACCACCAAATTTCATCTCCTGTGTAATATCCCTTCCCCCATTGGAGTCCTAAATTAATCTCTCTAACCCTTTTGCATCACTGTCCAGGTCTGCATCTCAATGGACATGTCCTATACTGCCTACAACACCCCTGAATGCTGATGAATCGGATTAAAATGTAATTGGGAAATATTTAGCAAAATAAAAAAAATATATAGTAAAACATAGATAAGATTGCATTTCAAAACTAAGTCAATATTCTTTCCACAAGGATCCTTAGGCATACTTTAGAGGCCCTGTTTCTATCTAGGTGTGAGACCACTGCCCAAGAGTAATAATAGTAATGCTAGACCAAGTTAGGAAATAGGGCATAGACTGTGTCAATAGCCATGCCCTTATGAATCTTCTAAGTTAGATATGAGTAGAAGATTATGGAAATTATTATAGGTGTAGTTAGTCACATCATATAACCTAAGGTAGTTAAAAATGATTTCATGGAATATCTGAAAACCTAAAGAGAATGGTGCTTAGAAGACTTGAGTTGAAGTATAAAGAGATCTGGATGTGCATTTCACTCATGAGGGTTACTAGTTGCATGAAAAAAGGACGAGTCACTTTACCTTTCTGAGTCACAATTTCCTCATTTGGAAACTGAGGATTACAATGCCTATAGTGAGGACCTGACAAAGTTGTCATGAGGCTCAGTTCATAATACACACACACACACACACACACACACACACACACACAAATCTCAGTCAGTCAATAAACATTAAGTGCCTACTATGTACTTGAGAATACAAAAATAGGCAAAGACAACCCCCATCCTCAAGGAACCTGACAGCACAATGAGGAAGACAACAAAAAAACCCACAATTATTTGCAAACAAGCTACATACAAGAAAAATAGGAATAATTAAAGGAGGTAAGGCACAAGAATTAAGAGAAGGTGGGAAAGGATTCCTGTAGAAGGCGGAATTTTACTTGGAACTTGAAGTCAAGGAAGAGGAGATGAAGAGGTAGAACTTTCCAGGTATGGGGGATGATCAAAGAAATTGCCTGAAGCTAAGACATGGAATATTTTACTCAAGAAATAGCAAAGAGTCTGTCAATGCAATGAATAGTATGTTGGGAAGTAAAGTGTAAGTATAAAGGTGGAAGGGGAAATCTAGGTTATAAAAGAGTTTGAACGTCAAACAGAGGATTTTATATTTTGTCCTAGAGATGGTAGGGAACCATTGGAGTTTATTGAGTCAGGGAATGATGTGTTTGGATCTGTGCTTTAGGAAATCACGTTGATGACTCACAGGAGGAGGAATTAGAGTGGAGAGAGACTTGAGGCAGGCAGACCCACTAGCAGGCTATCATAATAGTTCAAGTGTGAAGTAATGAAAGCCTTCACAAGAGTGGTGGCAGTGTCAGAAGAGAGAAGGGGATGTGTTTGAGAGATGTGCAAAGGTGAAATTGATGGGCCTTGGCAACTAGTTGAATATGGAGGGTGAAGGATTGTGAGGAGCTGAGGGTGACATCTAAGCTATGAGCCTGAGGAACTGGGAAGATGGTGTTTCCCTCTACAATAATAGGGAAGTTTTTTTGTTTGGGGGATGTGTGTGAGGATTTAGAGGGAAAGATAAGCTCAGCTTTGGACATACTGAATTTTGTTTGAGATGTCTGAAACGCAGTTGGAGATGCAAAATTGGAGGTCAGCAGAGAGGTTAGAGAAGTATAGATAGATTTCAGAATCATCAACATAGAGACGGTAATTAAATCCATGGGAGATAAAATCACCAAATGAAGTAATATATAGAGAGAAGAGAAAAGAGTCTAGGACAGACCTATGTTTAGAAGGAATGACCTGAAGGAAGATCTAGTAAAGGCAACTGAGATGTAGCAGTCAGAAAGGTAGAAGGAGAACCAGGAGAGAGTGGGGTCCTCAAAACCTAGAGAGAAGAGAATATAAAAAAAGAGTATGATCAACAGGGTCAAAGCCTGCAGAGAGGTCAAAAAGAATGAGGAGTGAGAAAGGACAATTGGATTTGGTAATTAAGAGGTCATTGATAACTTTGGAGAGAGTTCTGGTGGGATGAGAAAGGTGGAAGCAAAATTGTAAGGGGTTGAGAAGTGAGTGGAACAGCTGGGTGGCCCAGTGGATAGAGCAAGCAGTGGGCTTGGAATCAGGAAGACTCATCTTCATGAGTTCAAATCTGGCCTCAGACATTTACTAGGTGTGTGACCCTGGGCAAGTTATTTAACCTTGTTTGCCTCAGCTCCCCATTTGTAAAATGAGCTAGAGAAAGAAATGGCAAAATATTATCTCTACCAAGAAAACCTCCAAATGGGGTCACAAAGAGTCAGAGATGACTGAAACAACTCAATAGCAACAAAAAAAAGTGAGAGGAAAGAAATTAAAGTAGCATCTAGGTGGTGAAATGGATAAAGTTCAGGGCCTGGAATCAGTAAGACCATAGTCCGGTCTCAGACACTAGCTGTGTGATGATGGCCAAGTCATTAACTTCTGGCTACCTTAGTTTCCTCATCTGTAAAATGCAAATTAACAGTGTCATCTACTTATCAGGTTTGTTATGGGGATCAAATAAGATAAAGACTGTAAATTACTTAGCTCAATTCCTGGCACATAGTGAGAGATACAGAACGGGTAGCTATCACTTTTTCCCTCCACTCTGCTTGTCTGTCTAGTTTTTAATTCCTCACCACAAAATACCCCTCCAAGGTTAAGATTATTGCTTCTAATCTTATCACCATGAAGCCTTCTTTTGGGCCTTGTCTGATACCACCTACCTCAGCCTCCCCGCCCCTCATTGGAGGCCTGGAAAGTAGAGTACCAAACTCCTCCCAATGTCTTTCTCTATAGATGACAGAAACTGAACTTTTTTGCCCATTCTATTCGGCATACATTGAACTGCTTGGTTTTAACCTCACTAAACAAGATATCTCTAGATCCCTCACCCTTTTTTGACTCCTTTTGTGTGTTATCTTCTCCCATTAGATTGTAAGCTCATTGAGGGCAGGGATGTATTTCTTTTTTTTTTTTTTAATTAATTGTATCTCCAATGTTTACCACAGGGCCAGATATATAGTAGGCACTTAATAAACATCAACTGGATTGGATAAAAGGCACCTATTATAGATGTCCTTTTCAATGAATTTAACTGTAAAGGTCAGAAGAGATAGAGGCCAATAGTCAATGGAGATGGAAAAGATCAAGTGAGAGTTTTTTAAGGAGGGGGAGATACGGACATGTTTATAAATAATGGGGAAGAATCCAGTGACATGGAGATATAGATTGCCTCACTACCTTGAGGGCTGAGTATAACATAAACTTGTAGTGACCACAGTCAGAAAAGTTGCTTGATTTTCTTCTTGATCGAACAGCCATATGCATTGGAACAAAGATTGAGATAGTTAAGGTCATCCATGGCCTGAGGCTTGGAGTGGTGCAATATGATAAGACAGTCGGTAATATGATAAAGGACTCCAGAGAAGAGGACAATGTAGAATTGTATTGGTTTACCAAGAGGTCAGGATGGGTAAATGAGGAAAGAGTAGCTATTGCAAGGGAGATGGTATGGGAGAGAACTAAGGGACTGAGGGACTAGAGGTTATGTTGTGGACAAAGAGGAGGATTTGGTAAGGGAAAGTGGAGGGAGAGGTAGAAAGTCAATAAATAATGGTCAGATAAGGATATTTTTGAAGTCTTGAATATGGAAGTTGTACATTTGTCTGTTATGGGATGATTGAGTGTATCACCATCTTTGTGTATGACTGAAGTGGGGTGGAGAAGTCGGTCATGAGAAATAAATAGATTGAGGAACTGAGTGTTGAGAGTATATTTATGGGGGGTAGGGGTGTGTGTGTGTGTGTGTGTGTAGCATATGGACATATATACGTGTATAGGATTTGCAAATTTTAAAGTGCTTCATAAATGTCGGCTCTTATCATTTTCCCGTCTTACCATAATTATGAAGACCATAAGGGGGAAAAAAGATCATAATGGTGATCATGACTTTTTGCCAACATCTTCCAGAGAGGATGAAGAGAAAGTCTATGATGAATTTGATAAAACCCTTCAGACCAACTCAGAATATGCCTCGATTTGTGGTAAATCCAATAGAAGGAAGGACTCAGGGTAGGAGAGCAAAAAAAAGTTGGAAAATGTGCTTAGCAATTAAGATACAGAAGTCATACTCAAAAATCTTAATCTGTATATCAAAAATAATTTTTTTCAATATGAGGCTTAGAAGACTGGTCATGAACATGATGAGCACCAAAGAGTACAAGAACAATTTTATCTAAATATATTGGAAACAACTGATTGCTGATTAGGTACTCATTTCTTTATTGAGCTTTGTTGTGCAGTAGGACAATTGATTAGTGAGAGCAAAGGTCAAAACCTATGCTAAACTAGAAGAGAGAAAACAGATGAGAAGACTAGTGCATAAATTACAGTAATTATAACCTGACCAATTTTAGTTAGCTGCCAATTGTGGAGGTAAGCATAAACACAAGGGCATTGACTTTGATAATCAACATTAAGATGACATTTAACTGATGAAAAGCAATCAGCATAATAGGAGGTCAAAAGAGCCCACAAATCACCTCAGTCAGAAGACATCTGTTCTCTTTGCCAAGTGGAGTAAAATGGCAGCCAAAGTCAACACTGGTTTAAAATATGAGCTCATTTGCAAAACATCATGGAGGCAGTTGATAGAAAAGTCACACATCTTACAACAAAAATCAGTATAAAAGAAAATAAGTCTTTAGAAAGATTTGCATTAGACTCAACTGAGGATCCAGACTCAAGCTGGAATCAACCCAAGAGCATTATAGGTAAAACTGGGAGGCCAACAAATAGGTGTAAAATGGAATAATTTTGCCAGCATTTCTGCAGTGATCCATTCTCATCATTAGTGAAAGTGAGCCTTCACATCTGAACCCTTACTCCTCAAAAATTAGTATGTCTTAGGGGCAGCTAGGTGGTGCAGTGAAGAGAGCACTGGCCCTGGAATCAGGAGGGCCTGAGTTCAAATCTGGCTTCAGACACTTAACACTTACTAGCTGTATGACCCTGGGCAAGTCACTTAACCCCAATTTCCCTGCCTTCCCCCCTCCAAAAAGACAAAAAAAAATTAGTATGACTTATTGGGAAGTGGAAATAGACCTTAAGATGGAAGAATGACTAGATCAGAACAATATCTACCAAAGGAATCCATACTAGAAATATATTTTGAAAGCCTTGAACTATCTACTTAAAACATTTTTTTTCAAGGGGAAAAGAAACTAAGAAG
This sequence comes from Pseudocheirus occidentalis, assembly GCA_028646575.1. NCBI lineage: Eukaryota > Metazoa > Chordata > Mammalia > Diprotodontia > Pseudocheiridae > Pseudocheirus > Pseudocheirus occidentalis. The sequence goes on along the minus strand of CM053594.1, from coordinate 302,904,162 downwards.
AATGGGAAAATTATTGATGATATTAGGATAGAAAAAGACAAAAGCAATAGCAGAAACTCCTGAGATTGTGGTCCTGCTATGGCCATCCAGTTAGATGTGGTTTCCTTTTTCTTTTCTTCTTGTCCTTGACGTCATTGCACAATTCCTTTTTCCCTTTGTTCTTTTACAATTCTCTCTGTACTCTTTCCAGAGTATTTCCTGACATAATTTACTCTATTTTAATCTCTTGCTTTTGTATTTTCAGTCTTTATTACAGATGAATCACAAGAATCACTTAAGATTCTTGAGTCTGTCCTCTATGGGCCAAGTTCTTCTCACTTAGGTACTGAATTGTCCATATCAACTAGCAAAGAGCTTTGTCTCTATCTTCTTACCAACTCCCTCTCAAATATTTGAGTGAGCCTAATCTGGTCCAATATAACTGCACCCTGGAAATTTGGTGCCACTTTTTGACATCTAGGGGTTATTTGACTACTGCTTCTCCAGAGGGTCCTTTTCCTTATCTGGAGCTTATCACCAAGACCCTGGTCCAGAATTCCACACCAAATCAGAGGATAATTTGCTAAATCTGACTATGCCAGATAACCCCAGGCTACACAGACTCAGGACTTGTATGCTTATCCCTATATATCACTTTATTTTCCCCAGTCCTTTGGATGCCATGCTTGCTTTCTTCTGTGATATTTTAATCCTTTACCTGGGTGAACAAGTATGTCCATCAGGCCTATCAGGGACAAGATGTTCTTCAAGACAGACTAGCAATCCAAAATTCCTAATTAATTATAAATATCAACAGTTGATACAAGAAGGATTTGTAATTTTCTATGGGAATTCTCTCAATCTAGATAGATCCAGTCTTCCTATGATAAAATAGATAGATCCTAGAGAGTTTACTGAGACATACAGAGATTAAGTGACTTATCCAGGGCTGTAAAATTAGCAAGGTCTGGAAACGGAATTTGAACTTAGATCTTCAGCACTACATCCACTGCTCCATTGCCATCCATTGCCTCCTATGATTTCATAAGTTTATCACAAATAAAAAAAATTGGGGAAAAGATTCACTATTAAACAAATGTAATTAGGAAAATATGTTTAAAATTTTGTGGCAAATGGATTTAGAACCACATCTCACACAATGCATATTAGTGAATTGTAACCAAAGAGACGCTTTAACATAAATTGAACTATTGAAAAGAAAAAAGTGGAATAATGCATTTATCTAAATAGAAGAGAACAATTTTATTTTTTTTGGTCAACAAATAGAAGAAAACATTAGGGACAAAATAGAAGTGCTTAACTACATTTAAATAAAAAAATTCTCAAGAGTGAAACCAAGATAATGAAAACATTATATTAAAATCAAATGTCAAATAAAACTTATACTGACATGTCTATGCCTATCTCAATATATATTCATGTCTATATTTACTTCTACATACCTAAAAATTGACAGAGATAAAACTCCTACTCTACAAAGAAAGGGTCAAGGGTCTATGAATATTTACCAACAATTTTCAAAAGAGGAAGCATAAATTGTTAAATATGACTTGAAAAAATGTCAAACCAGAGAATCACATAAGGACTTCTAGGGATAGAACCAAGATAGCAGAATAGAAAAAACACTCAATGAAACTCTCTCAACATTCCCCTTGAAACAATTTAAAAATAATTCCCAAATCAAATTATGTAGTAGCAGAGCCAACAAAAGATCAGAATGTGACATTCCTCCAGCTCAGGACAACTTAGGAGGTCCAAAAGAAAGATCTGTGATGTGGGGATGGAGGCTAACTGGGGCCCACATGGATAAAAAACCACTAGTGGGACTAGGTGATAGTGAAAGAAGCAACAACAACTTTGGGAACTCTCATGCCAAAAACAGTCAAGAGACTTGGCAACTGATCAGAAAAACATTACAGAGGATGCCTGGGCTAGCACTGGATTTAAGACCAGATGCTGTTTGGTGTATCTGTGGTCTATATCCACTTATGGGTCATAGTTCAGGGGTGCAGACCAGCACCTTTGATCCAAAGGGAATAAGAGACCTGAGGAGCAGTATCACTTATGATCACAATGAATCAGAGATCCCAAAGAATAGTATCACTTCCAGTCTCAAGGGATCAGGGTTCCTGAAAAGTTGTATCACATCTAGTCTCAAGGGATCAGGGGCCCTGAGGAAGAGCATCATTTCTGGTGCCAAGGGAGGTGAGAACCTTTCTGAGTAGGACCACAGTGCAGACCAAGAAAGCAGGACCACACCTCTCCCCAGATCACACCACCTTGGAAGCATAGAATAGGATTACAGAATTAGAAACCAGGATCCAACAATTTGTTGTTTATAAGAAACACATTCAAAACTGACAGACGTAGACATAGTTAAAATAAAAGGCAGGAGTATAATCTATTATTCTTTAGCTGAAGTAAAAAAGTAAAAAAAATCATGATCTCAGACAAAGCAAAAGCAAAAGTAGACCTACTTAGAGGATAAGCAGGGAAACTACAATTTTTCTAAAGGCATCATAGACAATGAAGTAATATCAATACTAAACATATATGCACCATATATAACATCTAAATACTTTACAGGAGGAATTATAGGGAGAAATAGACAATAAAAATAAACTAGTTGTAGACCTCAATGCTCCTCTCAGAGCTAGATAAACCTAACCATAAAATAAAAAGCAAAAACGTTGAGGAGATGAACAATCTTAGAAAATTTAGATGTGATAAACCTCTAGAGAAAATTGAATGGAAATACAAAGAAGTATTCATTATTCTCACCTGTACATGATACCTTCACAAAAACTGAGCATGTATTAGGGCATATAAACCTCACAAAACAATGTAGAAAAGAAGAAATACTACATACACCATTTCAGATGATAATGCAATAAAAATTACATTCACCAAAGGGCCATGGAAACATAGATTAATAATTATTGGAAACAAAATAATCTAATTCTAAAAAAAAAGAGTTGGTCAAAAAAATCATAGGAACAATCAACGATTTCATTAAAGGGAACAACAACAATAAGATCACATGACAAAATTTGTGTAATACAGTCAAAGAAGTACTTAGTGGAAAATTTTTATCTCTAAATATATGCATTCATGCAAGTAAAAAACTAGAAATAGAATAAATTAAAAATCCCCAATTAAACACCAAAATGAAAATCCTGACAATCAAAAGAAAATGTAAAATACTTGAGAGTCGACCTGACAAGACAAGCCCAGGGACTATCTGAACTGAATTACAAAACACTTTTTACACAAAGACGAATCTAAAAAATTGGAGAAATTTTCATTGCTCATGGGTAGACTGAATCAATATACTAAAAATGACAATTATACCTAAGTTAATTTAGTTATTCAGTGACATACTAATCAAACTACCAAAGAATTATTTTGTAGAGCTAGGAAAAAGAAAAACAAAATTCATCTGCAAGAACAAAAGGTCAAGAATATCAAAGATATCATTGGAAAAAAAATGTGAAGGAATGCAACTTAGCAGTACCAGAGTTCAAACTATATTGCAAAATGGTAATTATGGAAACAATTTGGTACTGGCTAAGAAACAGAGTGCTGGATTAGTGGAATAAATTAGGTTCCAAATCTTGTGGAAGTGAATGTTGAAAATGAAAAAATAAATTAATTTATATATATATATGTATGTATGTATGTATATTGTGAGCTTAAGAAATTAGAAGATGAAACAGATCCTGAGACCAAACATTTAACCCAATTTTACAATAAGGTACTGTAAACATCCCATAAAAGAAAAAGAAAAGAAAATCAGACTTCTCTTCTGGCACAAAGGGAAGGCCAAAAATCTTTACTTGGACTTTTCAGATTATGGAGGAAACTCATGATGTGGAAGGGATGAGCGCATTAGCAGTTCCATAGGATTAGAGGTGGATGAGAGAACAGGAACGATTAGACTTTCTGCTTTGTATCCCCAGTGCTGGGTATAGTATCCGGATTGTAAAGACAACCAATATTTGTCAAATTGGAGGGAATCAACCATGGTCAGGCACGGGGTAATTTTACACTTAAGGAGTTTGGTGGAAAGTATGTGGAGTCCTCTCAGTTCTTCCTATAGGCTCTTACTCGCCCCACTTCAGCAGCGCCCTCCCCTTTGTCAGTGCTCAGAGGTGACTGGGGGAAAGGCAACCGTCGCTGTGATAGATGCAGATGTGATCTTGTTGTTCAGTTGTTCTCAGTCATGTCCAACTCTTTGTGACCCCCTTTGGGGTTTTCTTAGAAAAGATAGTGGAGTGTTTGCCATTTCCTTCTCCAGGTCTTTTTACAGATGAGGAAATGAGGCAAACAGTGTTAGGTGATTTGCCCAGGGTATTACAGCGAGTGTGTCTGAGGCCAGATTTGAGTTTAGGTCTCCTGGATTCCAGGCCCAGCACTCTATCCATTGTGCTGCCCAGCTGTTCCAGATGTGATCTTACTCCCAGAAGCTTCAACCCTCTGAGCCCTCAGTGCACATTCTCTTCTCTTATTGAGACTATAGGGCTCTATTGCATCTAATAAGAATCTGATGGGCTTTTTTTCTTTTTCTGAGGAGGGGTTTGAGGAGGACCCCTGGATCTAGAACCTAACCATATGTTACTCCCCTTGTATATTATTTTTTTTTCTTTTTGGAGGGGGAAAGTCAGAACAATTGGGGTTAAGTGACTTGCCCAAGGTCACATGGCTAGTAAATGTTAAGTGTCTGAGGCTGGATTTGAACTCAAGTCCTCTGACTCCAGGGCCAGTGCTCTACTTACTCTGCCACCTAGCCACCCCTCCCTTTGTATATTTTTGTCATTAAACCTGGTCACTCGCACAAGTTGCCAGGACCCCACACTTCTGGACAATAATCCTCTCAAACATGCTGCTGTCATTGTCTACTCCCCTTCCCTCTCCTCCTCTCCCATTCCTGAGCTAACTCTTTCTTGTTCTTCTTGAACTTGGCTCCTTATCAAACTTCCTTACACACATACAGGGCTATTTTATATCACCATTCCTATATTGACTAGAGAATGTCCCAGTGCTTCCTAAATAATTCCCCATTCCCACCCATATAACTGGCAGCTGTGAACAGCTGTGTGTCCTTACTGCCTCCTACAAGCAACTGTCTCACTTTTATCTTAAAAAGACTCTAACAAGCCCAACTTTTTACCATCAATGTTCACTCAGGAATGCCACATTGCTGCAAATTTTGAAACACCACAATATCGAAAGGATAAGAGGGAGACCTATGAAAAACTGGGACAAATCTGCTCTTTGATTAGCTCCATAGCAAGGCCAGAGGGGCTTTGTCCCGAGGAAGAAATGTGTATGTGGGGCAGCTAGGTGATAATAGAGGAAGTTCCATGGCATAGTGGGTAGAGTACTGGATTTGGAATCAGCCAGATCTGAATCTGAATCCTGCTTTGGACACAGTAGCGGTATAATCCTGGACAAATCACTGAACCCCTCCATGCCTACATTTTCTCATTGATAACATGGTGGAGTTGGAGTTGATGACCTGTGAAGTTTCTTCCAGTTTTCTATCTATGCTCTTACGCCCCTATAATTCTCCCTTAGAAATCCTTCATCTAAGAGAAGGAAGGAGAGGAACAATTCAAATCTTTGGCAAGGTGATCCTATAATAAAAAATTAATAAACAAAAGAGGATGGGACCTTCTTTGAGAGATCCTTGCCTCCGTCTCCAGTATGGCCTCAGGCAGAGGGGCATCATAACTTCCAGTCAGTGTTGGGATGAGGGGTGGTCCCTAAACTCTCCATTTCTTCTCAGAAGAGGGGGAATTTCAGGGCTCCATTCCCTCTAGTAATAGGTGCTGGGCTGATCCAAGGCAAGGAATTCGCTTCATGGAATTCAAATAGAGAATGGGCACTTCAAAGGAATATTATGTTCAGAGAGATGGGGCAGAGCTGTTTAAGTTTTGCTTCCAAGTGGTGGACTGGGAAGAAGTCTCTCAGATTGAGATATACCTCCATCAGGCCCCCACTACAACTGAATTTGCCTCAGACCCTATAATTCTATGTTTATATCTGCATGTAGCATATTATCAGTGATGATTTATGTGTGAGGAGTAACATTATCAGGGACTTGTATAACTGCCTCTAAATCTAACCTTTTTAACCCACCTACTTTTTTCACATTATTCATTGTAAAAAAAAAAACGCAAGAAAGATAAAGTATGCTTCAATCTGCACTCAGAGTTCATTAGTTCTTGTATCAGTACATATATATTTATATATATGTGTATATATGTATATGCATATACACATACATATATGTGTGTATGTATGTAATGAAGCTTTTATCAGAGAAACTTGCTGTAAAAATTTTCTCCACTTTCCTATGTACCTTTTTTTTTTGCTTTTTGTAGGGCAATTGGGGTTAAATGACTTGCCCAAGGTCACACAGCTAGTTTTCGTGTTAAGTGTCTGAGGCCGGATTTGAACTCAGGTCCTCCTGACTCCAGGGCCGGTGCTCTATTCACTGCGCCACCTAGCCGCCCCACTATGTACCTTCTAATATTTGCTACATTAGTTTTATTTGCGGAAAACTTTTCTAATTTAAGGTAAATAAAATTATTCATTTTATCTCCCATGAGTCTTTCTGTCTCTTGTTTGGTCGTAAGCTCTTCCCTCATCCATAGGTCTAACAAGTAATTTTTTCCATGCTCTCCTACTTTGCTTATGGTATCCACCTTTACATCTAAATTGTATACGCATTTTGATTTTCATCTTGGTATACAATGTGAGATATTGATTAATGCCTAGTTTCTACCAAATTGCTTTCCAGTTTTCCCAGCATTTTTAATTGAATACTGAATTCTTGACTCAAAAGATTAGATCCAAACACTAGATTATTATGGTCATTTATTTCTGTGTATTGTATATATAATCTATTTCACTAATCAATCACTCTGTTTCTTGGCCAGCACCAGATTGTTTTGATAATTACCATTTTTAATATAATTTAAAAATTGGTACTGCCAGGTCATCTTCCTTTACTTTTTTTCCCCATTGGTTCCCTTGATATTCTTAACCTTTTGTTCTTCCAGATGAAGAACCTTGACCTTCTCTAGGTCTGTAAAATAATTCTTTGGTAGTTTAATTGGTATGACACTGAATGAGGAAATTGTTAGGTAGAATTGTCATTTTGTTATACTGGCTTGGTCTATGCATGAGCAATTAATATTTTTCCAGTTGTTAAGATCTGTCTTTATTTGTGTGAAAAGTGGGGTTTTTTGTGTGTGTTCGTATGATGACAGGTACACTGAAATATTTTATATTATCAACAATTATTTTAAATGTAATTTCTCTTTCTATATCTTCCTGCTGAACTGTTAATTTTTTTATATCCTGCAACTTTGCCAAATTTGTTAATTGTTTCAACTAATTTTTTAGTTGATTCTCTAGGATTCTCTAAGCATACCATCATATCATCTGTAAAAAGCCATAGCTATGTTTTCTCATTACCTAATCTTATTCATTTATTTTTTCTTGTTTTATTGCTATAGCTAACATTCCTAGTACAATACTGAGTAATAATGATATGGAACATCCTTGATTCATCCCTGAAAAAATTGGGAAAGCTGCATTACAGATAATGCTTGCTCTCAGTGTTAGATAAGTACTACTTATTATTTTAAGAAAAGCTTCATTTATTCCTGTGATTTCTAATGTTTTTATAGGGTTGTGTGTTGTAGTGTTAATTCAGTGTTTTATGTAGCGTTTATCAAAAGCTTTTTCTGCATCTATTAAAATAACCATTATTTTGTTATTTAATATGGTCAGTTTTGCTTACAATTTTTCTAATATTTAAACCAATTCTGCATTCCTTGTATCAATACTGCCTGGTCATAGTGTATAGTTTTTCTGATATATTGCTATAGTTTCCTTGTTAGTATTTTATTTAACATTTTTGCATCAATATTTATTAGGGAAATTAGTCAATAGTTTTCTTGGAAGGTGCCATTTACAGCTAAGAATGATGATACTCCTTTCTATTCCCATTTAACTTTCTCTAGAGGTCTATCATAGCTAACTTTTCTAAAATTGTCTTCATCTCCTTAATTTATTTCTTATATATTATCTGATTAGATTTATCTATTTTTTAGAAGGATGAACTGAGTTTCTCCATTAGTATAGTTTTACTCTTTTTCCTCCTATAACTCACTTCTTTTCCTTTAAGAATTTGCCATTTGGTACATGTAGGTTTAGTATTGATTCATTGTCTGTGATACCTTTCAGCAAAATGTAGTTTCCCTGATTATCTCTTTTAATTAGGTCTATTTTTGCTTTTGCTTTTTGGGGGATCATGATTGCCACCTCTGGCTTTTTTATTTTAGCTGAAGAATAAAATATTCTACTCCAGCCCCATATTTTTAACTTTGGGCATATCTCTCTGTTTCAAGTGTGTTTCTTATAAACATCATATTGTTAGAGTCTCCTTTCTAGTATATCCTGCTATCTGCTTCTGTTAGTTCATTCAATTCACATTTACCATTATGATTACTAATTGTGTTTTCCCCTCCATCCTATTTTTGTCTGTTTATCCTTCTCCTTCTCTCTTATTTTTTAACCTCATCACTCCTTGTACATTTGTTTTACTTCTGACTACTGATTCCCTTAATCCACCTCCCTCTTATCAACTCATATTTCTCTTTTTCCATTCCTACTTCCATGATGGGTAAAATGTATTTCTATACCCAAGTGTGTGTGTGTGTGTGTGTGTGTGTGTGTGTGTAGAAAGATATAGAAATCAACCTATATCTATTTATTTATCAAGAAAGATAGGTTTTCCCTCTTTTAACCAACTGAGTGAGATTCAAGCATTGCCTGCTCCCCAACCTCATTTTCACCTCCATTGTAAAAACTCTTTCTTGTGGGCCTCTTACGTGTGCAATACTTTCCCTTCCCCCTTCTACCAATTCATACCTCATTCTCACTTTTCCCTAGTTTTGGAGGTAATCCCCAAATAATTGACTCGCACACATGTCCTCTGTCAATGTAGATTCTTTCTAACTGCCATAATAACAATAAGGTTCTTAGGAGTCATATGTATTGTCTTCCTACATAGGAATGTAAGAAGTTTAACCTTATTAAGTCTTTTATGATTCTCTTTCATGTTTACCTGTTTATATGTCTCTTGAGTCTTGTGTTGGAATGTCAGATTTTCTATTCAGCTCCAGTCTTTTTCATCAAGAATGCTTGAAAGTTCTCTATTTTATTAAATATCTATATTTTTGCCATGAAGGATGATGCTCAGTTTTGCTGGGTAGATTATTCTTTGCGGTAATCCTAGCTCCATTGCCTTTCAGAATATCATAATCTAAGCCCTCCATTTCTTTATGATGGTAGCTGCTAAATCTCATGCTATCCTGCCTGTGACTCCATGATATTTGAATGGTTTTTTTCCTATATGCTTGCAATATTTTCTCCTTGACCTGGGAGTTCTAGAATTTGACTATAATATTCCAGGGATTTGTCATATTGGGATCTCTTTTAGGAGGTGATAGGTGCATTCTTTCACTTTCTTTTTTACCTTCTGGCTCTAAGATATCAGGGAAGTTTTCCTTTATAATATCTCAAAATCTGATAATAAGGCTCTTTTAAAAATCATGGCTTCCAAGTAGTCTAATTCTTAAATCATCTCTCCTTGATGTATTTTTAGGTCACTTGTTTTTCCATGAAATATTTCATATTTTATTTTATGCTCATTCTTTTGATTTTATTTTACTCTTTGTGTCTCATGGAGTCATTAACGTCCATTTAACCAATTCTAATTTTTAAGGAATTATTTTCTTCAGGGAGCTTTTATACCTCTTTTAGCATTTGGCCTACAACAAGGAGTCACTTGTTCAATTTTTAAAAAATCTCTTTTATCAAATTATTAATGATCTTTTCATAATTTTTATATTGTTCCCATTTATTTTCATAATTTTCCTCTACCATTCTTATTTCATTTTTAAAATAATTTTTCCTTTAAAAATCTCTTTCTTTAGTTTTTCTAGTAAATTCTTGTTGGGTATGGGTCCAATTTACATTTTTTTGAGGTTTTGCTTCTAGATGATTTCATTTTGCAGTCTTCTGTGTTTGTATTTTGAACTTCAAAATACCTTTTTATGGGCAGTGTATTTTTTTATTGTTGTTTGCTCATCTTTCCAGTGTATTTCTTGATTTTGATATTTATTTTAGTAGTGGTCTCTATTAACTTCTGAGATTGGGGGGAGAGGTTCACTAATCCAATCTTCAGTTTTATCCTGATATTTTAAGTTATTTTTGAGGGGTTTGTTGATTCTAAGATGTGTTCTGGGGAGAAGTGTATTCATTGCTCTTCTGGTCTATATTCCAGTCCTTAATCAGGAATGGTTCCTGATCCCTTGTGATCGCAAGTCTAGCACTAGTACTAGCATGCCTCTTCACTATAGAGCTGTGACCAGAACCCCTGACCCTTTACAACTGAAATCTTTTCTTTCTGCCCTGGAACTGCCACCTAGAATTGGGTAATGTACAATAGAATTGCCAAGCAGTGCCCAGTCCTGCACTTATTGCCAGCACAAGGGTCTCCTGTGATCTCTTTCTGATCGGTTGTTCAATCTCCTTACCTCTTTGGGCAATGAGAGCTTCTAAAATTACTCTTCCTGCTGTTGCCATTACTGTCACAACCTCAAGGCCCTCTGCTGGTATTGCCCCATCCTGTCCAATGCCTACACCTTTCCTTCCAATCTTAAAGTTCTCCTGGGCTAGAAAAATTTCTCACTCTGACTTTTTGTTGGCTTTGCTGCTCCAGAATATGATTTGACACATTATTTTAAAAACGAAAGGGAATGTTGGAATGTTTGATTAGAATGCTCCTTCTGCTCTACTATCTTGGCTCTGTCCTAAAGTTAGATGTTTTCAAGGCATTTATATGAGTCTTGAAGAGTTTGAGTGTAATTAAATTTTAATTTGATTTTTTTCCTGAGGTGCAAAATTGATTGAATTTTTCCTCTTATTGAACATAGTCTTCACAAATAAGCATGAAGCATACATTTAGATAGCCTTTCCAAATGATCCCAACACTTCTTCCTGTTACTCTGATAAATTCTGTATTTATTGCCAAATTCTGAAATGATGCAACTCTCAAGAACTATTTAAACTCAGAACTTTCCACCCAGAGCACATATCAAACTAAAGGGTCCATCTTAGCATTTCAACAAGCTTAAGAGATGTGTGCAAAGTAGTTTCTTATCAATCTGTCATAATTTTTTTATTTTGTTTCCTGTTGTTGATTATCCAGATGTCACTATATAAATAGCAGCTTCTTCTTGGTAATCAGCCTTCTCATCCTCCTGCCTAATTTCCTTAGTCATGTCACCATGATCCAGTGTTCCCAGCATCCAGACAGGGTGATCAAGTTAATTATAAGCCTCTATTTTAAACAAAGATCCTCAAGCTATCAGAAAATTGTTGCTGTTTTCAAATTAAGGTTGAAAATGATAGAGGTTGCTTATATTTTCTGGATGGTGATAAGAACACAGTATAGACATGATGAAACCAAATTGTTAGTAAATGTGTCACCATCAGAATTTGGATGTTGTTGAATAATGGGCTTTGAATGGATTGAGACCCAGGTGATTTCTTAATTCAGATTAATTCAATCTCCGTAGGTCCATTGAGCAACCTTGTTCTCCTAGGCCCTTCTTGGGAATTGGGAAACTTGGACCTAGAGTGCTTTTGAGACTTGTATTTTCTTTATCTTGTGTGTGGTAGGAATTAAGATAGTGCTACTTGCACATTAGAACCTTCCAAGTCACTGGATGGGTCATTAAGTTAGCATTAGTTAGGCTAAGACCCTCTCCTTTTCTTACTTTCACACCACTACCCCTTTCACACACTGAATATGCTGGTATAGTTTTGGATCACAAAATGGAGCAAATTCTCCACATGGAAGGCAGAACCAAGGTCTTTATTCAGAAACCAGAACACTGAGTCCTAAAACCAGAAGGACAAGTCTCCAAACCAGGAAGCCAAAGTCATTATAGTGGTCACAAAGTTGATACACATAGTTAATGCTGTGGACACTCACATTCCCAAGCCTTCACAAATAGAACAGGCTCCCTCAAGCAGGGATCCCTCTCAGACTCACAACAGTTCCTCAGCCTGGTCCTTGGAAGTTCTCAATAGAAGCTGCAGAAGGAGGATCTCAGCAAAAGGTGCAGTCTCCAGGTGGTGACTGAGAAAAAATGTGAAGGTCCTCCTGGTTCTTTTCCTTATATACAGTATAGCTCCTCCCTGTTCAGGCCCTTCCTGTTAAGGTGTTAACTACTCCCAAAGAGTTAACTTGAAGCAAGGTGCTAAGTGCCTTTACTAGGTGCCAATAGAAAGAGGCATGGAAGATCTTCTGATTTCATTAACATTACACCCCTATAAGGGATACTTATGGAAGGGGACTCGCCCCATGATGGACTCTATCAATGTATAGATCATGGGTAGTCTCAAAGAGTAAGGAGTAGATTGTTATAAGATTAGGCTTGGTAGTCTCAAGACCACCATGACGATCTCTCCTTAAGTTGTAACTTATAGAATCTATGCAGAGAAGCCATTGCTATAAGATTAGGTCTGATTGGTCTCCACTTATGGTGGCTGTAAGTTTACAGAATATACTCATGGAAAATACTAACAGTAATATTTTTGAAGGTTACTACAGCTGTAAGCCCCAAGTGTTTTTTCTACCACTAACTTGTTTTCTTCTGGATAACAAACCTCCAAAACAATATTTTGCCTTGACCCCTGATATGCACATTGGTCAATTGGAGGGTGGTGTGGCACTTAAAATCAGAGTATAAGAACTCCAATCTCAGAAGGGCACTTTGGGGTATACCCTCCCCTCCAGTGAGAACATACCTTCCCATTGGAGTATACACTTCCTGCTGAATGGGTATATGTATCAGTGCTTCCTAACAGAATCCACCATCATGTGAGTTATATTTTATCTTAGAGCATGTGCTTTACTTATAAGTTGGATCTCCTTTTCTCCTTTTCCCCAGCTTACAGTAAAGCTTTACTTTGAACTGATTCCCACGTTTTAACATGTTATTCTCAGCATCAGAACTCATTAAGGGGTTGTTTTACCCACTGACTGATCCCTAGGTCTTTCTTTAGATATAAACTGGATACCTGAACAAGGACTTGAACTATTGATTGCTGCACCTAAACTGGTGAGTGTGCCACTGTGAGCCTAGTCTTGAAAGCAAGAGTCAATCGGGGAAATCTACATCCTCCTAGGAGGGACTCCTGTATGCCAGAGGACTGTCTCAAAACACTTCCTCATTCAAACATTTATTGAGTACTAGCCATGTGCTAGGTACCATGCTAAAGTACTACTCTGTGTATAGATGTGGATGAGACAAGATCTCCTCCTTTACACACCTTACTGGGAAGTGAAAAGCTGAATTCATAAATAATTATAATATAATGTAGAATGTGAGAGTACAGTAAGAGTTTTAAAGGCCTATGAAGATAAAAATAAATTAACACTAAATAAAGTACAGAATTTGCACTAACATATAAAATGCAACTCTGAAGTATTTCTGGGTGATGTTTTCTAAAACATCATTTTGAAATAGGCCTCCAGAATCCATAAAATGCTAGGTTTTATGGATTCTGGAGGCCTATTTCAAAATATCTAGCTAGTCAGAGTGAAATGAGCATAGAATTTGATTGGAGTCTTGCCAGGTCCAGCAATGTGAAAACCAAACTCATAGCACATAGAGATAACCTCTGTCTTCTCATAATTTCAGGGTAAACAATCTTGGTTCCTCAGAATAGATGATGAAATACACTTCTAAGTAGACAGATGGAAGAATATGGGAACAGAATGTGGAATACGCTGCCACACAAGATTACTTTGCTGAACTGTTTTGTTTTTATTTTTTTCTGAGGGAGGGGGCTTGTTTGTTTTCAATTGTTATGAGGGAGTGTTCATTTTGGTCATTCTGGGTGAAAATCGGAAAATGATGAGCATAAAAATAAAAACAAAAGATGGTGATAAAACTTTAACATTTTTCCAAATGTATCCATTGTAGGATAAGGTTTGGGGAATTTACCATTAAGTGTTGCCTTCTTTTGAAGTTGTGGGCAGGTAGGTGGTTGAGAGTGACAGAATACTTGACCTTGAGTCAAGACCCAAGTTCTAATCCAGGCTCAGATACTAGCTGTATGACCCTGGGCAAATCACTGGACGTCTGTCTGCCTCAGTTTCCTCATCTATGAATTGGTAATAATAATAATAATAATATCTGCCTCCCAGTGAGGATAAAATGAAATAAAATTTATAAGGAGCTTTACATGTCTTAAAATGTTATATAAATGCTAGCTATCATCACCATTTTCTGTTCTTATACCTACTAATCTAAGGAAAGTGAAGATTTTATCTTGAAACTTTGCACTGAAAGATGCTCCTTTATTAAAGACTAACTACCAGGCTTTGTACTAAATAGATAGAATGGTAATCTGTATTTTACCCCTTATGTAGTAAAGGAAGTTTGGGGCTCTGAGATGACTCTCTTTTCTCTCTGGAAAGTCACAACCTTAGTGGCTCAGAAATCTGCTTACTTCTGAGGTCTCACTGCAGATCCAGGGTTGAATGAACGGCTTAAGAGTCCCATTTCATAGGATTATGGAACTTTATAGTTGGAAGAAACTTTGGTGATCATTAGTCTAACCACATCATTCTGAAATTGAGAAAACCGAGGCCCAGCCTTGCCTCTGGAGGCAGGTTGATTCTCACACGCGATTATCCCCTCCCTGCTGGTATTTGGAAGACTTTGGTAACGTCTGGATACGTCATGATTAACTGCCAAGATAATATATGTAAAGCACTTTGTGAATGTTAAAGTGTTATATAGATATCAGCTAGTGACTAAGAATGATTGTTAGAGGCTGGCTGGCACATGACAGTGGACATTCTTGATTCTAGTCGTGTGAGAGAAACCGAAGATGTTTACATCCCATCCTATCCCCTATACAGTACTGTCCATTGTTGTCCTGTCTCTGCTTGGTGTGCTCCAGGAGAAAAATTATCTTTCCTGAGCGAGGTTAGGAGCCTCCCTTTGATAAAAGATAGAGTTCTATTTTCACTATCCATATATCCCACTGTCAGAGAACTCATCTTCCTCACTGACTTCCCACTGTCTACTTACAGAAGAACAATACCAAGCCAGCAGAAGTCCACAGGCTGTATTTGTTATACTTATGGGTAAGGAGGTGATGTGTGCTGTGCCCAGGTATGTATGTGCAATCATATGGGTCTGTCTAGATGTCCCTCACAGGGAAGCATGGGTAATATTTCTAGAGCCTCTTCTACCCACACTTCTCCAAGGGAGATTGATTTCTGTTTGGAGAAGCAAAAGATTAGGGCGAGGGGCTGGCCTCTCTGCTCTCCTCAGAGAAATAAGGAGGTACAGGACTAGAATTATATATTTCCAGTCCCCTAAATAATGTTAATCTAAGGGAAATAATTTCTAAATTCAATATGAGTTATTAATTATTATCCCTTAATAGAGGAATACCTCAAGCTATATATCCAAGTCTTGACTCCCTTCCTACCAAATGCCATTTACACTGAGACTATACCTTGAGAACAGAAAATAAACTCATTTACCCAGATTGGTCTCAAACAGAAATTACAGGAGGGATACAGATGAGAATATACCAGACAATATGCAGAGTGAAAAACTCTCCCATGCAAGATATCTCATTTTAATCATGAGATAATCCCAGATCTCTCCTAAGGAGAGATTTCCCCAAATCTCTAGTGTAGTAAGTGGGGATGATGAGGTGCAGGCTCTGGGAGCCCCCTTGAGCTCTCCTTGAATCTTCCCACAGAAGGCATTTGCCTGAGGCCATGGGCCCTGAGTTGTGGCCCTGCCCAAGTGTTTAGCCCTCCTTTGTCCAGCAATTACTCACCCTTGATCCTCCTGTTCCACCCTTGAACTGGCCTAATCCACCATTGTCTGTTGTCTTCAGGTAGCCTCCAGCAACTTCCCACCCTTAGTCACTCATTACTAGAGTCTGACCTCATCTGACTCCTCCTAGAGACCCCCAAACTCCTCCTCCAGACCACCCCTAGATTCCTCCCATAACTTTTCTATATATAATACCCCTTCTTGCCCCCATGTCTGTGAGACCACCATAGAATGACCTAGCATAGACTTACTCTGGCCTGCTTGCCCAATGCAAGCCTTACAGATACCTAAGCTCCTTAAGAATCTACCCAATATGGCAAACTTTTAATAATCTTTGCTTTTCTTTGACTGAGAAGACTTTAGTTGAATTCATTCAGCAGGACCCAGCATGCTGGTATTTTGGGGTCTCCAAGGGCAACCCTAACCCTAATCCTCTATATTTTATGGGTAAACACATCAGGGATAGAGGTAAGATTGAGATACTGGGTCCTCTACATGTTTCCTTCCAGCATCTTCTCTCCCTTCAAAGACCTGGAGAAAGTCTGCAATTCTTCCTCAAAGCGAAAAGTCAGAAAGCCATAATTTCTCTTCTCCCAAACTCTTAGCAGCTCAAAACATTTGAGAGTTTTTGCAAATGGACTTTGAACTGTAGCTTACCCCTGCATTGGGAGAAAAATCCCAAACTAGATGATCAACAGGCAAAAAACTCAGTTTTCCATGAGGCATGGCAACTGTGAGACTCTCTTAGCACACAGATTCTTAAGACTACTCTAGTGACTTTATATCTAAGGAATAGGTGGCATCTAGGTACCTATACTGGAATAGCTGGGTGGTACAATAGATAAAGTGTCTGACTTAGAGTCAGGAAGACACATCTCCCTGAGTTCAAATCCAGCCTCAGATACTTACTAGCTGTGTGACTTCGGGCAAGTGTAGTGGCAACCACACAGGCATACCCAGGTTGGCTGCTAGCACAGGTTCTTAGAACTGCTTTAGTAGGAAATACAGCTGTTCAAGGGGTCACCCATCTTTTTAAATTACATTCATTAGTTCAGGGGGAAAATCAGCACCCTGAACTTCAGAGAAAATCCAAAGAGAAAATACAAGCAGAGAAAGACCAGAAGACAGGCTTCTAACTGTCTGAGAAATTAGCACAAATCAGCAAACAGATCCAGCTGTCTGACCAAGGCAATACATACATAGTTACCAGAGAGAGAAGCACCAACATCTGAGTTTTTCAAAGTAGGGGGGTGAGGGGTGGAGTGGCTACTTAATTTGATACCCAGAGTGTCATCTGGTCAAATCACAAAAACACTGTTCCAATGAGTGAGCCCCAAAGTAAAATGCTAACTTCAGAGTATAAAAATGCTACGTTTTATATTGCTTATTCACGTAGAACTTTGCAATCTACTGAAACCTCATGATCCTTTTCAGATGTGCTGCTGTCTACCTCTGCTTCTCCTGTCTTGCACTTGTAAAGTTAATTTTCTGAATTCAAGTGCAAGACTTTTCATAATTCTATGTTAATTTCCATTTTATTAGATTCATCCCCTTATTCTCATCGAGATTGTTTTGGATCTTTATATTGTCAACCAGAGTATTAGTTTTGTTGTGACGGAAGGCTGGCTCATATGCAGAGTACCTTTGTTGGCATCTCTCCATGTGTAGGATAATAGGGAGATGCTTCCTATAGAACAGTGATGACCTATAGAAAGAGGACCTTGGATAAGCTGTGGAGCATGTGCAGACATTCTGAAACTGATTGATTAACCAATGTTGAAGAGAAGACTTTTCAATTGTCTATGGAGATATTAAAAAAAGTCTACTTTAGTTACTGTCTCTTGGTTTAGCTGCTCTTGGTAACCAGTGAATAAAATAGAGGGCATGGCCTTGTGAGTTTGGACATTTTGGAAGACTCCTCTGCATCCCATTCTTCCAGAGTTAGCACTTGCAATTAGCACAGCATGAATGCCCTGAGGAGTAAGGAACAATCTTTATGATTCAGGCCTTCTGGCTGCATCCCAGTGGTGGATGAGCCAGGTTCATCTGGTAGTTATGTTGTATTTGGACATCAACTTCCATTACTTTAAAGGAACTGAATTAAATTTTGATTTTACTCCCCCAGAATCTGAGGTAGTGGAGAGGAGACTACATGCTGGAGTGCTGGGGGTTGTGGTGAAGGAAAATGTTTATATGTTTGTTCTTATCATATCTGTGAATAAAATATTACTTTGTAAAAGCTATTCAGATATTAAGTGGCTAAATGCAATTGGTGGTTCTAGTTACTGACCCCCTAACAAACTGGGGGAGAACCGTTTGTACCAGGTTAAGCTTTTTGCAAGAAAGAAAAAACTGCTCTCAAAGTACCCTGGACCCTAAAAGGGATGTAGCCTGCATGGCCGAGGGAGAGAGCAAGAGCCAGAACATACTCATTACAACAATTTTATCTGTAAATTTGATAAGGTACTAGCTAAGCCTTCATCTAAGTCAATGATAAAAATGTTAAACACCAGAGGGCTAAGGGCAGATCAGTCTATTATGATCTATCCCATATATCTGCATCTTGTCCACATGGATAGCACGACACACTATGAAATAGTTTGCTGAAATCGAGGTATGCAATATAGAATTCCACTGATGTGTGTCTAATAAAACTATTCAAACTGAAATGAGTTTGGAATCTATTCTTCAAGAACCACGGTGCCTTTTAGTGATTATTACTTTTCTTTCAAAATGCTCACAAAAATGGAGAATTATATGTGCTAGGAATTTGCCAGGAATCAAAGTTCACCATTTTATAAAATTGAATTCCATTCTCTTTCTCATTTTCTCAAATTGAGACATCTGCTCTTCTCCAATCCTATGGCCCCCATCTTCCTTTCCATAATCTTTCAAAGCTTATAGCAGAATCTCAAGCAATGCTCTTTGTCACAGCTTGGTGACTCAGATTGCGTTGGACTAGCTCAAGGAGACTTTTACTCTTTCATCCATCCTCAGGCATCTCAATTCCATATGACAATTTGTAGCTGAGATAAACACTTCTAAGCAATCCATAAAGGAGGTCCTTTTCCATCATCAGGCTCTTAGATCCTCCTACACCAGCAAAATGGACTACAGTATTTAGGATCAGGAGTGCCCCTACATTAAGACTGCCTTTTAGCAACAGTGGTATCTTTTCCCGTGAAGGTTGGTAACTGGTATCTATCCATATGGAGTATTGTAAAAGTGATGTGAGATCTAATAAGAGGGGTTAGTATGAATTACCAAGAGACATGGAATTTGTGTTTTAAAGCATTTATTAACATCAAAGCTTCATATTCACCTGTCTTTGAGCACACATACATTCCCAGATTCAAACAAATGTACATCTATTCATGTATGCATATAGAATTTCTATTTATGAAATGTTGATCAATTTATTCAAGAAAACTATATTAAATGCCTACTATATGCTAGGATTAGCATGCTTCATGAGGGACAAGCCAGGTGCTATGATACAGAAGCAAACACATTGCAATTTCAAAGGTCTCCTAATTATAGATTCATAGAGCTTTAAATGACTTAACTTATAAATCTTATAAATCACTTAACTCAACACTCTCATCTTGCAGAAAAGTAAAGCAAGATCTAAAACCTTGGCCAAGGTCACATAGTTACCTTGTTGTCAGTTTGTTTGTTTTTTAACAGCAAGGCCAGCAGGGTTTGCATAGGTATCTGTATGTCCAGTTTGTTTCTCTGCTGTACCAACGTTTTCTTTTACTGGCTGAGAGATTTCCCATGATTTTGTAGGTTCTTTTCTTTTTGGTTCCCTATATGCTATCAGTCCAGTATTCAACTGTAAGCACTTGGATATATCTGGCCTTAGTAGGTAGCCTTGATAACAATCTTCTTTTGTCCAGTTGTGTTTACTTCAGTCTTTCATCTATTTTCATTCAGACTTTCCAGCCTTGAAAATCTTTCAACCAGTCACCCATAATTCTGCATTCCAATCCTATCCCCACTTGATTCAATAACATAAAATCAAATTTTCACTAGCTATTACAATTACTGATCAATCTATTAATATAAGATTGCTGTTACAAGCACTGATTGATTCATTAACACAAAATCAATTTTAGTCTACTTTTGCAATTACCAACATTCTATAGCCACAGTTATTGATTAATTGATTAGCAGCAGACTTCCAGAGCTCACAGTCTTCACACCAGAAAGTGTCTCTTACTACATTTGGTTCAGTGAGTCTGGATTTTTTATACTTGTTCAATGTCATTATTGTGCTTTATAACAGCCAGGAAAACCAGCAAGGCAGATGTCATTTGCAACAGAGGAGAGAAGCCTGGAAGACTGGCATGATACAGGGCAAAGAACATTGGATCTGGGACCAGAGACCCTGGGTTTAAATCCTGCCATTGATGCTTACTTGTTATCTGTGTGAATGTGGGCAAACCACCTCACCTCCCTGGACCTGTTTCCTTATCAATAAGATAGTGGCTTTTGATGTGCCTTCTTCTAATTCTAAGTCTAAAACTTGATAATCCTTGATAAGACTCCCCCTGCCACTGAAGACTTCCTCAACACTAGCCACAATACTGATCTCATGGCTCAGATCTGCCAGATCTGGTCACAGGACCTAGTGGATCTATCACAAGCACCACAGGGAGACCATAGGACTAAATGACACAGAATCTCTATCCATCTATTACAGCCTACCATGCACAAATGAATGAGCAGATAGATCCAAAGAAGATGCTTAAGCAAGATCTCAGGCAAAAAGAATATTGTGTCAGATGTAACCTCAACTCCAAGATTATTGAGAGGGCATCTGTATTATCTGGTCCAATGGGAGGGCTGGATAGGGAACTTAGGCAACACGGTCAAGTACTGCTTAAGATGTGAGCCTTTAATCAGCCCATCCTAAAGATCCAGAGCCTGAAAGAAAGATGAAGATGCTCATAAACCCACAGGATTCAAATGGAGCTTTAAATGGAGCTATAACCTTTAAACCCAAATCTCTCTGGCCTTCATTGATTGGCCAATGTTAGGCCCTAGCCCAAGCCTCACTTGCTCATTGTTTGTGTTTTGATGGCTCAGAGCGAGTGTAAATAGTAATTGTTTCCGTTCTGCCAGAAACTCTGAGGATCTTCCTGTCCCAGATTGATTTTGAGTAGGCAAACTAGGCCATCTTTTCTCTCAATTCCTACCTAGCCTTAAATCACCGAATGGGTGTGGTCTTAGACAAGCTGGAAAGACCTTAGAAAGGTAAGGTCTGGGGCATCTAGGTGGCACAATGAATAGAGTACTGGCCCTGGAGTCAGGAGGACCTAAGTTCAAATTTGGCATCAGACACTTAACACTTTCTAGTTGTGTGACCTTGGGCAAGTCACTTAACCCCAACTGCCCTGCCTTCCCCCCTCCAAAAAGACAAAAAAAAAAAGAAAAGGTAAATGTTTCCTACTGCATCCAGGGCCATCTCCAGTTGTCCTGACCTATGTCTTGCTGCTGGACTCAGATGACTCTGCAGGACATAGTGAGGCTGATGACTTTGTATAGCCCTGCCTCACTTAAACTGAATTCACTTGTAAGTCAAAACATCACCTTCTTAATGTCATTGGTCCTTTTCAAGAAGGAAGGAGGGACAACAACAAACTCCTATGTTGCAGTTGCCAACAGCTTTAGAACTTTGCCTCAACCTAGAGAAGAACACGACCATTAATTAATTAATCAATTCATTCATTCATCCATTTGTCTATCCAGTTAATAAATATTCTGTAAGCCTGTTATATATTCTAGTCAGTATGCTAATCACTGAAGAAAATACAAAATTAAAGAAAATAGCCCTCTACCTTAAGGTTTTATAATTTAATAGGGGAATTAAAACTTGTACGCAGATGGTGATAATAAGAATTAGAATATAATAAATATATAAGAGGTATGCGGCACAATGGCATGAGAGCTCAGATAGGAAGAAAGCCCTTGGCCCCACCAATAAGGATGCTCTAAACCAGAGCAGAAGGCAGATAGCCCCTGTCCTGGGATCCACTCATACCCAGATTATGCTGTTGTAATAAAAATCACATGTCTATAGTGATTTAAGATTTGTAATATAGTCTCCTTTGAAAAATCTTGTGAAATTGATCCTATAAGTATTATCATACCCATTTCATAGATGAGGAAACTGAGGCTCAGAGGTGTCAAATGACTCATTCATGGTTTACAGTAAGCATCAGAGTCAGAATCTGAATTCAGGTGCCTTGGCTCTGAGTCCAGTGCTCTTATTACTATTCCATACTGCAGCATAAAGCAATCTACCTGCTCCAGATCCTGAGATACTATTCTTAGCTTAGACTATCTCTTGATACTTGGTCAAACCCTAGAGTCTAACTTTTATCTGGACCTTCAGATCACACTTCTGCTCATTGCTTCCTGCTCGTAGTGGGTATCTGGACCATTGGCCATCAGCCATATACTCTGATCACATTAATTCCTTGGTCTTCTTGGTACCTTGGACATCAGAAGGCCCACTTTGGCTCACCTGTTCAGATCCTAAACATTGTATTCTCTAGTTTGGTCATATATTCTGAACTCTGAATTCTACTTTGCCCTCAGATAACTACATACATTCCCTCTCTAAGGAACAACTGCCTTACTAGACTCTAGGCCCCAGAGGCAGCTAGGTAACTCTGTGGTTAGAATACTGAGCTTTGAGTCAGGAACACTCACTTACCTGAGTCCAAATCTGTCCTCAGACACTTACTCCCTGTGTGACCCTGGGCAAGTAACTCAACCCTGTTTGCCTCAGTTTCCTCATCTGTAAAATGTAAAACATCTTTGCCAAGAAAATCCCAAACAGGGTCACAAAGAGACTCACCAGAAAAATGACATCCCCAAAGCCAAAAAGCTAACACTTACTCACTTAGCTTTAGTTTACCTGTGCATCAAAGGCTAGAGAAAAGCAGCTTCCAGTTAAGCATAGAAGGGTTAAGGCAGTGGAGCCTAAGAAATTTAGGGAAGCTCTTCACTTTCTTATTCTTTTTTGAAATATTTTTACTGGAATTCATTTGTGGGCAGTTTGTAAGTGTACATTCACCTGTAACCGTTGCCTAACTTTATTAGGAAGACACCTTTGTCTATGTTTCCCTAAGTTTAAGATTTTAAAAGGTACCTCATCATAACTGTAATTACACTAGGATCTTTCTGAAAGGAGAGGGTCAATTCCTTCTCTGTTTCCTTATGGTCCTTTTTAGGACTTGGAATGTCTCCTTTGGCATTTGGTTTAAATAGCCTGGTAATATGGTATATTAAACATTTTCTGGTTCCTCCATTGTGAAATATGGGGGTTGGAGTAGGGCCTGACTTGCAACCCTTAGATTCTGTGACACTGGGAATTCAGAGCACCATGAGTGGATTCAGTGGTGGATACTTTTGGTGTCATTCATTCATTTCAGTCCAGTCCTACTCTCTGGCACCCTGTTTGTGATTTTCTTGGCAAAGATACTGGAGTGATTTGCCATTTTCTTCTCCAGCTCATTTTGCAGGTGAAGAGATTGAGCCAAACAGAAGTAAGTGATTAACCCAGAGTCATACAGCTAAATATCTGAGTCTGAATTTGAACTCGGGTCTTCCTGAGTCAAGGCCCAGCACTGTAGCTGTAGCACTATTGTGCCATTAAGGATACTAAAGAAATCCAAAATGCCATCTCTGCCTAAAAGGGGTGTAAGAAAATGAACTTTCCCACCTGCTGGTTCTCATTTTCTTGTTTCATTCCTTCTTCTATATACTGTCCTTAAAAGGTAGCCAGAGTGCCTTGAGATAGCAATTGCTGCCTAAATATTCCCATTGCCCAAGGCAGCCTTTTCTTGAGCTTTGTTCTAAGTCTCATGGACAGAGTAGTCCTGCCTTTCTAAGAATTGCCACAGCACCCTGCCAGGTTTGGAGAGAGGGGCAGGAAAATGATAGGGAGGAAGACTTTTGTTCACTTATCATAAAGAGCATCAGGCAGAAACATTCTGTAGCTTTACTGTGTTAGGCTTCATATCTCATACATGACTTTTTCCTTAATCCAATAGCAAAGTGGTGTTGTTGTTGTTTTTTAAATGCTGGCATTGTCTCAGTTGAATTAGAGAAAGGAGGGTTGGCTGGTACCTCCTTCATGGCAAGTGGAAGACCACACAGAGTTGCTTGGATTTCAGGCTTAGGTTAATAATTATCAGGAGTAAGAAATGCTTTGTGGCCATGTTTTGTTTATTTTTTACTTCCTAGAAGCATTTCTTCACAGGGAATCTGCAATCAGCTTGTAGATTAAAACTACAAACCTATGATACAATTAAAATATATTTTACAAATAACCTATCAATTAGCATAAACTAGCATGAGCCTAAATGCTGAGGGAAAGGTGAGAAGAGATGTGAATGGAATCAAGTAGAAACAATCATGGAAATCACAGAGGAAATGTGAATTTTATATTAGATTTGGAAGGTGTGGGACATGGTTGGGAGAATTCATAAAAATGAGCTAGGTTGATAGATGAAAAATCTTGAGCTACAATCTGCTTTTGGCTTTGATAAATCTTGGGGAGCTACTGTAGGTCCCTGAGTAGAGATATGAAATGAAAATTACATTTGAGCAATATTTTTAAGGGTAATGTTTAGACTGGAGTTTGGGGAAAGAAAGATGGGCTGGAGCCAAGGAGACCAGCTAGGAAACCACAACAGCAATGCAAACTGCTGTGGAAACAGTAAGGAAGAGGCTGATCTAAGAACGGATGAAGAGAATTGGCAAGATTACAGATGGGAATGAATGAATAAAAAACAACAAAAAAAACCAAATGAATGAATACAAAACATCTTACTAGATGCCAAGCACTGTGCTAAGTGGTGGTGATCCAAAGACAAAACAGACATGCTGTGTCCCCAAGGAGCTTCCATGGAATAGGGAAAGACAACGCATAGAGGAGAATGGTGGCCGGGGAAAAGTGGTTTGGTCTTTGAAGTCACAATGACTGTGAGTGGAGTCATGGGGAAGTTGATTGACATATCCTGTTCAGGAACCTAAGCATTATCCATGTGGGAGGATGAGGGCTGAGGAAAAGAGAAAATGACTCAAAAAGAAAGACTTGAAGTATTTAGACAATGCTAAATGTTAGACGTTAATGAGAAACTTATCAAGAGTGCTGGTTGGATTCAAATACTGCAAAATATCATCCAGTTTCCAGTGTGAAGGAAGAACAAACAGCAAGGAGGCCTGTTTGGCCTGGACCGCGCAGTTCTTGAAAGAGAACAATGCAATGGAGAGTTTGTATTTGTAGAGGTGATGACAATGATAATGATGATGACGATGACGATGACGATGATGATGATGATTGATGATGATATATACTCCTGAATTTCTGAACAATTAGACAATAAGCACCCAGAAACAAACCTGTTCTTAGTCATCACATGCACCAAGATAAAGCATCTAAAAGTACTCCATGGTTTGCTGACTTTCAGCCTTCCAAGGGAATGGAAGTGCTTTCTTCATTCCAATCTACTTATACATAACAGTTGATTACTCCAGATGGTCACATCTCCTCCAATTTCTGCCTCTCACTTTAGAGCTTAACTGTAACTAGAGTCTCTATCCAGCTTCCTTTGTGTCTAGCACCTTTCAAATCACTACATCTGTTCTTGGTCTGCCCTGGGGACTACCATGTCCCTTGGTTTCCGACCAGCCAAAAGAAGAGATGTCTGTGTTTAAAAACACAATTTCAGTATTTCAGGCTAAATGACACATCCCTTTGGGTTGGTTCTTATCATCATTCTTCATTTTACCAATAAAAAGTCAGGCTAAGAAGGAAAGAATGGGTATGGTTTCTCTCTTATTGAATCTTTCTTTTACAGGTTCATACTAAACTGTGGGATTGATGTATGGATTGCCCAAATTAACCCCAGTAGGAGAGAGGAAAACACTGCTGGAGGTGAACTCAGAAGACCTAGATCTGAGTCCCACTTCTGCAATTTGCTCTCTCCTGACTTTGTTCAAGTCAATCAACCTTTTTGATTCTTATTTTCTTTATTCATTACTTTCTTTGTCTACTACTTGCTGTAAGGGTCAAATAAGAAAATTTGTATAGAATTTGTAAGTGTAAGGAGATACTCAAATGTAAAGCATTGTTGCTAGTCTTTTCTTCCTATCTATGATTTGGTGCAACAATTCTATCTTATACTGTAATAATCAAAAAAGGTCAAGAGACATGGTGCCTGGGTAATTTAATCGTTTTATTAATAAGGCCAACATGTTATTGATGCAAGGATGGTCATTTCGCCCTCTTTCTTAGACCAAAGGCAATCATGGGGGTATGATCACAGTTCACATACCCTTCAAAGAGTAGGTGTTCCAGAGCGGTGGCAATGACCTCTGACTGGACGACATAATAGAAGTTGGGCTATTTTAAAATGAAGGGTTGAGATTGACATAAGTCACCCTTTGATAGAGAAATTATCTCTACACAGACCACCCACAGCTTTGGGCTATCTATTCAAAGAATATATACCCTACCCAAGCCTGAGTAGAACACAGTTTCTGTGGGGTAGGGTCTTGAACAAAAAAGTTAGTCCAATCTCACTTTCAGCAATGTCCTTTAAGAGACTAAACTCTTGAAATCAGGATTTTGGAAGAAGTGGAGAGCTCTGAATCTCCCCCAAGATACTGGTTATTAATAATCGTTTCTCTCCTACCCCTTAGCACAGTCCTATGCACAAGAACATTGCTTAAGTATCTTTTCATTCATTCATTTACTCATTCACTCTGTCCTTCATGGCACCTTGGAG
Source organism: Pseudocheirus occidentalis (assembly GCA_028646575.1). Lineage (NCBI taxonomy): Eukaryota > Metazoa > Chordata > Mammalia > Diprotodontia > Pseudocheiridae > Pseudocheirus > Pseudocheirus occidentalis. The sequence continues at coordinate 302,877,395 of CM053594.1, read as the reverse complement.
AGTATCAGCTCTACCATAGGTCTTCTATAAGTAGGTCTTGATTGATGAGAGAGATGAGGGAGGGGAAGTGGGGCACAGGGAGGGGTCTCATGGCAAGGTAAAAAGAGAGCTGTCTTTGGAATCAGAAGACCTCAGTTTAAATCCCTCATCTGTCACTTGCTAACTGTCTGATCTTGGACAAATAAATTTAACCACCCTGAAGAAGTTCTCTCATTTGTAAAATTAGGAGGTTGGATTAAATGAGCTCTAAAGTCCCTTTTAACTTGACACCTATGACCCTATGAGGGAGAAGCGGGTGGGGCCATATCACCACTCTAGCAAAAGCATCAAGCAGTATGTCACCAGCTTTAGTTCCAGGTTCCCAAAGTACAATGCCAAAAGACATTCTTCATACTTTGCTAGATAAACAATTCCTCTGTGGGCAGTATTTTTTTTTCTTGATTTGCTGTTGTATCTTGCAATATATATGTTGCTTCACACATGCTATTGTTCTTTTCCATGTTTGGTTTTGTTTCTCTTTTTTTCCCTATTATTTGCTCCATTGGTCACAATGCTTCTACACAACCAGACTATTGTACAATGTGAAAATGTTTGCAGATCCCATACGTTATTGTACATCACCATGGGAGTGGGGGGAGAAGAGAAGGGAGAGAATCTGAAACTCAAGTGATTCTGTAACTGAATCTGGTAAACTAAAAGTAAATAAATAAGTCAATAAATTTAAAAAAGAAAGTATTAAACCATACATACATACATGCATACATACATATATGTATATATATATATATATACATACATATATGTATATATATATATAAATATATATATATATATATAAAATGTTGCTTCAGAGGTCCTAAGACCTTGCACTTTAGACCCTTGGGTTGTCAGACCGACAGCTTTATAAAGGTTCACTTTCTAACGACACAGTTTATGTCCTTATCACTTTTCAAGTTCCCTGGGGTCCTGACAATACATTTGTGTGCTTCCCCATCATGGCCAAGTATTTGGAGCTTTTCAGAATGCAATTTTGACAGGTAATTTCTTTCAAATTCCTTGCAACTGATTTGGTAATCAAGAAATAGTAAGACGATCCACTTAACTTTGAATGTTCTTTTCTTAATAATGAATTTATCCCTTTATTATACTAAATTATTTAAGCACTGTACAAGTCCCTAAGAGAAATTTTTTTGCATGTAAATTTATTTACATAACTTGTTAGCTTTAGCAAGTAAGCTCTATATGTAAAGCTTTTAAAAAATATTTTAAATTTTCCCCTAACTACTTTCACTGAATTTAAAAACATGCAATTTGGAATGAGTTTAAATGGCAAATGTAATCACTCTCTTCTTCCAATCTTAAATAATCTACTCATTTCCATAGTCTGTCTCTGTTTATATATACGCAAGTGCATTTATTTTACTTTGCTCCCTTGTGAGGCATATACAAACATTTCTAAAGATGTGGGAATTTCTGGTTTCTAGTTCCTAGTGTTGTCAATGGAGTATCATTTCCAGTTACTTAGAAATAGTCTTTGACAAATGATGGAACTGAAGCAAATTGATAGGAGAATCCAAGGAGGGGAAAAACAAATCTTTTCATCAGTCAGACCCAGCAAGATTTGTCTAATTGAGAGGAAAATATACACTAGAAGGAAGTTGATCCTGATCCTTGGTAGCACCCCAGAGGGGCACAGATCTTCAAAAAGTATGTATGTCCAGTGCACTTTGTATTGGACATACTCTTTGTAACTCTAGTAGGGTCAGAACTACATGTGAGAGTGTATCTCCCAATCCAGAACTCAGTCTAGCTCAGGAGTCATGAAATTTTATCTAAGACAGATCAATATATTCCACATGACGGTGTTTCATAATTTTGACTAGAGACATACAATCATCACCATTGTTATGGGTGGTTTAAGAAAGTACTTGTGACAGCGATTATTTCATTAGATCATATTAATTAGATTATTATTATTGTTATTATTAGATTATATTATTGAAATAGAGTGACTAGGACTGGGAGAAGCACACCAGACTGACTAATGGCACTATTTTGGGTCTCAGTGGCTTGTGTCTGGGCACAGATGTTACCTTATCCTCACTCTCAGTTCAAGTTCTCTGTGTAGCTAAAGCTATCTCTCCTCAAGAGGTGGGCTACTAGGTGATATTTGCCATAGTTATATGTCTGCCACCTAAGGGGCTGCTACTTAGCTTTGTCTAGGTGTGCAATACAGCTTTACACTGTAGCTCCCATCTAGCTGGTCTAATCTTATTTCTATCTCCAGTCCTTTATCCCTAGCTGCTAAGCCAAGCACAAGCAGCTTTCCAGAGGACTGCTGCTATGAACAACCCCAGGGCTTTGATTACATAGTATAGTGAGCTCTCTATTTATTCAGCAGTAAATCAAGGCAAAACATTCACAGAAATCAAAGTACAGCATTCACAATGTTATGACATAACATCACTAAAATGGCCACATAGTTTTCACAAAAGTGGCCACATAGTTTTAAACAAAGTACAATCATTTAGTAAGTCCTTAATTTAACCATCCTTAAGGAGGCTTGCCTCCTTAAGGGACACAAAGTATAATCATTCAAGAAGTCCTTAATTCAGTCATCCTTAAGGAGGCTTGTCTTCTTAATGGACACAAAGTACAAAGGTCAAAATTCTCTACCCCTAAGTCACAAGTAAGTTACAATTTCATCAGTCAGCATTAAATACCCAAGAAGAGATCTTTTCATCTTTACTTGATGCTGGCTCTCATCTTCCATGGTTCCTCTTCCATGGTCCCAGCTCCTGCCTGATCCTACACAACTGTCACCTGAATTCAAAGCCAGGCAGCTCCCAGTTCCTTGTCCAGCTCCTTGTCCAGTTCCCATTCTATATTGAAGCTCACAGTGTCCAGTCCACCCCAAGTCCATCAAAGTTCCTGTTTCTAGGAAGACAAAGCTTAAGAGAGCCACAATAATATTCATGCACATTGCTGGCACCATCATCAGTTCACTATCTGAGTGTGAAATCAACTCAGACCCACCGACAAGGTCTGAGAACTCAACACAGATCATCAGTATAGAAATCAACACAGACCCACAAACAAGGTCCAGGAGGTCAAGTAAAGTCCCAGGACCTCCAAATTCCTCCTCCAGGACTTCTGTAAACAGACAACTAGAAAATCCTCATTCAGGGCTTCCAGGAAGGTCCCAGGGTTCCTGTACAAAGTATCACAAACATCAACGCAGACAGAAAAAACACAGAGTGCCAGGATACCACAAGTTTTCTCCTCCATCACAAGAGCTCCTTTCTCAGTTCTGCTGTCTCCAGCCTGGGCCCCTGATATATGATCATTAGCTCCTCCCCTTCCTATTGCATCAGCAACAGGAATTCACAGGCTCTAGGGTTCACAACTTGTGGGATTCACAATTTCTGGATCCCAATACTTGATGCAATCATGAACTGAAACAAAGTGTTAACTACTTCTGAATTAATTAAATATATGAAACAAGGCGTTAACTACTTCTTTGCTTGTCATTACACTAGCCTCCTCCTTCACCACCTTAACATCTGCAACTTGGTGTAATGGGAAAAGCATTGGAATTGGAATCATGGAGTTCTGGGTTAAAATTGAAGATCTTCTACTTTCTCCCTCTGGGACCATCTGCCACCTGGGATCATTTTCCTCTGCTTTAACATGAGGAAGTTAGACTCTAGTGCTAAATCTATGATCCTAAGATTAGAGCAGCTAGGTGGTGCAGTGGCTAGAGCACTGGGATTGGAATCATGAAGACTCCTTCAAATCTGGCCTTAGAAACCTACTGTATTTCCCTGGCCTTAGAAACCTACTGTATTTCCCTGGAAACAAACTTATCCCTGTTTGCCTCAGTTCCTCATCTGTAAAATGAGCTGGAGATAGAAACAACAAACCACTCCAGTATCTTTGCCAAGAAAACCCCAAATGGTGTCAAGAAGAGTTGGACTTGACTGAAATGACTGAACAACAAAAAACAACATGAGCTGAATGTCATGGGTCATTCAGGACAGAACTTAACCATTACTCTCTGGTAATATTGTTCCCAGTAGTTGTGCATATGAAGCCATAGAGGAACATAGTTCCATTTGCCATAGTGAACAATTCATGTTGGTTGAAATCTGTGTGTTGAGTTAGAAGCTGGATATTTACTCTACCTGGATGAACCAAGGCAAACCAGGATGCTTGACTATCCCAGTAGTCCTGGGTCGTTTTGTTGTTTTTGAGCCACTTTGTATTAACCAAGAGAACAGAATAGAACATCAGCATTAATTTCTGAGGGCCAACAGACTGTCCTTCATGTTCTGTGAATTGGTCACTCCCTTCTTCAATAATTGTTATATGAGTTATGGCACTCGGGTTGTGTATCTAGAGCTCGTCAGGAAGACAAATAGGGTCTTAATAGTAGGTACTGGGTTCGTGTTCACATGACAGGTCAGATAAACCTCTCATGGATCCAAAGTGTGATTCTTCATTGACTTGACACATCTTCTATTCCCAAGCTAACTAAGATCACCTCAGGCTAAACTGATATTTTGGAATCCAATGAGTCAATATTTGGGATATTTTTGTGCCTCACTATAACTCACAATACTATGAGTTTTTAAGATAATTAGTGAAGTCAGTGGTTAGTGGGGCTATTTGTTAGTCAATGAGGGACTCCCAACTCTTGAATAATAATAATAGTTGAATTCACATACACACATACTTGTGTGTGTGTGTGTATGAAAAAGGGCGGGGGGAGAGGAAGAGAAGGAGGGAGAGGGAGAGAGGGAGCACTTTATATCCAGCCTATCACTTGACTTCCATCACACATCATTTCCCATCTGACTATACTCCTGTAAACTTCATCTTGCCCTCTGGAATGACATTTTCCCCCCTGAGATCACACCAAACCTGAGACTCACACCTCCTCAGCAGCCTCTACCCCTGGGACTCCTTCCTTCTGATTAGAGAGGGTAGAGGGTAGACAGTGGAGAGTTCTTTCCACATCCTCCATTTAAGGAGGGGGCTCAAGGTAGTTGTCTCTTTATTTCCCACCTGGCTACACTCCTATGGACTTCCTCATGCCCTTGGAATTAAGCATCCTACCTTCCCTCCTTTTGTGCTTCTTCTTATATGTTTTCTTTCCCTCTTAGATTGTGAGTTCTTTTGCCATCTTTTGAATCCCCACCTGGCACATGGTAGGAACTTGATAAATGTTTATTGACTGACGTTGCTGTGATGAATGCATTGTGGATAAAATTATTATGCATAGAATGCAATTTCCTTAAGGGCAGGGATGATTTTGAAGTCTGTCTTTATATCTTCAAGGCCTAGCACTAGGCCTGACACATAATAGGTATAGAAAATACCTATATATACAAATAAATGTATAAATATTTGCTAAATCAAAACCCCCATTTTGCGGATGAAGAAACTAAGACTCAGAGTTATCTGCCCAAGGCAACACAACTAATAGGTATCAGAAGTGGGATTTGAACTGAATTTTTTTTCTGTTTCTATGTCTAATCTACTATTTACTATATCATATTATCTTTTCATAAAATTTAAAACAGAACTAAGAAATGTGTTGAGGGCATAGTATTAAGGAAATGGAGGCAGTGTGGTTGGTATATCTGGGTTAAGAGTCAGAGAATCTGAGTTCCTTTCTCTGCCATTTAACTCCTAGAAAACCTTGGGCAAGTCCTTTAACTACTTTGTGCCTCAGTTTCTTCATCTGTAAAAATAAGGTTAGGCTATAGACTCCTTGAGGGCAGGGGCAGCTTTTGCCTCTTTTTTGCATCCCTAGCACATAGCACAGTGCCTGGCACACAGGACTTAGCATGTAGTGCTCAATAAAAATTTATTGGATTGGCCTCTTGGTCCCTTCCAATTCAATATCTATGGTCTTATGATCGAATGAAATGGGTTTGTTAACACAAACATCTGAAGATTTTTATAAAGGAGGAAAGAGACAGATTTCATTGAGGTTTAGCCCAGACAAGGTCTGGTTAAGCTAAAGCCTCAGTCTGATGGTAATGTGTAGTTTAAGTGCTGAATCATAGGAATCTGGTGCCTCTCTCTGCTCTCCAGGCAATCCCTGAGAGAATAACCAAAAAGTTATTCTTAAAACTGTATGAGGACAGAGTTTCCCCTCAATGCATTATTATTAGAGAAAGTTTTACCTGGGTAAAAGCCTGGTTAGGAACTTAAGCTACAGATGAAGCAGCTCAACTCCTAAGTTTCTGGGGTATCTCAGAAGATACTGCAATCAAGAAGCATTCCTCGCCTGATCTAAGATTAATTTAATCTTTACCCCAGTCACCGGAGACGTATTTGACACTTCCAGTCTCAAGCTTCTTTATAATGGCTTCTCTATCACCAGTGTTCCAAACTAACTGTACCAAGTTTCTACATGAATTTAAAATCCTGAGTGAGCATTTTAGCTAAAAGAAGGGTATAGTAAGTTCCCTGATTTAAAAATTAATAGATTTATATATTTGTAAAATCTTAGTATTAAATGGGAAATTATTATTATTATTAACAAATTATTATTAGTTAACAAATTATTATTGGTTAAAAAAAAGGTTGGTAGAACTTCAGAATTAAATGGGTGCAAAAGCAAACCCAGATTTCAAATCAATGCCTGAATTCATTTAAGAAAATGAGATATTTTGCTTTTATATAACATGGTGATTCTAGTTTTTTATTTCTCCTTCATTCATCTAACCCCCTCATCCTGGAGTTCCTATCCTTTTCTGGATGAAGAAATACCTTAGGTTTCCCCAAAATTATATGATTGCTGACAGGGAGAAGGAGCATAGTTAGTGGATGGGAGGAGGGACTGATGAAGTTGGCCCCCATGCCAGATCCTTGAGAACCTTTTGATTGTGGCAAAAAAGTTCAAGGATTAAGGAAGCAAATGGCCTTTGAAAATTAACCAGTAGATCAGGCTGTCTTGGTAGAAGGCCTTGAGCTAAAGTAATCACTTTCAAAATATGACACTTCCACCTCCCTGAATAAATGATTTATTTGCATGATTCAAACAACAAGGGGTGGGGGGGCATCAAGGTGGTATAGTGGATAGAACACTAGGCCTAGAGAAAGAATTCGGCCTCAGACACTTACTAGCTGTGTGACCCTGGGTAAGTCACTTAACTATTTGCCTCAGTTCCTCATCTGTAAAATGAACTAGAGAAAGAAATGCCAAACCACCCCAGTCTTTTTGCCAAGAAAGCCCCAAACAGGGTCACAAAGAGTTGGACATAACTGAAATGACTGGACAGCAAAAATAACAAGGGAAGCCTGAAAAGCTCTCATTCCCAGGGGGAAAAATAGAGTCACACAAAATTTGTACTTTTTACACAAATAAAAGCAGATGAAAACACAACTAAGTAATTGGAAAAATGCTAAGTTCTGATTGGCAGGCTGAGTCAATATAATAAAAATGACAACGCTACCTAAATGAATTTATTCAGCGCCACATCAATCAAGCTATTAAAAAAGTGTACAGCTAGGGAAACTTAGGTGGCTGCTTCATTATTGCTTTTTAAAAGATGTTGAATCTGAGAATGGAGACTGGTTAAGTCAGAGTTGCTGTGTTTTATCAAAGAGAATTACAGTTGTCCCCATTCTATGTCTAATTATGAGAAGCCCAAACATTATGGTTGTTATTAAATCATCAGATCTAGAATGTCTTATTGTTTTAGAGCAGGGTGATTGATCAAATGAACAAGGAGCATCAGACTAGCAAGAGGGAAGGGGGAGACACAGAATGAGACAGAAAGACACACAGAGACAGGAAAAGAAAGACTGAGAGAGAATGAGAGGATGAGGGGACATAACCTTATAAAACTGCTACATAATGTGGAAGCATATTAAAACTCATGTTTTAATTCAACTGGAATGCTGAGAATTATTTTTTCCAAAATAAGTCCTTTCCAGACTTTTCTCTTTAGGCAAATGTGTAAAAGGTCAGGAACAAAGGATGAGGTCCCCTAAAATGAATTAAGGATGAAAACCAAACTTAATCTAGTTAAGATCAGCACTACTGATTGACTCATTTTCACTCGAGGACTGATCTACTGATGCTATTCTAGTTGACTGATCTTTGTATTTGAGGAGAGTAGTCAAAGAAGGAAGTGGTAAATTTTAATAGAAGATGAAATATATCATTCATTGTCATGTTAATGGGATATAAGATCTTCCCCACCCATTAATAGGACTCACATGGAGCCCATTAAGGGAAACTTGTTTAGGGGGGGGCCTTGTTTGTAGGAAGGCTTTTGCACCTTTCACTAATTTCTAATTAGGCACTGAGTCAAAAGGGTTGTGAAGCCTTCTGGCTCTGAGAAGTGTATACATACTCTGAGTAGGTATTCTGCTTTGTGGGCTCACTCATGAGAAGAATCTTGTGATTCCCTGGCTGAGATTCTGAGTGACCATATGTTCAGAGCTCCCCAATTGCTCAGATGTAGAGGTTCTCTCCATCCAGGGATGTACAGTTGATTCAGGCAGAGTCCTGTCTGTTAGTCTTTATATCTCTGCTTGTATTTTCTGTTTGTCTGAAGTTCAGAGTACTGACTTTTCCCCTGAACTAGTGAATGTGATTTAAAAAGATTGTTGACCCCTTAAACAGCTATATTTCCTAGTAAAGCAGATCTAAAAACCTATGCTAGCATCCATCCTGCTGTGTATGCTAGTGTGGTTACCGCTATATTCACCACCTCTACCCCCCAACTTTTAAACATATTGTGACCTCTTCCTAATTCAAAATTCCTGTAAATGTTGCCTCAAATTGCCTTAGGGTGAAATGTCTGAGGGCAGAGGGATGTGTGGTCTATGTCACTTTGGGCATTTCTCTCTCTAAGCTAGAAATGCTTGGATTTAAAGTCATGATCAAATAATACAAAATGTCTCTGGCAGATTGTGCCTAAAATAGAGGTGCTAAACATGCATCCCCAAGGGGCACAGGAGGTTTACAACACTCTCAAGTGCTGGCTGACGCATGTCAAAATGTAATTTGGAAACATTTTACAAGATAAATGAAAATGCAATAGAATGTAGATTGTTAATATGTTGTTTTTTTTTTAAGTCAACACACCCCTGCAGGAATTTTTATGTGCCGTTTAGTGGCTTTCATTTCTATTTGAGCTTGACACCACTGGCCTAAAACACAGAGTACAACATGAATTTTTTTATTTAAAAGCTACAACTCAATGTTTTGCTTTATTTTATTATTATAAATTTCAATTTAAGAGAAATATTTTACTTTTTCAGTTTCAAATTTTTCTTCCTTCCTTTTCTTCTTCCCCATTCATTGAGAAAGCAAGAAAGATAAAACCAATTATTAATATGTTTAATTAACCAAAAAAATCCTGCATTAGTCATGTCCAAAAAAAGAAAAAATGAAAAGAAAATATGTCTCAATCTGAGTATATCAATGGATAAGGTTTTATAATGAGTCCTTTGGAATTGTGGTTAGTCGCTGTATTGATCAAAGTTGCTAAGTCTTTCAAAGTTGTACATAGTATGTTTGCAGTTTCATGTTCAACCCTATTTTTTGTTATGCTGTGTTATGGAAATGCTTATTTTATTCCATAAACTAAAAAATAAAATAAATTAAAAATAAACAAAGTTGATTATAATATTGTTATTGTACAAATAGTTTCCCTGGTTCTACTCATTTCACTTTGAATCACTTCATGCAGGTTTTCCTAGATGTTTCTGAAACCATCTTCTTCTTCATTTCTTACACACAGTAGTATGCCCTCATGTTCATATTCTATAACTTGTTCATCCATTCTTCAATTTGTGGGTACCCCTTCTGTTTCTAATTCTTTTTCACTACAAAAAGAACTGCTATATTTTTGTACATATGGATCCTTTCCTTCTTTCTTTTGGGTATAGATCTAGTGGCAATAGCATTTGGTCAAAGGGTATACACACTTTAATAGAGTTTAGGGCATAGTTCAAAATTACTTGGAATAGTTGGACCAGTTCATATTTCCTTTTTTTTTTTT
>CM053594.1:302803846-302866864 GCA_028646575.1 Pseudocheirus occidentalis | reverse complement strand
CCCATGAGTGGAAGATCAGTATATTGTGAATTGTTGATTGAATTTTTAAGTGTTAAGCTGGTTTCCCTCTTAGGGAAACCAGGTGATTCTTCTTTTGTTCCTTGTTCTAAATATTGTGACTTTCTGTAATAAGATATTATACTGTGAATATTGTACTGAATCTTGATTTGTAATGGAATAAACAGAGTGTTCACTACTACTATGTAATCCAAATCTTAAAAGCCATTCACAGTAGCATTCTTTTGGGAATCTACTGTTGCTTGGCTTTACAGAAGCTCAGTTTAATTTACTTTAATTCTTTTCTGATTAGGGAGTCCCTGGTCTGGATCATCACTTCGTGGGGTTCCCAGGGTGTGCCTTCTTCACTCCTGGCTCTCTGTTACTTGTTTTGGATTTTTGTCTCCTTACCAATGGTGTTGCTCTACTTCCTAACTGCTCCCTTCCCATTTGGCTCCATTTTATATGTTGTTTTCTTCCACTAAAATGTAATATATTTGAGCTTTGGGATAGTATTTTTTTTCCTCCTTATATTTGTATCTTTACTGCTAACAGCACAGTGCCTGGCACATAGTCTCTCTCTCTCTCTCTCTCTCTCTCTCTCTTTCTCTCTCTCTCTCTCTCTCTCTCTCTCTCTCTCACTATTTCTTTATCATCTCTATCACCATCATCATTATCATCATCATCATCTCTGTCTCTCTTTGTCTATCTGTCTGTCTCTCTCCATCCAGGTGTCATCTGTTTATCTATCATTTCTCCATCATCATCATCTCCCTTTGTCTCTCTCTGTCTCTGTCTCTCTGTTGTCTGTTTATCTCTGTCTCTGTCTCTCTTAATATTCAGGACCATCCAATGGACAGCTCCAAACTACCCTTTCAACTTAGTTTTCCTCTGTTTTTCTATATCAGTGGTTCTCAACCTGTGGGTCATGACCCCTTTGGGGGATGAACAACCCTTTCACAAGGGTTGCCTAAGACCATCAGAAAACACACATTTCTGATGGTCTTAGGAACCAAAACACCACTCCTCTATCCATCTCCAGGCAGGTCCACCCACATGCAGATATGCCCACACACGAGCATAAAGGGTCATGGCATTAGGAAGGTTGAGAACCACTGCTTTACATAAAGAGTCATTGCTAATGAGGCTATCTTCTGTCTGCCAGTCAGCATGCCATGAATAGTTCTGACTTCCTGCATTTGTTTATGTGATTCTCACTCTATTCCCTACCTTTAAAGGACTTCCTTCCCCTTTCCTGCCTCTTCAAATTCCATCTGTCCTTCAAGACCCAGCTCAATGTCTTCCTTCTAAGTAGTCTTCTTCAACTGCTCCATAGTACAGGGAGATCCCTCCTTTCCCTGAACTTCTCTAATTTACTGTCTGCCAACCATTTGACACTTTATTATTTTATATTGTTAGTTAACTTTTAAATGTGTGCATTATAGCTTTCCTCAATTACATTGTTAGCAACTTGAAGGGAGAGAATTTGTCTTTTTCCTTGATATACTTTCACCTTCCCTGTGCCCCAGCATTAAACAGAATCCTTTACACAAAATCAGTGCTCATAAATAGTTGTTGATTAATAGATTTTATATTTAGAATTTAGGAAATCTAGTTTACTACACAGAAAAAGTATATGTTGGATAATCTGGAGCTAAATAGTTCTATGTTGGCAAAAGGAAGCTAGTGGGACTGGAAACCACCATGTTTAGAACACTATGTCCTTCCTTAGGTTGGGTAGATTTGAGAGGGATATGAGGAGATACACATACATGACCTTGCACACATCACTTTACTTCTCAGAGACATCTGGCTCCTCATCTATAAAATGAAGTCATCTGTAAGATCACTTTTAGCTCTAATAGTCCACAAATTTTTATCTTTTCTCCTATAGGCAATGGGGAGCCATTGAAGTCTTGGGAGCTAAAGAGTGACATAACAGTAACCTCTGTTTGGAAGACTTGTCTGGAAGTGAAATGAAACATAAATGGGGGGGGGGGAGACTGGAGCCTAGTTAGGCACCAGTATTTTGGTCCCTTGCTAAAGGACATGCTTAGGCAGACCCTAAGGGAAAGGGGACATTGTAAAAGTGGATTGTTGACTAAGCCAGGCTGGGCCCTTTCTAACTTTCTGCCCTTTAACAAGGGTCCAGAGCACATGTGCCACTGGGACTCTCCCAAGTTCATTCTCAGCCCTGTCACCCTTGTTATGATGACAACTGTCCATGACCTACCAGAACCAAAGGTCTAGGCCTCTAATTCTATGTGCTATTGTCACAATGTACTTTGTGGCCCATACTTTCCAAAGCTGTATCAGCAGAGGATACAGTACTTAATAATTATCTCAATTCTCTCTGACAACTGAATACAATTTCCCATATCAATTAGTTCACATTGTTCCTCTTCTGTCAGAAGGGCCCTCAGTAGAGCAGGAACAGTGGAAGGCTCATCCATGAGAACAGCAGATGAGAAATGAAGAAGGGGACAATGCTGTTCCCTCAGAGGAGTCCCTTTCACCAATGGGTTATGTGCCTGATGCACAGGCTATGGTGATAACATCTGGGCACAGTTATGGCTCATTCACACTGGGTAACTAGAACACCTGTTCTAGCTGTCCTCCACATCCTAGCTCAGAGACGCCTTTCTCAGGAAGCCTTCTCACATCCCCAGGCAGAAATGATCAGTCGTTTCTGTGCTTTTTACTTCCCCTTTTGGCACTTCTCCCTTTTCTTACATTATTTGCGGACATCTCTTTCTATTTCGAGTGAAATCTCCCTGAGGATAAGGGTTGTATCTTTTTTTTCATTTCTGTTTCCCTCATATTCCTGAGCTGAGTGATTTGGAGTTGCAAGTTATGGGTACTGGGTACATGTTTATTGAATGAATGTTGAACTAGTAAATGCTCCTTATTCAATTGGTTATAGACATTCATGTAGTGTAGGTACAATGTTTTATCTTTATAAAAACGATTCCACGGTGGATGAGGGGTAGGAGGGAATCATTATGAGGACTTCTTAAAAGTAAATTTTGTGATTTTCTTGATTTCATTTTTGTGATTGAGGCAAGATGGCAGCAAAGTATGCGATGGAATCAAGAGCCCAAGTTACTCAAGAAAAGATTAAATTTAATCCATAATTAAGATCATTTAGCTTATTGTGGACAAAAGAGAAAAGACAAATTGAGAAAAAGAGGGGGTCTGGGTTATTTTTTCTTTGCCATTTTTTTTAAAGCCAGGGACTACATTCATGCAAAAGTATTTGTCTTGATGCTGTTCTTAGCCAGGCACTACCAAGAAGCATGATCTGTGACACAAACCAATTAAACAAAATTGGCACCAGCAGACAGGATTTTCAGGGTGGAAATGCTTTCTATTTTATATTTGTATCAAGAATCACAGCACTGCAAAGTTCTCAGACTTAAGTTCTTGGAAAATCCCTCTGGCTCATTTTGTTAGCCCCAGGGCATTCTGTTAATTTGGGTAAACACTGGATAGATATATGAACTGTGGAGTCCTTTTTTGAACAATATGTCAACTCTGGAAATCTGTGGAGATTTCAATACAGGTATCACAGAAGAAGTAATAACAAACAAACATTTTGATAGAATTTTGTGATGGGGAAGATTTTTCATTTAGACAGAACTGAAAAAATAATTCATGGTAAAGAAAGCAAAAGAAAATTCTTAGCAATCAGAGAACTCCACAAAGACTTTTGCTCAATGATAAATGGAATGAGTGGGAATGGAAGATAACTCACTGAACATAGCTTCAAATGCCTGACCTGCCTAGAAGCTCACAGCCTACTCAGAGAGCATTTGGAATGTCTTATGCTGTGTACTTTTCTCTCTATATGTGTACTTTTCAAGATAACATTCCAAGATCATTCAGCATCCTTGCAGAAAAATAGCTGTATTTAAAACGCAAAAAATAATTATAGAGTTAGAAGAGAACTCAGAGATCATCCAGTACAAACTTGATTGAATGCAGGAATTCCCTCTACATTATCCTTTATTTGCTATGCATTTGAAACAGGGAACTCTCTATCTCCTTGGGCAGCTGCTTTCATTTCTGGAAGGCTCTAATCATTAGAAAGATTTTCCATATGCCCTAATTTCTTTCCCCCAATAATTGTTTCTAGAATGGATTCTATTAAAAATAACATTGTCTAGATAGGACTTGGCACATACATTGAGATTCCATTTTCAACCAACAGATGGCTTTATTCTGAGTAAGTGGGTAATGCTAAAATTTGTCCCACTCTCCTAACCACTGTTGAGCCATGGATTAAATGTGGCTTTTGGGTAACCCACACCAGGTGTTGACTTCCTGATTTGCTGCCATAAAGATTTGGCCCATTGATCATTGATGATGTCCATCTGTGTCTACCTTTTGGCCTTCAGTTCAATCACAGGACTAATTAAGGGAGTTGGAACTAGATAGCCTGCTCTACCTATTTCAAGCATGATTTGGACTTTGGCACCTGCCTATTTCCTTTTGTAGCATCAAACTAAGCTGAAAAATATCTGCTTGGAGAAGAAAAATAGGCTACAAAAGGCAACAGGAAGAAATGAGGGGTAACTCAAGACATGGAATCTAACTTTGTTGACCGTTGTAAAGATTTAAGGGTTTCAGTGATTCATTTGAAAATATTGCATGTGAATGTATTTTGTATGACTTCACATGCATAATTGATACATTGCTTGCATTCTCAAGGGATGAGGGGGGCAAGAGGAAGACAGAATTTGGAACTCCACATTTTAAAAAAGAATATTAATTTTTTATGTACTAACTGGGAAACATTTAACATAACAAACACATATACTGCAATTTTTTAATAAAACATCCTATATGGGGGAAACCTATCTACATAGTCAGTTCTTGCTGTAACCTATAACACACCTCTGTGTTTTATGAAACAAAGTGGATATTTTCACAGTATGAATCCATTCAAGCACAGACTTACCTCACTATGAGGTTCTTCTTTAAGTGGAACAGATGGGTGAATACAGAATGCACAAGTCAATATTAGTATTGAGAGTACCACTACACAGGTAATAAAAGCACTTAATCAATGGAATCTCACCTGAACAGTTTTCCCAATCATAGCATGTGTCATAGCCACAGGGTTCCTTCTTTGTGCTATTGAATGAAAGCTTTATCCTTTCAATGGCCTGTTCCAACCGAGGTCCATCCTGGCAGGATCCAACAGATAAGAAATGTAGTTTCTGGGTATTTGCACATTTCTCTGCCAAAAAATTGCAGGTTGGTTTGGTAAAGTAATGGTTGGAGTCTGAATTGAATACACAGAGATCTTCTGAGTAATGACTGCAAAGGGAGAAAAAAACCCCAACATGTTTATCTGAAGAAAAGAAGAGGACAAAGATGGACAAGGAGGGCACACAGTTGAATGATGATATCAACTTCTAATTGGTCCCTCTGCTGCCAGCATCTTCCCCACTCCAATCTATCGTACAAACTGCTGCCATATTCATCTTTCTAAAACAGTATTTCCACCATGACATTCCCATGCTTACAAGCCATCAGTGGCTCCCTGAAGCCTAGACAATAAAGTCTGAATTCCTTAGCCTAGCATTCAGAACATGCCATCTATTATTTGTCCGCAATTTGCTTTCTAGCTTTATTGACTGTGATCTCTTGCTGCCTATACATATCCTAATCCATTCTGGACTACAGGACATCTTACAGGGATGATTCTGAATCAAGTCCCCTTTCCTCCATGAGGTTGACTTGTCTAGTTTAAGATGATTCCTTTTTCATATGAATTTCTAAAACGCTTTTTGTCTATACCATTCATTTAACATTTGATTATAGATTATACAGTGTTCAGTTTTCTTACTTTTCTTGTATGACTATGGATTTTCTAATTGGATATTAGAGACTTTTTCTCTTAAGTAATTAGATATTCATTGCTCGTGATTGGGTCACATAAAACATAATAAAATGATTATACATAAATTTATATTTAATGTAATATCAATGAAACCAACAAAGACTTAATACATAGAATTAGGCAAAATAATGCCAAAATTCATTTGAAGGGATAAAAAGTCAAGAATTTAAAGACAAAGAGATTTTTTAAAAATAGGAAAAAAATGGAACTTAACATGACCAAGTCTCAAGATATATTGTAAAACAGTAATCATCAAATCTCTTTGGTATTGGCTAAAAAACAGAAAAAATTGACCAATGGAAGAGACTAGACAAGAAAAACCCCCAAACAATAAAACAATAGCATCGTGTTTGATAATAACCCAATATCACAAACTACTTAAACAAACTACAAGATTTTCTTCTTGGATAAGAACTGAGAAAATTGGAAGACAATTTTGTAGTTTCAAATGCTACCCTAATCTCTTACTAGCTATGTACCATTGGCTAAGTCAATTAATCTCTCTAGGCCTCAGTTTCTTCATCTGTAAGAAGAGGGTACTGGTCTTCATGACAGCTAAAGTTTGTTCTGACTCTCTAACACTGTGATCTTCTGGCTTATGATCCCAATAACTTACCCATGTTCACACAACTAGGAAGTATCCAAGGTGGGCTTTGATACCAGTTCTCTTCTGACTCTAAGGCCAGTTTCTTTCTACTACACCATGCTAACTCTGATGTCATGATATTTAAATTGTAGGTTGTTGAATATGCTGATTAAGACTGTGGTTAACAATCAAAGGCCTTGTGCAAAATAAGGAAATATAATTAAAATAACCCATGGGAGAAAGGAATTTAAACGAATGAGATCTTGTAAGCTCTAAAAACAAATATATTGTTAGAATCAACTTTGGAAAGAGGTCTTAGGTAATTTAATCCTTTAACTTGTGACTTCAAATTTACAAATGACCATCCATATAATATTTAATGGTCTTGTCAAATTTCAAAACACAGTCCATGTAGCATCTTACCTACAGTCCTCTTCTGGAGACATGCAGACACATTGGGATTCCACTAACTTACGTCCTGGTCCACAATTGCTCATGTGGGTCTGAACAGCTGGAACAAACAAATGAAAGACATGAAGACTCTGGCCTATACAGTAATCAATTGACTTCAAAGTGCTGCTTCTCCCTTAATTTAAAAAAAAGTTTGTCAATTGTTTATTTTTAACAATTTTTTCTTTGTAAATTTTGAGTTCCAAATTCTTTCCCACCCTCTTACTCCTCCCTTACCCACTGAGAAGACAAGCAAAATGATGTCATTATATATGTGAACTCATGCAAAACATTTACATATTAACCATACTGCAAAAAAATGATGAAAATGAGAAAATTATACTTCAGTTTGCACTCAGAGTTCATCAGTTCTCTTTCTGGAGGTGAATAATATCTTTCCATAGTGAGTCCTTTGGAATTGTCTTGGGTCATTCATTGTATTGATCAGAGTAACTAAGTCTTTCATAGTTGATTATCATTACATTTCTGTTACTCCACACAATGATCTCCTGGTTGTCACTTCACTTTGTATCAGTTCATATAGGTCTCACTGTATCTTTTTTTTTATGAAACCATCTCCCTTCCCAATAATTTTTTAATTTTTATTTTAGTCTTTTAAAATTTATTTTTAGTTTTCATCATTCATTTCCACAAGATTTTGAGTTACAAATTATCTCCCTATCTTTCCCCTTACCCCCACCCCAAGATAGAAAACATACTGAATACTCCTTCACCCAATCTGCTTTCTCTTATATCCTCCCCATACCCTTTTTAACTTTCTAGTAAGGCAAGATGGATTTCTATATCCCAGTGCCTGTAAATCTTATTTCCCAGTTGCAGTTCCCAGTTCCCAGTTCCCAGATGTAAAAATCAAATTTTTTATACATTTGTTTTTAAAACTTTGATTTCCAGATTCTTTCCCTTCTTCCCTCCTTAACCACCCCACACTGGGAAGATAAGCAATTCAATAAGGGTTGTACATGTGTAGTTATGCAAAACATTTCGATGGTAGTTATATTGTAAAAGACTATATTTCCCTCCATCCTATCCCACCCTCCATTCTGTTTTCTACTTTGACCCTGTCCCTTTTAAAAGTGTGTGCTTCTAACTACCCTCTCCCTCAATCTGCCCTCCCTTCTATCGTTCCTCCTCCTATCCCTCCCCCCACTTTCCTTCAGGGTAAAATACCCAAATGAGTGTGTATGTTATTCCCTCCTTAAGCCAAATTCAATTAGAGTAAGGCTGACCCACTCCCTTTCACCCTCCTGCTCTTCCTCTCCATTGTAACAGTTTTGTCTTGCCTCTTTTATGTGAGATAATTTACCCTATTCTGTCTCTCCCTTTCTTCTTCTCTCATTATATTGCTCTCTCACCTCTTAGGTAACATCCATTCCTATTCAACTGATCCTGTGCCCTCTGTCTAGGTATACATGTACAGACACATACACACACTCACATATGCATTTATACATACATACACCCTCCTATAATACATATATGTATGTATACACACATATATACATATGTATATACATATATGTATATATATTCCCTTCAGCTATCTTCACACTGAGAAAAGTCTCATGAGTTACATTTATCATTTTTCCATGTGGGAATGTAAATAGTTTAACTTTAATAAGTTCCTTATGACTTCTTTTTTCTGTTTACCTTCTCATGCTTCCCTTGCTTCTTATATTTGAAAGTCAAATTTTCTGTTCAGCTCTGATTTTTTCATCAAGAATACTTGAAAGTCCTCTGTTTCACTAAATGACCATATTTTCTTCTGAAGCATTATAGTCCGTTTTGCTGGGTAGGCAATTCTTGGTTTTAATCCTAGCTCCTTTGACCTCTGGAATATCATATTCCAAGCCCTTCAATCCCTTAGTGCAGAAGCTGCTAGATTTTGTGTTATCCAGATTGTTTCCACAATACTCAAATTTTTTCTTCCTGCAAGCCTGTAATACTTTCTCCTTGACCTGGGAATTCTGGAATCTGGCTATGATGTTCCTAGGAGTTCTCTTTTTGGGATCTTTTGTCAAGAGGTGATCAGTGAATTCTTTCCATTTCTATTTTGCCCTAGAATATCAGGGCAATTTTCCTTGAGAATTTCCTGAAAGATGATTTCTAGGCTCTTTTTTTGATTATGGCTTTCAGGTAGTCCAATAATTTTTAAATGATCTCTCTTGGATCTATTTTCTAGGTCAGTGGTTTTTCCAGTGAGATATTTCACATTGCCTTCATTTGTTTGGATCTATTTTATAGTATTTTGATTTCTCATAAAGTCATTAGCTTCCAATTGCTTCAGTCTAATTTTGAAGGAATTATTCTCTTCAGTGAGTTCTAAAAATTCTTTTTCCATCTGGGCAATTCAGCTTTTTAAGGCATTCTTCTCCTCATTGACTTTTTGGGCCTCTTTTGACATTTGAGTTAGTCTATTTTTAAGGTGTTATTTTCTTCAGTATTTTTTGGGGTCTCCTTTAGCAGGCTGTTGACTCACTTTTCATGATTTTCTTGTGTCATTATCATTTCTCTTCCTAATTTTTCCTCCACTTCTCTTACTTGATTTTCAAATCCTTCATGAGCTCCTCCATGGCCTGTAACCAATTTATATTTTTCTTGGAAGTTTTTGATGCAGGAGTTTTGGCTTCATTGACTTTTTCTGGTTCCATGTTTTGATCCTTTTTGGCCCCACAAAAGGTTTCTATGGTCTGTTTGTGCTTCTTCTTCCCACTCATCTTGCTAGCCAATTACTTGACTTTTGAGGTCTTTGCCATGGTATAATTCTGCTTCCAGAGTGGAGAAAGCTATGTCCCAAATGTTGTCAGAGCTATGAGGATGGCACCTTCTCTACAGACACCCCAAGCTCTGGCACACTGTCCACATAGCCAGGACCATGCCCCAAGACTGTGATCTAGATCCAGGCATGTCAAAGCAAGAGTGATTACCCTCTGAATGGTCAATTGGTCCCTCTATGATTGGCAGGTGAGGAGCTCTGGAGGTAGACACATGGCAGCAGCTGCAGCTGATGCCCCTCCTTTATCTTTCACCTAGGGGTAAGGGGCCAGAGCAGGCTCTTCCATTACCCAGTTCCAACCCAGTTCCCCATTGACCTTTTACTTTCTCTTTGGTGATTATGGATTGAGAAGTCTAGAAACTGCCACAGCTGTCAGTGATTCACTCTCCTTAAGTCTGCTCCAGCCATTCTATGCCACTGGTCATGGCCACCCTGGGCTTGGCACAGCTCACATGGGACTGTGCTTGGCTCCCAGGTTGGTGTGATAGGCCCTTCCTGTTGGCCTGCCAGGCTGCCTTCAATGGTAGATTTGTTTCTCTCTGTCACTTTGTGGGTTCTATAGCTTTAAAATTTGTTTAGAGTCATATTTTGCAGGTGTTGGAGGTGGCTGGAGAGGGAGCTCATGCCAAGTTCCTGCCTCTACTCCACCATCTTGGCTCCCCCTTATAATTTCTTATAGCAAAATAGTACTCTATCACAATCAAATACCACAACTTTTTAGCCATTCCCAAATTGATGGGCATTCCCTCAATTTCCAATTATTTGCCACCACAAAAAGAGCTGTTTCAAATATTTTTGTACATATTGGTTCTTTTCCTTTGGTCTCTTTGGGGTACACACCTAGTAGTAGTATTCCTTAGTTAAACAGTATACAGAGTTTTATAGTTCCAAATTGTCCTGAGAATTATTGACTAGTTCACAATTTCACCAACAATTCATAAATGTACCTGTTTTCCCTCATGCCCTCCAGCATGTGTCATTTCTGATGGGTATGAGGTGGTACCTCAGAGTTATTTAGTTATTTTAATTAGCATTTCTCCAGTCAACAGTGATTTAGAACATTTTTTCCCATATAATTATAGATACTTTTGATTTCTTCTTTTGAGAACTTCCTCTTCTTATCTTTTGACCACTTTCCTCTTGGGAAATGACTCTTATTTTATAAATTTTACTCAGTTCTTTATATATTTGAGAGATAAGGCCTTGAGTAGGGAAACTTGCTATAAATTGTTTTGATATTACTTCATTGTCTATGGTACCTTTTAGCAAAATATAGTTTACCAGATTATTTTTTTCTAATTAGGTCTCTTTTTGCTTTTGCTTTGTATGAGATCACAATTACTACCCCTGCCTTTTTTTACTTTAGCTGAAGTATGACAAATTCTGCTTCATCCCATTTTTTGACCTCTGCATGTGTCTTTCTATTTCAAATGTGTCTCTTCTACGCAACATATTGTTAGACTCTGGTTTCTAATCTATTTTCCTACCTGCTTCTGTTTTATGGGTGAGCTTGTCCTGTTCACATTTACAATTTTGATTATTACTATGTATTTCCTTCCATCCTACTCTCTCTTCTTTTTTATCCTGTCCCTCATCAAAAGTCTGTTTTTACTTCTGACCACTGCATCTCTTAATCTACCCTCTCTTTTATCACCCCCACCACACACCATCTCTTATAGCCTTTCTTCTCCTGTTTCCCTACTGCATAAGAATGATTTCTATAGTCATTTTAGTGTGTATATATATATTCTTACCTCTTTGTACTGATTCCAATGAGAGTGAGGTTCAAGTACTGCCTGCCACCTCATTATCCTCTCCATTATAAAAGTTCCTCCTTAAGCACCTCTTATATGTAACAAACCTTTCCCATTATACCTTTTCATTTTTCCCAATATTTCCCTCTTTATCACCATGTAATTTTTAAGATCAACTTAACATAATTGACTCACACTCATGACATCTCTCAATGCAGACTTCTAACTGCCCTAATAATAACAAAGTTCTTAGGGTTTGCATTATCATCTTCCCACATAGAAACATAAACAGTTTAACCTTACTGAGTCCTTATGATTTCTCTTTCATGTATATTTTTTGTTCTCTTGCATCTTGTGTTTGAATGTCATATTTTCTATTAATCTCTGGTCTTTTCTTCAGGAATGCTTGATTGTCCTCTGTTTTATTGAATACACGTTTTTTACCCTGAAGGATTATATTAATTTTTACTAGGTAGGTTATTCTTGGTTGTAATCCTAGGTCATTTGCCTTCTAAAATATCATATTCCAAGTTCTCTACTTCTTTAATGTGGATGCTGCTAAATCTTATATAATGCCTTCTGTGGCTCCATGATATTGTAATTATTTCTTTCTGAGTCCTTGCAATATTTTCTTCTTGACTTGGGAGCTCTGGAATTTGGCTATAATATTCCTGGGAGTTTTCATTTTAGGATCTCTTTCAAGAGGTGACTGCTGAAATTTTTCACTTAAAATTTTCCCTCTGTTTCCAGGACATCAGGGAAGTTTTTTTAAAAAATAATTTCTTGAAATATGATGTATAGGCAGTTTTTTTAAATCAGATTTTTGTAGCCTAATAATTCTCTTTTTTTTTTGGAGGGCAGTTGGGGTTAAGTGACTTGCCCAAGGTCACATGGCTAGTTTTTTGTGTTAAGTGTCTGAGGCCAGATTTGAACTCAGGTACTCCTGACTCCAGGGCCGGTGCTCTATTCACTGTGCCACCTAGCTGCCCCTAGCCTAATAATTCTTAAAGTATCTCCCCTGGATCTATTTCCCAGGTCAGTTGTTTTTTCCAATAAGATATTTCACATTTTCTTCTATTCTTTTGACTTTTAAAAAAATTGTTTCTCAAGGAATCATTAATTTCTATTTGGCTGATTGGAATTTTTAAGGAATTATTATCTTCAGTGAGTATTTATACCTCTTTTTTATTTGATCTATTTTGCTTTTTAAGGAAATATTTTCTTCAGTTAATTTTTATACATTTTTTTACCATTAGCCCAATTTTGTTTCTTAATATTAGATTTTATTCAGGCCTTTTTGTGCTATTTTTTAAACCAAACTGTTAGTTTTCTTTTCATAATTTTCTTTTATCACTATCTTTTCCAAATTTTTCCTCTACTGCTCTTATATCTTTCTTTAATTCTTCCAGGAATCCTTTTTGGGCTTGGATCCAATTAGCAATTTTCTTTGAGGCTTTGCTTGTAGCTGTTTTAACATTTTAATTTTTTTTTTTAGTTTATGTCTTGTCTTCCCTGCCACTGTAGTAATTTTTATGGTTAAATTCTCTTTGTTTTTGTTTTCTCATTTCTTTACTTTGACTTTTATGTTAAAGTTGAGCTTTGCTCACATTGGGACGAGGAAACATTGTACCAAGCTTCAAGTATTTTCATGTTGCTGTTTTCAGAGCTAGTTCTGGGGGTCTACAAGTTCTTGGTGTTTCCAAGGCAGTGTGATCCTGGGATAGGTGTGGTCACAGCTCTCCTGGTCTGTGTGCTACTTTTTACCTAGAAAGAGGAAGAGCTCCTGTTCTCCTACAGCTGCAAATGATAGTGCTACTTTCAGAACAATGACCAGGTCCCTTGATCCCTTATAACTGACCAGAAGTATTACACTCTGTCCTGGGGTTCTGACCTAGAACTGCTCATGGATCATAGAGTTGCCAGTCAGCACCCTGTACCAAGTGCCAGCAAAGGGTCTCTTTCTCACCAGTTGTTTGACCCCTTCCTCTTACCACCTCTGGGCTGAGAGCTCCCAAAGCTGCTGCTGTTGCTTTTGCAGTCATTTCCAAGACCCACCATAGGTGCTGCTACTGCACTGCAGGATGGCCCTCACTTTGGTGTCATAGACTTCTGCTAACTTCCTAAGTTGCCTTAGCCTAGAAAAATCTTTCACCCTGACCTTTTGTCTAAAGTTTTATTCATGGTATTATTTTAAATTTGGTTGGAGGGGAATGCTGGGAGAATTTAGCTGGGTTGTTACCTCTACTTAGCCATCTTGGCTCTGCCCCCTGCTTCTCTCTTCTAGACTGAGATGTTGTTTGCTAAAGCTTTAAAATGAAGCATCTACTATGACACATGGATGATATGCTGGTTTCTTTTACTTAGATGCACTGCTCTTCTATGACTGATGGGGGTGGGGGTAGGTGAAGTCATTGGTAAGTGAGTAGATGGACTGTATACAACTTGTACTTGGAGGTTACCCTTTGAGTTCTGGATATGACAGTAATGAAGATAGGATTGCATGGTAAATTCTATACCCATTTATAGCACTGACAACAGGCTAAAATAATACCTTCTATCTGAAGGTTCCTTCATATCTGAGCCTGGTCCTTGTGACTGAAATTTACTTCAGTGTTCACAAGTAGAATTGGTCTGTCAGCAAGGAATGGTAGGACTCAAGGGTTTTGCTTGTCATGCTGTTCTAGGCACAGGATAGATGAAAATGTACATGGCCCTTCTCTAGAAGTCAAAACACATTGCTATAGATCATGGAAGGGAAGGAAGGAAAAACAAAATAAAGCCATATAAAAAGAAAATAATGACACAAGGAACTGAATTAAAGCATGTTAGAACCTTCATACCAAGTCAAAGAAGAAAATAAGAGTTGAGTGTTTATGACTTCAGAGCCATCCTTTTAGCCGAGGAATTTATTCATTTAATACTTCAATAGGTATGAAACAAATTTTAAGTTGATTTAGAAGTTAAAATTAATGCACTGGGTATTCCTTGATGCTATGGAATGTGAAATGCAATGAAAGTCAAGTGGTAGAACAGGCAGAGCACAGACTTTGAAGTTGAAAGGCCTGAATTGGAATCTTAGCTCTTCTTCTTGCTCCTTGTAGGACCTTGGGCACGTTGATCAACATTTCTAAGGCTTCAGTTTTGCTCTCTAGGAAATGAGAGTTTGAACAGGCAATCCTTTTCAGCTCTAACTCTATGATCCTATGCTTTCTAGGATATGATCCAAGGGAAAACCAAAGAGACACCCTCCACGACCAAGATCTGACATCATCCACCCAAACAATGACATTCCTTTCCCAGGTTTTGTTGTGGTTGTTTAGTTGTTCAGTCATGTCTGACTTTTAGTGACTCCATATGCCATTCTGTCCATGAGGTTTTCTTGTTAAAGATATAGGAGTGATTTGCCATTTTCCTCTCCAGTGAATTACAGATGAAATGACTTGTCCAGGGTCATGCAACTGGTAAGTATCTGAGTCCAAATTTGAACTCAGGTCTTCTTGACTATAAACCCAGCACTCTATCCACAAAGCTATCTAGCTGTTCCAGACATAATTTATGCATACATAGATATGTCTATATATGCATATATGCACATACATACAACATTAACACTTTATATATACATACACATGGACTTTATGTACATAACACATATATACATACTCAACATATATATCTATATATATATTTACACATAAGTATGCATATACACGCACCCAGCTTACATCAACACAGGCTGAAATATACATTGCAGTTTTGTAGTATGTACCAATCATGCATATTCCACAGACGCACATTAAAAAGAAAACACACACCATCAATGCTATATCATTTGTTTTGTCTCACAATTAGGGTACTAACCTTGTTTGCAGGTGAGTGAACTTGGAATAGCTGGCTCCCAGGACTTTTTCCCACATGTGTAACTTTGTGGCCCAGTAAGGACAAAGCCATGGGGGCAGGAGAGTTTGATAGTGTCTCCAATGTCATATACACTTTGATATGGTGTGATTGAAAAGCCTTCCTGTACAAATGGCTTTAGGCATCCTGCCCCTGTAGACAGAAACAATGATATAAACATGTCATGTGAAAAATTGTATATTAATAATTATAAACAGATTTTTGTGTGACAAGGGAACTAGAATGTATTTCCTATAAGCCTGGTTACATTACAACCTAATGGATGATTTAGGATTTAATGGCTTTCATTTGTATATTTCACAATACGTAATCTACAAAGCAAGAGGGAACAGAGGGCACAGGATTTGGAGTCAGAGGACCTGTGTTCAAATTATTGATTTATGGCTTACTACCTGTGTGACCATGGGCAAATTTTTCATTTCCTAATGGACTTTGATTTCCTAACCTGTAAAATTATGGGAAGAAACTAGATTATAGCCAAAGTCCTTTGCAGGTCTGATCCTCTGAGCTACTTAGGACTTTTTGTTTTTGATATTATCTCTTTCATTCCTCACAATAACCATGTGAGGCAAGCATTAATACTGCCATTTTATAGATGAGGAAACTAAGGGCTGTGAAGGGAGGGATAAAGGGAGCTGTCTAAGGTCATAGAGGGATTGAATTTCAGAAGAGAGATTAGAATCCAGATCTCCTAACTCCAAAGTGAGTGCTCATTCCTGTATGCCAAAGGGCCTGGTCATGTCTGCCACAGTACTGTAGTACAGTGGGGATGATGGCATTCACAGATAGGGATGTGACTTAGATTTACTATATTCTTAAGAGAACACCTCTCAATTATCTAAGCAGATGAGTAATAGAGAGTGGCCCTATATAAAATGTATCAATAATTTTCAAGTGTAATGAAAACTACTAATTTCCATCTTCTTCCCTAATAGACATTTTAAAAGAGTTTCTAATGAGTCACACATTGACTTGTTCAGTCTCATTCTCCTTGCCTATGTGGACTAATGGCTAAAATGGCTACCAACCAGCCAAATGACCAACAAGCACTAAGACTAATAAGGAAAACAAATAGCTCATGAAGAGACACATCAGGAGCAGCTTTGGAGTTGTGGAGAGTTGGTAGGAATTTTTAGATAGTGTAGCTTTCAATGGGAGAAGGCCAAAAGACGTTTGTTTTTGTTTATTTTTTTTTCAACACTGATATGTGGATCAGAGAGGTAATTACCATTAAGTCCCTTAGAAAGGAGACTCATTAATTTTATAATGCTTAAAAAAAGTTTACCTCTAGGACACCAAAAATTTTATGTATCAAAAATAGTTATTGTCATTTAAAATAGCTATCTTACATGCTGGTAAGTTTTACTAATTTTATTTTTTGCCTCTTATTCTTTGTTATAAAGAATGGCTCTTTGCGAGGGGTGAGTGCTGGGATACATTGAAAAAGGTAGGTAACAAAAAAAAAGTTACGAAATTTTATTTCAAAAAATGCCTAACTAAT
This sequence comes from Pseudocheirus occidentalis, assembly GCA_028646575.1. NCBI lineage: Eukaryota > Metazoa > Chordata > Mammalia > Diprotodontia > Pseudocheiridae > Pseudocheirus > Pseudocheirus occidentalis. The sequence goes on along the minus strand of CM053594.1, from coordinate 302,849,956 downwards.
GAAAACAAAAGTTCATTCACTTGTTTTAGTTGGCCACAAATAATCAGATTCATTGATCTACCTAATAATGGAATGCATTCTCTTTTTGCTGACTTTTAAAAAATTGATTTTGTTATTCTGGTCTGGGGTTGTTCGTCTCTCTGGGCATCTCTAAAATGATGTGGTTTGACTAGAGGTTTCCTTGGTCCCCTTCAAGACTAGAGATTATAGGTTATTTTGGAATCTATCCACATATTCTTACTTTCGCATTCCACATCTTCGTGTCTCCAGGTTTGGTCAGGTAAACACCTGAAGTATGGGTACCCAACAAGATTGAAGCCCATCAGGCAGGCAACTTCGACTTCTTCTCCAACAGAATATAGTCTCTTTTCATTCTACAAACCAAATAAACCCCAGGAATCCAACTCAGGTTTTGTGATACTGTCAGAACACTATTGCCAATAATGAACTGCAAGCATTCCCAGACTATTTAGGAATTGGCTGATTGATGGAACTAGAGATGATATTCTTTCAGCCTGGAAAACCAGCACTTCATCAGAGAGGGTACCTCCCCATCTGCCCTGCCATTATCTGTTTTTCCCTACAAGAAACACTGACCCTTCTGATCCGGGCCTCCAGAGACCTTATGACTCCACCTCAGGAGGAGTTATTCCACCCATCTTTCAGTCAAGTGAAGTTTAGATTGCCTAGATTAGAAAATTAGTCATTCATGCCTCACTTCTGTCCCCTATACCTAGCTGGTCCCATAGCCCTTAACTATTCTTCAATATACCAAGACCTAGTAAAAAAAAATATCTCAGTATCTGCCTCTGTAACCCAGCTTGTACCAAGCTCTCCCTCCCTTCAATTATTTTTACCTCTCTCTCTCAGGGAAAAAGAATCAAGGGAGTGACAATTGACTGGGTTTTTTTTTGTTCCCCCTTACCACCCCTATGACTGCCTATATCAAATCTCTCTTCCTTGACCATCATTCCTCATCTTTTATACGTGTTATTGCACCTTTCCAGAAGAATGTAACTTCCTTGAGGGGCCTGGTCAAGTAGTTAGGGACTGAATCAATGACTAAATGATATATATTCCTGAATCAGAACTTGGAAGTGTGATAATTGAGGCAGGAATGCTGAACTGACAGTAGAATGAGCTCAGCAACCCAACTATCTATGGAACCCAAATGGCTAACACTCATCGTATGTGTTTTACAACATTTACTGTTCACCACTTCACTCATTGAAGCAGATCCTATGGGCCTGGGTTTCAAATGAACTCAACAAACATTTGTTTGTTAAATGCCCAACAGATTTTGATGAACTATGTTGGCTATTCAGCAGTTAAAGACAAAATAAGACATGTTTCCTGCCCCTAGTGATCTTAAAATTTAATAAATGTAATAATCAACTTTTAAACTATGCTCTATCAAATCTGTTGCAAAAGGAAACCAAATCTGACATCCCTGTCCTTGTTTCCACATGGATGGCTTGACATAAATTGGTCTCTGGTCAAAGGTCTCACCACGGTCAACATGACTGGAATTCAGCATAGTGTCCACCTTTGATGGATCCTATCCTATCCTACCAGGAAGAGTTTGTTAGAGTAGGTCAGTATTTATTACTTTTGCAGAACACCACTTTTTGCAAAGGCCATTTGCTCTATAAAGAGAACCTTGTAGACACACTCTGGTCTTTAAACTAAATTATAGAGATCTAAAAGAACAAAGGTTGAGTGTACTTTTGAGTATAAAAATAGGTAGCATTTGGGAGCTCACTTTATAAAGTAGCCATCAGACTAATCCATTAATACATTTCCATTTCTTTTTAATTGTAGGGTTTAAAATTATTTTTTGTCTAATTTTGGGAAAATCTAGGGCAAAAGAAAAAATCTTTAGGTTCCTTTAGACCAGCGGTTCTCAACCTGTGGGTTATGTTCAATTTGTAACAATGGAAACACATCCTGCATATCAGATAGATTTATAACATTAGCAAAATTACAGTTATGAAGGAGCAATGAAAGTAATTTTATGGTGGGGGGGTCACCACAACATGAGGAAGTGTATTAAAGGGTAGCAACATTAGGAAGGTTGAGAACCACTGTATTAGACTGTGGAATAATTTACTCTTTATCTTTCAAAATGTCAGGTACTCATCATACATAAACAAGATACTGAAAAGTACCTCCATCCCCCAGGTTAGGGAAGAGAAAGCCCTAGTTCCTCCCCATCCTTTCCCTTATTTTCAAATACTGAAAAGGAATAGTCTTCTTTTTGTTCATTCAATCTTCTATAATCACTTGTAATCCATTATTCTGTTCACTGGTGTTCTGGTAGATTTTTTCTTTTTTGCTTTTTGGAGGGCAGTTGGGGTTAATTGACTTGCCCAAGGTCACACGGTTAGTTTTTTGTGTTAAGTGTCTGAGGCCGGATTTGAACTCAGGTACTCCTGACTCCAGGGCCGGTGCCCTATTCACTGCGCCACCTAGCCGCCCCTATTTGTTGATTTCTGAGATATAAATGCTCATACTGAAGACTTAAAATTTTAAAATTGAGTTTTGTGAGCAAGATTGAGCTGGCTCCAGCATACCCCTAACACTACCCTACCTACAGAAATATGTCTACTAGGTCTGGTGGTCAGGATTCTTTCTAACAATTGCACCATTATTGTTGGGTAGAGTCTTACCATGAGAATGGCATTCTATTGGGTTTACACTATGTAGGTATGTTGAGGAAATCAATTCAAAATTTTATAATTAATAAAAATTGTAGACATTTTAATAACTTTGGATTTATTAAACTTTCCTTTGTAGTGAGGTGGCTGCTAATGATTACAGGCCCAATATCTTCTTTGGCCAGTCATACTACAGGACATCCTTTTGGCCTTACATAATACTCCCAGACCTGGAAGTAGGCAAGGAAGACTTAACTATACAACACTGCTAAATTATCCAAGTTTACATGGATTTGAGTTCAGCCCTCCATCATATCACATACCATTAACCACATTTCATGACCAAGTGGAAAGGGAAGGTTGATTGACCTGCCAGTGAAGTTGGGGTGAGAGGGGGTGGACAGGTGTGGGGGAAAGATATGAATGAGAGTAGGGGAGTGGGGATGGATACAGTCTGTTTCTTTTGTTTCTGAGTTACTCAGGTGGAAACAGAAATGTAAGGATGGACAGAACCTGAAAATTCAGACCCTGGGTGGGAGCATAGGGTTTCATAGTTTTTACACACTCTTTTTAAATCTACAGGGACTTACTGAATGTAGACACACACCTGTTCTCAGAAGTGGTCCAAGTTTCAAGTTTGTTCATTTTCCTCTGTGCTTAAGCCCCTAACATTAACTTAGAACATGACTTGGGTAGCTCACCCTGAGGAATCCATTTTCAGGAGGAATAGGTTTAACACATCCAGACTCAGGATCAACTTCATCAATATCTACCTCTTTTAGGGCCTCATCATCATTTATGCAGAGATCTCCCCTGGAGAAATAAAAAGGCATGTATGTGCACATGTGTGCTTTAAAGAAAATTAGAAAAAAAACCCAATGCCTCACCAGGACTGTCTTTCAAAATATGTCAGACACTGATCATACCTTATCAAAATGTTACTTTCATCATTCACATCAAGGAAAGAAAAATCCCTAATTCCTTCCCATTCTTCACCTGTTTTCAAATATTGAAAAAGAACAGTCCTCTTCTTGTTCTTGCTCTCCTACACAAGGCTTCCCCCCATTCTGGGGCACAGGGTTGTTACATTCACGGGTCCTTCTTCTTTTATAAGATGCATCACATGGACTCCATGGGGACCAGCAACTCCAGGCACCATCAATTTCATCTGGGATAGGAAGAGATACAACCAGGGGTTTGACTAACTCTTCCCAAGATCTCTGGATGAAGGGACCATGATTGTGACTCATTAGCAAATAAAGGGCAAGAATAACAGCATAATTAGGTATTAGACAAGAAATTTCATTAGGGAGTGTGACAGGGAGACAATATGAATGGTTACTGCTTTTCTGATCACATCGGTGGCACCCATGCCAGTCAGTCAGTCAGTCAATAATCAACTGCATTTATTAAGTACCAACTGTGTGCTAAGCATTGGGGATACAAAGAAAGGTAAAAAAACAATGCCTACCCTTAAAGGGTTCACTATCTAATATAATATAACTGAAACTACTGATGGAGAAGGCCTCATTTCACTCTTCCTCAGGGAGAGACCCTAGACTAGCCATGACACTGAAAAATGGTAAATTGTAGATTTATACATAATCGTAAATAATAGATAAGCTGTTCATAAATGGCAATAAAGAATGCTTTGCTAGAACCTATAGTAAGTTGGTACCAGTTAGATCTTGGTTCTAGTTTGTCTGATAGAAGAGCAGAGAGTGATTGACCTTTAATTTTCCATGAAGTGGCCACAGGAGAATCATTGCCTCTGATGTCTGTGGGTATGGTCTTTACTCTTATTGCTTGAGAATGTCAATCAATATTACAGAACCCTTATACCATAGTAAGCACAAATAGAAGATTGGAAACAGATGATACTCAACAGAGTGTGATATGTCACTGAGTACTCTTATATAGAGAAAAAATCCTGATAATAAAAATCTCACTTTCCAACTGATCTTGAAGGTTGTTTTGTATAGTTAATTCACCAATATGCATATAACTAAACTTCTGGAGCAACTTTCTGAGTTCATAATTGGTCTTTTGGATAGCTCTCACTTGGTACACATTTAACACCTTTAGCAGCCCTAGATGTGGGTGGTCGTTATTGAGACAGGAAACTGTAGTTTCTCAAAATTAGACTAAAAATGGTACAGATTTAATGACCTTGGAAGGCAGCTATTATCTCAGGTGGGAAATCTGCCCTGTCCAGGTGCTAATAATTATCTCGAGAATTACTCAAGAGGGAGAGGGAGGAGTTGATAAATCTGGTAAAACTTCTTGCAAAAGTTGCAAAGTAGGGGGGGAAATACTGTTGAACTCTTAGCAGCAAAATATGAAGTTACACACAGTCATGCTTTAAAGAAAATTCAACTTTAAACATGCAAGAAAAAGGGTTGTGATGAACTATTCTTAATATAAATGCTTCTTCTACTAAGTGAGGGACTCTCCAAAGATGGGGTTTTCATTGACTGCTTCAGTACACAAAAAGCAATAAATGAATTCAGTCTTGTGACAAAAAAAAGGACTGGAAGCAAAACAAAGTCAGGCTAAAGTGCTTTATCTAAAGGTTCTACATCTACCAATGGTAAAGCACAGTGATTTGCACATAGTAGGAGTTTAACAAATGTTTGTTGAATATAGAAAAAAGAGCAAATGGATAAGTGAATGAATAAATAAAAGACTCCAAGAATTGTAAATCCACAGTATTATAAGAGAAGACCAGAAAAACTTTTATCTGTCATGGGCCTAAAAACCGTAGTTCAGTTTGAATTCACTCTCCTTTACAAGGTCAGTTTCCCTTTTTCTATTGCTTAATAAAAATCTTGTGCCCTTCCCTCTCCCCATCCCCTGCATGGAAGCTCAAAGTCTTCTGAGCATTTATGAAACTTTCAAAGATATTCCCTAAAAGGATTTTACACAAGATGGAGTTGTTTTCATTGACTGTCTCAAAAAGTATTTTAGAAAGAACATGGCTGTTTCACAAGAATGTACTGGTACCCACTGGCTGTGTAGTCTGGGGCTCGCTTCTCACAGTTCTCGCCATAGGTACCACTCTGACACACACAGAGGCACTCGGTTCCTGAGAGTGTGGGACGGCCATTGTTAGGGCATGGGGCACATTTGCAAGGGTCAAATTGTTCAGCATATTCAAGAAGAGCTCTCTTGAGATTTTTCCGTTTTGTTACAGCACAGGGAATGTTTTTCACCAAGTCCAAGATGGATGCCAGCTAGGAGAAGATCACAAAGACGAGTAATCTGTCATTAAATCAAACAATAAGCATTTATTAAATGTGTACCAGACGTCGTAAGCTAAGCACCCAGGACACAAAGAAAGGTTATAAAAGAGTCCCTTCTTTCAAGAAGGTGACATTCTAATCACATAAATAGATAGATAGAAAATACCGACAGTAAAAGGAAGGTGATTCTGGTGGGAACAGCTCTGATAGCTAAGAGGAAGTCAGTGACTCTAAGTGGTGGAGGAAAGGAAGGAAAACATTGCAGGGATGGGGGCCTGCTGGTGAGAAAGTACAGAGACCGGAGACTGTAATGTCCTGTTGGAGGATCAGCAACCAGGTCAGTATGGCTAGATTGTAGAGTGCATATAGAGGGGAATAAAACATAAGAATATTGAAAAGGAAGGCAGAAGCCAAGTCATAGAGAGCTTTAAATGCTAAAGAATTGACTATATATTTGATTCTGAATGTAGTAGAGAGCCAATGTAGTTTATTGAGTAACAGGGTAATAGACCTGTTCTTCATCTCGCACCCACCTGCATTCCCTTAGCCTTCTTTATCTCTGGGGGTGCCTTTTCCCTTTCTTTTTCAGCTTCTTTTTTTTTTTTTTTGCTTTTTGGAGGGCAGTTGGGGTTAAGTGACTTGCCCAAGGTCACACGGCTATTTTTTGAGTTAAGTGTCTGAGGCCGAATTTGAACTCAGGTACTCCTGACTCCAGGGCCGGTGCTCTATTCACTGCGCCACCTAGCTGTCCCACTGCGCCACCTAGCCGCCCCTCTTTTTCAGCTTCTGTTTGTCTGTTATGTTCCCTCACTGGACTGCCAACTCCTTGAGGACAAGGACCATCTTGCATTTTTTTATATCCCCAGAATTAATGCAGCGTTTATCATATAATGGCCACTTAATAAATGTTCATTGATTGACTGACTGAGGATGCTTTAGGAAAATCATTTTGGCAGTAAGAGCCTAATCACTTTTGACTAGATATTCTGTCAGCACAGAAGTCTGTTGGAATGAAAGAGAAAAGTTGAAGAAATTTCTCACTTAAGAGGAATGACATAAACTCTCATTCAGGTCTTGTCATTCTGAAGAGAAATCCTCCAAGGGTTTGCTGTGAAAAGTGGAGGATTTGTCTTCCCATCTTTTTGAGAAAAAGGAATCTCTTCCTCCTTCCCTCCCTCCCTCCCCCCCCTCTCTCTGTCTCTGTATGTCTCTGTCTGTCTCTCTCTCTCCCCGCCCCCCCCCTCTCTAAGACATATCATCTTGTACCCCCTCCACTCTCTTAGGAGTTGTTCCACTGGCAAGTGATAGTCTCTAAACTAACTCCATGCCATGGTCTTAAGCAATTCTCGGAAGTACTTATACAAAGGACAGTGTGGATGACAGTGCCTGGTATGCAGTAGGCACCTAATAAATGCAAGCTGAATGACTCTGGGTCAGGCACCTCCTGAGGCCAGGTTCCTCTGCTAAAATCTTCCAAGGTCTCATCTGAGTAGAGACTCTGGCAGGGGATGGGAGTGAGTTTGAAAGAAAGCTTTCTGACCTTGATGTTTTGGCTTCTGGTAAAGCTATAAGGAGAAATGCAATAGCAAAAGATGAAGAAATAAAGTAGTGGGATGAACGCAGAGCTAATGATGATAAAGGAAAAGAAGGCCAGGAAGTAGAGAGGCCATTTTTGGTGTGACAGGCTTGAGCCCCCAAGTAGTTATTTTCCCTAGTGTATAAAACACAACCAAGCTATGCTTTCTGGTCTCTATTCTCCATATAGCATAAATGACCATTCTTAATACTACATGCAAATAAGACCTACCTTCCAAGGGGCCTGAATTATCTAGTCAGAGAAAGCCTACTGAAAAAAAGAAAGAAAGAAACCCTTCTTACTCAATAAAAACATTACATCCTTTTTTGGATCCCATTTATGGAAGTGGCTCTGTTTACAAAGTAACCAGATAGAAAAGTAATCTAGATGATCTGTAGATAGGTGGCTTGGCATAATGGATAGAGTACTGGAATTGAAAACCTAGGAAAACCAAGGTTCACATCCTGACTCAGATGCTTACTGACTGTGTGACCTTACCCAAGTCACCCAACCTCTCTCTGTCTCAGTTCCTCATCTGTAAAATGAAGGGATTGAACCAGATGGCTTCTAAGGTCCCTTCCAGCCAGGGGCATGCAGGTAAAAGATTGACAACTGATAATGCCTAACCAAAAAAAAATACAAGCAGGACACACTCTTAAGTTTAATCTGCATCATTATCATTTTATCCATCAACAATCAGCAAAATAATAAATCAAGCCCTGATTTGTGGTGTTCACTGACAATTTAACAATGATTCTTGTTAGTGAATCAGTTTAAACTGACATCACCACTCCGGGGCCCTCTATCCACCCTAGAAGAGATGATCTCCTTTCATGGAATTAGAGTAGTCAGTCAGCTAACAGTCAATAAACATCTATTAAAGACTTACTATCCTTCAGGCACTGTGCTAAGCACAGAAATACCTGAATAGATTGGGACAGTGGAGGCGGAATAGTACAGGTTCTGGAATGAGAGGTCCCTGGTTCAAAACTCACCCATGACACTTTTTTGTTTGTTTTTTGGAGAAGGGTAGGCGAAGCAATTGGAGTTAAGTGACTTGCCCAAGGTCACACGGCTAGCAAGTGTTAAGTCAGGCCAGATTTGAACTCAGGTCCTCTGACTCCTGGGCCAGTACTGTATTCACTGTGCCACCTAGGCCCCCACCCCCAACTTCTTAAATCTACTGTAAGAGGTAGTTGTAGATGGCTCATTGGGTGGGTCTGGAGTCAGGGAGACTTGAATTCAAATCCATCCTGAGAGACTCACTAGCCGTGTGATCCTGGGCAAATTGCTTGACTTGCTTTAATCCACTGGAGAAGTAAATGGCAAACTACAAGTCACCCCTGGGTCACCTCAGTAAAGTGAGTATGGTGGATCAAATGGCCTGTGAGGTCCTTTCCAGTTCCACTCTATGACCTAATGATCACTTCTAATCAATGAAACCAAGAACAATAAAATCTGGAAACCAAATGGCCCTGGAGAAATATTTTCTCCCATTCAGTCATCCATGAATACAAAAGAATCTTCATTTAATAAAAAAATGTAGAAATTAGATATTATGGTACGCCCAGGGTGCACTTGGGCATGAGCTTTCTTATGCAACAGGTCTCCTCTGCTGGATATTCAAATATATTTGAAGCATGCCCTGAATTCTAAATAGTGTTAGCCAAAATACTTGTTTGGGTAACAAAAGCAATATCATTTCAATTTCATGTTTGAGGGGAAACGACATATTCTACAATTTCACTAAAGAGAAGAATATATTTCCTTTACTGCCTGGGAGAAGACAAAGAGAAGGGGAAATGGACTGTATGAAGCTGGCTTTTATTTGGTTGAGAATGACTGCCATTGCTGACCATTAATCATGCTTTAAGCTTTACCTCAAAGTCCACTACAGCAGGGTTTTCCTTCACGGACTGCAGCCACTCAGTAAATACAGTGTCTTCTGGAGAGGCTCCTTTTTTCTCCCATGCCAAAGCTGCCGCATATTCACTCCTTCCTCCTCGGACCAGCGACAGAGATTTTTCAGCTCCCTGCAAAAACGAGCCTATAGAGGGGTGTCGATGAGTTTGTCTCTTCAAATGTGTTGCAGTTTTGCACTTTAAACTAAAACCTGCCTATTTGTGTCATGAGGAGACTGATAGAGATCATTCATGGATATGGGCCATCACTTAAATATTTTAAATTTGTCCTCACTGTACCACGGATGAAAGGTGAAGTACATTTTGTTTTCAAAGAGAGCTTACACTGTGATGCCTAACTTCAGTCTTTTAATTGACAGACTCTCATGCCTCTCTCCCCGGGAATAATACTATTCATATAATGTAAGTAATAACAATGTTGGAGCATTGAAGTTTGGGGTAAGATGGAAAAGAAAATATTCTTAAGATTAAAAGAAAGGGTCAAGAAACCATTGAACTAAAAGGATAACTAAATGAAGCAAAAGAGCTAATTTAAATAAGATTTATTTAGAAGAAAGGAAAGTTGGATTTGAAGTCCGATGAGTTGGATTCAAAGCCTGACTCTGCCACTGTCACCTGTGTGACCCTGGTCAAGTCATGTGTAAAATGAGGAGCAAGGGGAGAGGGTTGTGTTATAAAGACCTCAAATGTCTCTTCCAGTTCTAAATCTATGGTCCTATGTTCATGTGACATTTCCTCTAAAGATAGCCTTGACTCTTGCCCTTAGATTTCTTTACAACCAATGGCGAGGAACTACTTACTTCCAATGGCTGACTTAGCTTAATCTTGATCATGGGATCCAACCTGTCCCCTAGGCAGGGGAAACAAAGCTTAACAGAGCCATAGACTTGATGGTTTTTACTCTCAAGTCAGCTTAGCAAAGCCTGTGCCAGTATTTCAGTATTTCATCTCTTACTTTATTTTCTATGACTATAACTCACCCAAAGCTCCATTTTCCCCAGTAATTTAGACACCATCTTACTTGATCTGTTTGTTCCTTCCCTACCACACTACCTTGTATTTAACATTGTTAATTCAATTGTTAATTAATACTTAATAAAAACAGGGGAGACAACTCACAAATGGAGGCAGAAAAGTGTGTGAGGTTTTTTTTGCATTTATTTTTCTTACATTTATTCTGTATGAACTTATATGTGTACTTTTGGCCTCCCCTGTGTGATCATAGCCTCTTTAAGACAAGCTAGTGGTCATTTTCCCACCCCACACTACATCTACTGCCATGGCTTCAATTCCATGAAACAAGAGGCCCCTCCCAGGATGAGCTTATCCTTTGTAAATTCACCACCATACTGCTAACTAAAGTCTGGATTGACTCCATCTCTCTCAATTTTCTCTCTCCACGGTTTGGAAGACTGGAGGCTGGAGTAGCAATGCCTTCCTTTACACAGGGCAGAAACTGGATTCTCAGACCACTCCACTAGGTATCTGCTACCCTTCCTTGTTTCAGCTCGATGGAATAAGATACTTCTGTTTCAGGTAGACCCTGGTGTTCCATTTCCCCCACCATCTCCAAACACACACACACTTCTCTGTCCCCATTTGTGACTTGTCTCCTTTGTTAGATTATAAGATCACTAAGGCAGGGATTGTCTCCTTTTTTATTAACTGTATCCCCAGTGCTTAGCACAATGCCTGGCACATGGTAAGGACTTAACAAATGTGGTTCACTGATTAGTTGATTAGTTTCCAAGTTCCTTGGATGATGGGGTTGTACCTTTCTACATTCTGTCCAAATTCTTCCAGTGCCCTGAGCCTTGTGGTGAAAACTGTCCCCTGCCTAATTATCTATTGCTATAACTCTCTGAAATTTATTATCTCTCTGCCTAGATGCCTATTTATTGAAGGATAGTTTGATTCCATGTTCTGTCTGATGAATTAGTTACTTCTGTTTATAATCACAGAATCTGAAATGGAAAAGGAACCTTAGTGGCCATCGAGTCCAACCTGTACATACATAGGAATGCTCTCTTCTGCATGTTTGACAAGGAATCTGCAAGTCTCTACTTGAAAATCTCTAGCACCAGACCTTGCTGATCAAGACTTCCCGCCCAAAATGGATTTGACTCTGACCTAATTGCATAAACCTCTTCTGCTGTGCCCTGCCTCTCTACTTACACATCCCCCCATTACCTAGTCCCATATTTAATGTCAACTACCCACTTGCCTGCCTACATTTCATGGTATTGCTCTATTGGAAACAAACCCCAATCACTTGATCTACCCCATTTAATCTCTAGGTCTTGGCTAACTATGATCTGTTCTGCCTTAAAGCTGAAAGGCCTTGACACCAGCCTTTAAAGATCACTTCTGACATGTCTGATGTTGCCTCAATAACATTTAACCTTTGAGGATTAAATTTTTAAACACTGGAAAGCAACTCATGGTTACTTGGTACAGACATGGTAGCTAATGTGGTTCCTAACTAGAAAATTTAATCTGGCCCTTATTGGTCCTAAATAAATCTCAGCCATAGTTCTTGGTCTTCAGGCTTAAAACAGCATATAATGATTAAATCAAACCCTGGGATGAAGGAATAGAAAGGTGTAAATAAGCTCAGTTATATGTAAGATGTCAACAGGCTAGAACTGAAGGCTGAAATGAGCAAGATGGAATTTAATACAGAGAAATGTAAAATCTTACCCTTGGAATTAAAAAAAAATCAATTTTACAAGTTCCTATTAAGAAGTCATAAAGCATGGTCAGAAAGCTGGTCATCAGGGGAAAAAATAATTGTGAATTTTTATTGGATTGCAAGCTGAGTATGAATCAGCAACAGGATATGGCAGCCAAAGAGCTAGGGATACTGCAGGCTACATTGGGAGACTCATGGTATCCAGAAGAAGGGCAGTGATATTCCTGTTGTACCAGCCTGGGTGGGTCAGACCACATGTAGAGTAAGGCTATGGTGAGTTCTGAATGCCACATTTCAGAAAGCCGCAGTAATAAGCTGGTAGGTGTTTAGAGGGGGATAACAGGATGCTGAGGACCTCAAGGTTGGGTGATTTGAGGATGGGCTGAGCGAACTGGCTATGTTTAGCCTAGAAGAGGAAAAGCTGGCAGGAGAAATGACTGCCCATCAGTGAGTCTTTCTGCCATTACCTTCATAGCGTTCCAACATCTTATTTGTGGTGCACCTGGTTTCTACTTCCTTCTTCTTGAAAAAGAACCTCCACTTAACAGTCTCAATGTGGACACAGTGTTGGGATTCTTCCTCTGTTAAGCCTGGGAAGAAGGACACAAGCAGAGCAAACCCTGAGAATAATCCTTCCAGGGAATGGAGAAATCCGTTTCCATTTCCAGTCCCCACCAATGGTGAGAGAAGAGTGAGGCTGGCTACTTTCATGCCCACCTGGTACTTTTAGAGGCGATTGAAACTTCTTCCAGGTTGAATGTAATCCAGCTATACCTTGGAAATACATTATTCTTGTAGAGGGGCATGTCAAAGGCCCAGGTTTTTGTACCGTATTTATCCCAATGTTACTGACACAGTCTTACCCTTTGTTCTACACTGACTTTGGTGCCTGTAGTTGTAACAATAAGGGGTTAAATAAAAGAAGATGCAGTTACTGATTTGATTTACTATTTACTTATTTCTTTTAAACATGAGCACATTAAATCCTTCTAAAATAGAGGTTTTGGCTGAGTATCATTTAGCTGAAATTACAGCATTTTAGGATTATAGGTTTAGAGTTGAAAGGCACCTTAGCTGTTATCTGGTCCAACCCCCTTATTTAAGGTGAGGTAACTGAGACCCAAAGGTGTTAAGTGATTTTCTTGAGGTCATATATCTGGTAAACAGCAAAACTGGATTTGAATTCAAGTCCTATGACTACAAATTAAGTATGCTCTCCAGGGTAATACCTTACGTCTAAAGCAGAGGTTCTTAATCTAGTTTCTATGACTTAAAAAAAAGTTTTGATAATCGTATTTCAATATAATTGATTTCCTTTGTAATATTATGCATTTTATGTATTTAAAGGCATTAACCTTAGAAAATGTTCTCATAGATTTCACCAGATCGCCAAAGAGATCCTTGATACAGAAAAGGATGCAAAGTCATGATCAAAAGGGGGAAAATAGTACTGATCTGAGAGTCCGGAAACATGGCTTACAGTCTCGACTCTGCTACCAACTCACCATGTGACCTTGGCAAGTCACATGATTTTTATGGCCAAAAGTTTTCCCATCTATAAAATTAAGGGTTGTGCTAGATAGCCACTAGGGTCCATGACAGCTCTGATATCCACCATCTATGATGCTGTGGTTGGAAGATTCACTTAGGGCCACTACAAAAACCCAAAAAGGAGGATTTTTCTTCTGACTACAAACCTGAGGCCATACTCACCTCCTTACATTTAAATTATTATGGAATTTAATTTGGTTAATTAAAAGTCATTATGATCTCTAGGTGAAGTCGGTGTAGTGAAATACAGGCTGGTTTTGGAGTCAGGAAGACCTAGGTTTAAATCTTGCTTCTGATACTTACAAGAGCTTTGACCCTGAGTAAGTCACTTACTCTCAAATGTCTCAGCCGCTTCTCTAGGTGACTCACCTCCCAAGTTATGGAAGGCTGGAGCTACATTGGTGGAAGGAATGCTCAAAGAAAGAGTTCCCTACATTACAGATCTTTCCCATATCTGGATAGGGGAGAGAAAGAGACCTTATTGCCCCTTCTATTTTAAGGAGAGAATGGTATTTATTGAAATTCAAGCATTTTAAGTTGCTATTTCCTACCACTCAAACCTGATTATGAATATGAGAAAAGCTATAGATATTTGTAAGTTGATTCCATTTCTAGGCCTCAGTTTTTTCACTCATAAAATTAGGGAGTTGGGCTACATAATCCGGACCCCCCCCAACCTTCCCACACCTGAATCCTATGATTCTAGATCCCTTCACCTGTACCTCATCACGATGACAGGGTAAAAGGGACCTTACCTGAGTTCTTCAGTTCTTCCCGACTGTACTGATAAAGGAGGTCATAGGTACCTCCCATAGAACCAGAAGTGAAATAATGAGTCCCAAAGTCATCAAATAAACGACTGTATAAGGCATAATTATACTGGAGAGGCAGATGGTTAAGTGCCTTCAGAAAGACGTCTGAGAGTTGCAGTTCTGTGGGTTTCATTGTAAAGTTGAGGACAGAAATGACTTTATGGACCCTAATAAAACTGGAATCCTAAAGAAAAAGCAGAAGAGCACTGGAATTAATGGAAGCTGCAGGCAGTCATTTACAGAGCTTCCAGGGGCCATATTCTTCTTCATTTGCCCAGTCATGTTGACTCTCTAAGCTAAAGGTTTTGGAGCAAAGTTGGTTTTAAGTAGCATTTATTATGCAGGCAAAATTCAAAACAATTTCACCTTGAAAGAACACCTTTCTTCCTTGGTGCTAAGGGTATTTCCTAGATGACATTATGTTAAAGATATCAGTTATAGGACTTGGTAGGGACCAATGGCAAGCATTCCTCTCCTTTCAGGTTGATGCAAGAAAAGGTAGAACTCAAAAGCATTAAATAGCCAAGATGCTCCAGAAAATCAATATTCATATTATCTTCTTTTTCTTTTCTTTTTGGAGGGTGAAAGGCAAGGCAATTGAGGTTAAGTGACTTGCCTAAGGTCACACGGTTAGTAAGTGTTAAGTGTCTGAGGTCAAATTTGAACTCAGATCCTCTTGCCTCCAGGGCCCATGCTCTATTTTCTCTTTTTACACTTCACAAATAAACCCCTACATTTAGAGCTGAAACTGATGTTTATGACAATCTAACCTCCTCATCTCACAGACAAGAACATTGAAGCCCAGCGAGGTTAATCTCACATGTGTCTTGGTCACATTTGCCTCTGAAACTTTCTAGAGCTTTGAGCCTTGGAAGGTCTTGCCCATGACTTGCTTGAGATTGCACAGGAAGAAAATGTCATAAGTTGCATTTGGGACACTGTCCTCTGATACCAAAAGCAGAATTTATGTTTCCCCAGGGTATTTTCTATTTTTTAAAATTTATTTTTAGTCTTCAATATTCATTTCCACAAGATTTGAGTTACAAATTTTCTCCCCATCTTTCCCCTACCCCAACCCCAAGAGAGCAAGCCTACTGAATCTTCCCCAATCTGTTCTCTCCTATATCATCCCCATTCCTCCCGCCCCCTACTTTCTAGTAGGGCAAGATGGATTTATATACCCCAGCGACTGTGTGTCTTATTTCCTGGCTGCATGTAAAAAAACCCAGTTTTTTAACATTTGTTTTTAAAACTTTGAGTTCCAGATTCTTTCCCTTCCTCCCTCCTCACCTACCCCCCCTGGAGGACATGTAATACAATATAGGTCATACATGTGTAGTTGCACAAAACATTTCCACAGTAGTTATAATGGGAAAGACTAACTATGGCATTTTCTATTTTAAATGGCTCCCTAATGTATCATTGCCTCCCCAAGATTACATCACAGGTAGAGTAGAGGGAGCCCTGCAAATCAAGAGATCTGCATCTAAGGTACAACCCTTGGCAAATCACTTGGCTTCCCTGACCTGTTTCTTCATTTATAAAAGGAGCAGGCAGCATTAGAAGTTCTTCAATTCTCTGATTCTAAACAATTGGAGAATGCTTTTTAAAAACATACTCTCTTCTTCCTTTTGCAGTCAAAATTAGCTACTTAGTTTAATAAGTTTAACTATAAGTTAAACCAGCTCTTTTCATCTCATCTCTTTTTGTACCATATTAACTTGGCACTAGGAAGTTGAGTTTTTGCTTCAACAGCTAATCAGTCTAGGTTAATCTTCCAAATTACTCTTGTTCTTTTCCATTTATTTGGTTATAAAATATTTTTCCTCTCATCAGAAATAAGTAGACCATAAATCTAGTGTTGGAAGGGACCTCAAAAGTGATCCAACTCTCTCCTTTTAGAGTTGACAAAATTGAGGCTCAGGGATATAAAATGATTTGCTTAAAATTTCTTTGTACTCCATTCTGTTCAATTTACCAGACACTGATTTAGTACCTGCAATGGTCAAAACACCACTACAAAGATATACATGACATAGGCCTTGTCTTCAAAGAATAAACAATTTAATTTGGAAGAGGGCTCATGGTGGCATAGCATTCATTTCAGAGCAGTCACAGATAGCATCTGACTGCTTGCTGTTGGTCACAAAGATTCTTTTATGTTGGCTGCTGAGCCAAAATTATACAGATACATTAAAGGGACACTCCCAGACCCCTGAAGTCTTTCTCCTCCTGGCTTCAGGCATAAGGATGAATCTCTGAATTTTTTGAGTCATCATGGACGACGGCAAGCAGAGTATCACATCTTCTCTAGAGTATGTTATGGGGTTTAGGCAGGGCCCCTCCATCCCACATCTCCAAGGGGATGCAAATTTTTGAAAGAAGGAGAAATGTAGTAAAACAGAGGAAAAATCCAAATAATAAACTACAAGAAGTTTAAGGAGGGGGAGGGTCAGGGAAGACTTTTAGGAGATAACATCTAAGTTGAATCTTGAAAAAAAAGAGATTTCAAAAGACATAAATAGTAGGGTTTGGGTGAAACTTTCAGGTGTGTGAGGAAACTGGGAGCAAAGGCAGGGGGAGAAGGCATAAGGTATAACAAAAATGGATAATGGAAGTAATTTAGTTTGTTTGATTATGGAGCCTTGAATGTCATTCTAAAATTAAAATTGCTTGGCAAAGGAAAAATGAAAAAGGCCATGGGCCATTTTCTCCTACCTTTTTGTGGGAAGCTTGAATAGCTTGTTTGAAGGAGGATCGTTGAATGATTCTTTCCTTTCTTGATGTTGACCATAATATTGGAATCCCTGAATGACCTTGACCTTGTAAATGAGCTGAACTACCCTGAGCATGATCATTTCCCAGAGAAATTAAATTGCTGTAGAAATCAGTTTTCAAATCATCTTCTTCACTGTTCACCTGAAGAAAAAGTCTCATATATTATCCATGAAATGATACATCATTTTGGTATGAATGTGGACTGCACTTTAATCTCTGCTTCTTTTTCTCTTCCACCCTAAACCTGTCTTGTATAGTAGATGTATATGTACATCACCATGCTGTGAGTATCACAGACCAACAGAAGCCTTGTTTGCATCTCCAACAACAACAAAATAGCAACTTCCTCCCTAGTGGCCCAAACACTGGAAGCTACATTCTGCTGGTCCTGTAAGATGAGAGAAGCAGATCCTGCTAGTTCAAATGCTGTACTACTGGTGACCTCTTAAATTCCTGCTGGGGTCCCTTAGAGACAGGTATCTCACTTCAAATCCCATCAGTTCTCTCTCATGCCTAGATCCCCAAGGTTATAACAGATCATAGCAGGTAACTATTTTCCATCATCATGCTCCACTTGGGAGAAACTGATCACCTGAAATCTCATCATGATGCTCAGCTTTTGATATTTAACACCTTCTCAGGTCTTCATTGGCCTCTCCCCTCCCTTTGAGGGGCTGAAGGATGGAGCGCTAAACTCCTCCCAATGCCTTCCTTTATAGAGGACTCTGAACTTTCAGAACTTTCCGGGGAAGGAACTGTCTTTCTTTTTCTTATATGTATCCCTAGGGCTTAACATAGCATGAGAAGGTGATTAATAACTATTATTGGATTAATTTATAGATATAAAGCTGGAAAGGATCTCAGAGACCATATAGTCTGACCTCCCCCATTTTACACATGGGGAAATTGAGGCCCAAGAAGGTTGAATGACTTGCCCAAGGTTTATAGGAAGGGTTTGAAACCTTGACCTCTGACTCCAGAGTCAGTGTTCTTCACTGTATATCGAAGTAGGGAATCCTGCCTGTATCAGGGGGATGAAGGGTGGAAGAGTATATCCAGAAGGAAAGTTAGAAAATCAGAAAAGGGAGGAATAAAAAAATTTGAGCCTAAGTCATAATGATGATACTTTTTCCCTAGAACAATGGTTCTCAACCTGTGGGTTATGTTCAATTTGTAACAACGAAAATACGTCCTGCATATCAGGTAGATTCATAACAGTAGCAAAACTGCTGTTATGAAGTAGCAACGAAAATAATTTTATGGTTGGGAGTCACCACAACATGAGGAACTGTATTAAAGGGTCGTAGTATTAGGAAGGTTGAGAACCACTGACGTAGAGAGAAGTGGACTCCCCCTCAGGAGATACATCTTCTTTTGCTCCAGGGAATGATGATGTGGATCCACTGGTGCCATCAGGAGACAGGTCTGTCAGCCATTGGCAAAAAAAGAAGAAAGAAGGGGGGTTGTTGGTGACTCCATGCTGAGGACTGCCAGGGAAGCTATTTGTCAATATGATGGCAGAGAGATCTGCTTTCCTTCCTGGGACTTCTGACAGTGACTATTTCCTGAGATTTGTCAATCCTAATAATCATTTCTCATTCCCTTCATATGATGACAGATGGTATCTGCAGAAGGCACATAGAAAATATTGACAAAGAATATGAAGTTTGAAGTAAGAAATGGAAGCATTTATAGCCACAGGTAGGATTTTTGTTACTGCTTCTGATTGGAGTAGGGGATTCAGATGAAAGACGAAAAGTGAGATTGTGGTGGTCAAGAAGATGCTGTTAAAGAATGGGGTTAGTTGGGGTGCTAGGTGGCACAGTGAATAGAGCACCAGCTCTGGAGTCAGGAGAACCTGAGTTCAAATACACTTAACACTTAACAGACACTTAACACTTACTAGCCATGTGACCTTGGGCAAGTCCCTTAACCCCAACTGCCCTGCCTTCCTCCCTCCAAAAAGGAAAAAGAGAATTTCTGAACTATGACTTGAAACATGAATGACAGACTGTTGACCAGGGATGGAGGCCCAATAAAATTTATATACAGAAACAGACGATAAGTATAGATATACAGATGATATGGTTTTAGATACAGATAATATAACTATGGGTATAGATCTTCTAGATATAGAGGTTAAAGGTGGAGATGACAAAGATATAGAAGATAGAGAGACAGATGGTGTAGCTATTAATATAGATATAGATTATATACCTGTAGATACAGACAAAGGTATAGATACAGATACAGATAGATATGGATATGAATAGGCACAGACATTGAAATATCTTCTTGGAGTTTTGCAAATTTGATTGAGAGAATGTTAAGTTGGAAAAGGGGGGAGAAAGCTGCATAAATCTTTCCAGGCAGATATGGCAGACAGCAGCAAATATAACACCCGAAAAAGAAGAGCAAAAGAGAAGACAATTCACAGAAGATCGTATATGAGAAGACTTTGAGCTCAGCTGTCTAATTACAGAAACAGAATGTATGGATAACGAAAAGAGGGAACTGTATGTAGATCCTAACACAAGGGAATACATCGGACCTCATAATGTCATTGATACTTGACAAGCCGGGATACATGACTGGAATATGACTGAAAAAATGTGCTTTATTCAAGAGGAACAGAAAAGATGAAAGAGGTGGTATAGTCACATTGTATTTTAATATCTATTCATGGAGAAATGCAGGAACCAGAGCAAGAAAATACAATGGAAAGCATTTAGGTGGGAACATCATGCCATGTGGATAGTTGAAAGAAGTAGATGAAAGAAGTAGAGTCTAGGAAATGTCTATTTTCCATATTTAAAAAAATCTCTCTGCCCAAAATAGAGCAGTTAACTAATTCTTGATTTGCCATAATGATAATTTTCCATGTCAAAAGTTGGGGGGAAATGACCATGAGTCAGATACAGAATAGATTCTGGCAAGTGATTCTGATTTCTGACAAATGAGGAAGAATGGGTTGCTGATACAGAAATGATGGGAAACTCAATAAGTTTTGGAATTTGTAATAGAGGAGGAAGAAAAATAACATCAATCAGAGATTTGAAAGAACAGATTTTAATGTAGCTGCAGGATGAATACATAGATTCCAATGGCTTAAAACTCTACAGTTAGCCTATATAGGGATATATAAATTCTGAAGATATGAGGAAAAGCAATTCTGATGATAGGGAAAGAGTTACCTAAAGAAATTGATATGGCTACATCAGGAACTCATCAACCAGTTCATATTGAAAAAAGAAATAGAAGTATAAAAAAATGGAAGCAAAGTCAGATAATGGAGAATAAATGCAAAAGAGTAGCATGACCTTACCGGAAAAGTTTCAGGAGTGTTAAAGTCTAGAATGAGGTTATGAGGAATGATAACAAAAGGCTTCTTTGAAAGTTATATTGAGAGAAAAAAGATCAAAGAAGAGATGAAACCTCTGTTCCTAGGTAGATAAAACAATGCCAATATGAGATAATGACAAGGCAGAATCGTTCAGCTCCTATTGGCTTCTCTTCTTTTCAGAGAACAATATTATTTGAACATAAGAGAACAGAACAGAAAGATTTAACAAGAAACTAAAACTCCAAAGAAGTGAGGAGATTATGAATAGTTGGTTTGCTGTTGTCTTTTGTTCTCAAAGGGGACCAAAATGACCTCACTATGTTGGAGTCAAGGTACAGTATGTCTGACTGTGGCTGATCAGACCAATATGAACTTGGAAGGCTCTGTGACAGGTTGGGCACAAATAGCTCATTAGAACATTTGAAGTGGAGACGTCTCTAAATTTGCACATCTCACATTTCTTTTGAGCTAAATTCTCCTTCACTCATAACTTCTTTGATGTGGGCATGTCATGTTGGGCAGTCCTTTGCAGTATCTCTCATGTCACACAATTGATTCCAAAGTACTTCAGAGAGACCCCAAGAGTGTCCTTGTATTACTTCTTCTGGCCTTCTGACAGTGCTTGCATGATGTAAGTTCTCCATAAAACTGTCTTTTAGGAAAATGTTTGGCATTCAAATAATGTGGTCAGCTCATCACAGTTGCACTCTCTTCAGTGAAATACTTGGTGTTTAGCTTGAGAAAGGACCTCAGTATTAGGTACCTTATCTTGTCAGTTGATCTTCAGAATCTTCCTAAGACAATTCAAATGGAAGTGATTTAGTTTCCTGGCATGGCACTAGTAGACTGTCCAGATTTCATAAGCATACAACAATGAAGTTAGTACAATGGTTCTGAAGACCTTCAGTCCCTGGTTGGCAGTCTGATGCCTCTTCTCTCCCACACTTTCCCTTGGAGTCTCCAAAACCTTGAGCTAGCTCTGGCAATGTGTGTATCAATTTTATTTTCTATGTGTGCATCCCTGGGAAGTATACTGTCAAGGTAAGTGACCTTATCCACAGTATTCAAAACTTCTCCATTTGCTAACATTGATGGCTCCATGTTTGGCTGGTTCCATGTGATGGTTCTGTGTGTGTGCCACGGGCTAATGGAGAACCTGTGTTTTCTTGGTGTTAATTACCAGGTCAAAATTAGCACAAGCAACTAAGAATCAATCCAAACTTCATTGCATCTCAACTTCAGAGGCAGCACTGAGCGCACAATTTATCTGACAACAAAAACTTAGTCTTGGTTTGTAGTCATTTCAAATTATTTATCATTAATGTAATAGTTGACCTTGATGCTGTTTTCATTCTTATTGAAGGCATCTGACAATATTGCTGAAAACATCATGCTTAAAAAGTATGGGAGCAAGCACACAGCCTTGCTTCACTCCATTGGTGGCTGGGAAATTGTAAGAGCATCATCCAATATCCAGAACCCAGGCAAGCATGCTATGATGAGACTGATATACAATGCTGATGAACTTTTTGGAGCAACCATTGTGTGTGTGTGTGTGTGTGTGTGTGTGTGTGAGAGAGAGAGAGAGAGAGAGAGAGAGAGAGAGAGAGAGAGAGAGAGAGAGAGAAAGAGAGAGGGTGGGGGAGAGGGAGGGAAAGAGATGTGAGGGGGGGAGGGAGAGAGAGGGAGACAGAGAAAGAGAGAAAGAGAGAGAGAGAGAGAGAGAGAGAGAGAGAGAGAGAGAGAGAGAGGAAGAGAAAGAGAGAGGAAGTGGGGGTAAGTGACCTGCCCAGGGCCACATGGTTAGTAAGGGTCAAGTGTCTGAACCTGGATTTGAACTCAGGTCCTCCTGACTCCAGGGTGGGTAATCTATTCATTGTGCCACCTATTTGCCCCTAGTACAACCAAATTTTGACATAGTTTTCCACAAGCCTTCACAATGG
Organism: Pseudocheirus occidentalis; assembly: GCA_028646575.1. NCBI lineage: Eukaryota > Metazoa > Chordata > Mammalia > Diprotodontia > Pseudocheiridae > Pseudocheirus > Pseudocheirus occidentalis. Next base: position 302,827,440 of record CM053594.1, on the reverse strand, counting down.
ACAGCATCAAGGGTCTTGTTCAGACCAGTACAGTATACGTTATGTTCAGAACTCTGTTCTGCTCTTGACATTTCTCCTGGAGTTGTCAGGCAGCAAACACCCTATCAGCCATTCCTCGGCCCTTTTGGAAGCCACACTGGCTCTCAGATAGATGACCATCTTCTAGGCGAAGGATTGGTTTATTGAGGAGGAGAATCTTGCTAGCAGTGACTAAAAGAAAAAGGCCCTCAGTGGTTGATACAGGACAGTCTATTTTCTTTACCTTTATAGAGATGGACAATGGAGACATCCTTGAACTCCTGGGGTATAAACTCCTCTTGCTATATAACTCAGAAAATTCTAGTAAGCATTTTTATGGCAAGCAAACCCCTGCCTTGTAAATCTCATTTGGAATAGACTCAACACCAGGAGCTTTGCCACAGGAGAGGAGTCTGATGGCATTCAAAGCCTCTTCTTCAGTTGGAAATCCTGCTAGAGAAGGATTGAGTTCAAACTGAGGTATGTGGTCAGTGGCTTTGGCACTGATTGATGATGATTGGTCGAGAACACTGTGGACCCATTCAGCCCATCTCTCCAACATGATGTCTTTATCACCAATCAGTGATAGCACTGAAGAGTTAAGATACACCGCAGGTCTTTGACCCATAAATCGCCTTCAGGGCATCATAAAAATGCCTTAGATTGTTACTGTTAGCATAAAACTACATTTCATCTGCCTTCTTCCTGAGCCAAGAGTCCTGCTTCTCTGTAAGCCTCACTTGCATTTCCCTTTTGGTGGAGTTAAATGCTGCTTTGGTAAACCCTATGGAGTTCGCATTTTTGTTCATCAGTTTCTGAATTTCCCCTTAATTTTCAAAAGACCAGTCTTGATGTTTGTGATTACATTTCCATGAAATCGTATGTCCAGGCAAAACAAAAACAAACAAAAGCAGGCCCGCAGTCAGGAAGACTCATCCTCATAAGTTCAAATCTGGCCTCAGACACTTACCACTTATGTGACTTTGAACAAGTTGCTTACCCCTGTTTGCCTCAAGTTTCCTCACCTGTAGAATGAGCTGGAGAAGGAAATGGCAAACCACTCTGTTATCTCTACCAAGAAAACTACAAATAGGGTCACAAGTCAGACATGACTGAAACTACTGAATAACAGCAAAATAGTGCCTACTATATGCCGGGTACTGTGATAAGCACTTTACAAAGATGATCTCCTTTCATCCTTACAACAACCCTGTAAAGTAGCTGCTGCTATTTATGTTTGGGGAAACTGAGGCAAACAGATTAAATGACTTGCCCAGGGTCACACATCTAGTGTCTGAGGTTGGGTGTAAACTGAGGTCTTCTTGAGTGCAGACCCAGAGCACTATACACTGTTCTACCTTACTGCCTGGAATACTAAATTTGGAGCCTGAGGATATATATTTGAATTTCCATCATTTACTTCTGCATCTACTCATTCCATTATATCTCTATTAATAGAACCTGAAATTGGGTGCTACATCACACTGTTGACTCATGCTGCATGTGTAGGCTACGTACAGAAAACTACAAATCTCTTTCACATGTGACCTAGTCATCCTTACCCCTCCCGTTTTGTTTTTGTGAAGTTGATTTTGTAATCCAAAATGTTTGGCCTTATATTTACCTCTATTAAGTTTCTTTGATTTTTCTTAAATTTATCTCTTTTTATATCTAAATTTATCTGTATTACATTTCTTAGATTTTACTTAGTCTTAGGAGCCTGACTCTGTCTTTCACACTTTACTGTTGCTCTTAGCATCACAACATCTACAAATCTGATAACAGACCATTGATGCTTGCATCCAAGCTATTGATAAAAAAATGTTCAAGAGCATAAAGATAAAGTCAGACCCCAGGGGCACTCAGTTAGAAACTGAGATTCCTTGGTATCAATCTACCCGCATCTCTTTGGGTCTAGCCATTCTGTTGTGCATCAGCTTCACTGCCCCATGACTTAATCTGCATCTCTCGATTTTGTTGACGAGGACATCATGAAGGACTTTGTTAAATGCTTTGCTGAAATCTGTGCATGCTATGTCTACTGCATTCTTCTTCCTTTAGTTGTTAAGAATCATTTCTTTCAGGAAACCTTCTCTATTTCCCATTTAGCAGAAGTATCGCCACCTGGAATCTCCCATCACACTTTGTTTGCCCACCTCTTAGGCCATCATTTTTTACTATTTTCATGATAATTATTTGGGCATTGACCCATCACTCTAACATTCTCATAGCTTTATAGTGTATGGACCTTTTCTTATCTAAATTTTGTACTTCATCTGGAGCTTAATCCCATGTCCTATACACAGTAGGGGCTTAATAATTGTTGAACTGATTTGGATTTTCTTGACATCCCACAGTAGTAATGCTATTCAAGAAGAAGTGACCAGATTGACTTGCATGTCATATGCTCTGTCATGGTTGAGAAGGACTAGCACCCAGTGATCCTTGGCTCCTCCACATCTATTGAATCTGCATGAATCTAACTAAATTAACAGCAAAATGTGTTAATGCTGGTTTGTACATAGACCTTTGCTTTTCTCTTAACATCATAGCCTTAGAATTGGACGGGACCTCAGAGGCTGTTGAGTTCAAGCCCATCATTTTCCAGATGAAGAGAATGAGGTCTACCAAAAGGACTTTTGCTAATGCCCAGACTTGCCTAAGTTAAACTCTACTTAATAGACTCCAGTGACTCTCTATTACCTCCAGGATCAAATACTATTTTGTCTTTAACTCATCCTTTTGAAATGTTTATTTCTGTGCTTTATGATGTATATTAGTAGTAGTAATAGTAGGACGTGTATATAACATAAATAAGTAAATATATACCTATTCCTACTAAAAACTTTTTTTTAACTAAGTTAAATACATGATCAAAACATTTGGAGCCCATTGTGGTAGATCACCAAGTGGGGAAAAAACCAACATTGTCAGCAGGAAACCCCTTGTTTTTACCATAAAATCAGATTCTTATCAAAAAACAAGCCAACAAAACAAATAGATGTCTGCTGCCTTGTTTTCATTAGATTGTTTGATTTCTCTTAACCCTTGAACAACTGGCTTGTGGCATTGGACTTGTTTTCATTGCTGAGTTAATATCCATAGAGAATCAGTAGTATAATAGGAATGAAAATGTCCTGGGAAGCCCGAATTGACTGAACTATTTTCCCATGTGAAGATTGTGCTCACTGCCTAGTTCAGAGAATCCTCAATGCTCTCAACTCTACAGCTTCATGACTGTGGCACCAAATACCAAATATTACTTCCTGGACTCCACGGCAAAGTGCACTGAACTCTTAAGAGTTTGGCATGTAGGACGCCTGTGACATGAGTGACCTCAATGTGGTTGTACCTCAAAGTTGACTCTTTCTATATTGGCTGGGACACGATAAGGGTTACTGGTTCTGCTGCTTTTGACAGTCGTGCATTTTCCTCCAGTGAAAGCATTATCAAGGACTTCTCCTCTGGGCTCTCCTGCCAGAAAGTGGAACCTAGGGACAAAGCAATTTCCAGGAATTCAGCAACTGTGAAGCAATATCAAGACCTTATTCCTTTCCTCTCCTGGATGTTTTCTGACACACAAAGAATGATTGAGAGAAGGGCTCTTTATTCTGCCCCAGGGGTGGTAAGGAGGCTGGAAGCCACAGTATGCCCCAGCTGTGTCATACCTGACTTCTTATTTGTCTAGCTACCTACTTTTTCCAAAACATAAATTTAAAATTTATCAAGATTTCATTACTTTTAAAACATATATGGCCTTCAAAGTTAGCTTATAAGAAAAAACAACATACTCCAGCCTAGTATCAAAGAACAAGTAGAGATAATAAAGATTGTCATGTCTTGGGATCTTAGATAATATACTTAGGGTTGGAAAGGACCTCCATGTAGGCTAGTTGGTCCATTCTGCTAATTTTGCATGTGAGGAAACTGAATTGCAGAGAGATGGAAGAATTTACTTGGGGTCACAGAGGTAGTAAGCAGTCGAGGTAGGATTGGAACCCAGGTTCTCTTATGGTAAACCCAGCACTCTAATCCATTCATTTTATAGATGAGAAAATAGATGTCCCTGAGAGAAAACTGATTTATTCCAAGTCATACACATAAACAGCAGGGCTCCTGTGGATACCAGTACAGCTTCTCAGAATTCACATTGGAAGTTTTTGTTTGTTTTTCTCTCACACCATGCTGTCTTACGTAATACAGTCCCCTCCTGAAATGTGACTGCCTTCTCCTACATCCCAAACAAGTGATTATCTAACCTCGTTGTGAATATCTTCAGTGACAGGGAACTTACTTTCTGTCAAGGTAATCATTTCACTTTTAAAATCTTTTATTATTGGGTAATTCTTCGTTTTTTATGGAGCTGAAATAAAACTCCTTGTAATTTCCTCCTAGTTCTCCTCATGAAGACCTCTAGAGGCATCATCATCATCATTATTCTGACAAAATCATTCTCATTTTTTCAGATAAGGAAACTGAGGCAGACAGAGGATAAATGTCTCCCAGGGTCACACAACTGAGATGTGTCTAAGGCCAGATTAAAACTCAGGCTTGTTGAATCCAGGTCTCCCAGCTTTACTTACTGCACCATCTACATCTACTCCCCCTCAAAGGGCCCTGGCCTTAGAATATGGACACCCCAGTTTGAGTCCTAATTCTGTTAACTATGTGACTTCCAGGGAAATTGATTAACCTTTCTAATGTCAAGTTATCTCTTCTATTGTTGTTCATGCACATCTGACTCTCCATGACCCCATTTGGGGTTTTCTTGGCAAAGATACTAGAATGGTTTGTAATTTCCTTCTATTGTTCATTTTACAGATGAAGAAACTGAGGGGAAAAGGGTTAAATGACTTACCCAGGGTCACATGGCTAGTAAGTGTCTGAGGCCAGATTTGAACTCAGGAAAATGAGCCTTCCTGATTCCAGACAGTGCTACATCCACTGTGCCTCCTCACTGCCCCCATTGGTCCCTACAATTAGAGCCCCAGGAACCACAATCATGTATGACACAAAGTCAGTATTAGTTGAGACAGTGGAAAAGTACAGGATGTTATTGCTTGCATGTTTATGGACTTTAGGATGACTTAGCCCGAGTGACTCCATCCATATTGCAGTCCTATCACTCATAACTACAACAGACAATATATTTTAAAAATCACAATTATCATACCCTATTTAACACATGAAGCACCAAGCACTGGTCAATTGACTTACCTGAGATCTTGCAGACATGACAAACACTGTTTGTCTGTTACAACACAGTAACAGTAACACGGATTTCCTTCCAGTCCTTTGAGTCCAAAGGCAACAACTCTTGTGTGGTGGCACCATAACTCTACCTTCAGATCCTCCCTGATTCTTCCCTCCTCTCAGCTACACAAGCCTGGTTCCTCCATTAATTTTAATGTAATGTGATTTTTCAGTCTATTCACCATTCTCTTAGCCCTCCTCTGGACCCCAGTGTCCCTACTGTGCTGGTTCCCTGAACTGAACACATTTCTGGAGCTGTGGTCTGAACAGGTCCTACTGTGTGCCTCTCAGTGATACCAGAGGAAGTGGAGAATGAGAGACTGACTTCTCCACAGCCCTTAAAGTCTAAGGACGCCCATCAATTAGGGAACGGCTGAACATGCTGTGGTATATGATTGTGATGAAATACTATTGTGCTGTAAGAAATGATAGCCTGGTTGATTAAAAAAACACACAGAAAGACTTGCATGAAATAAAGAACAAAATGAGAAGAACTAAGAAATCATTGTATATAGTATCAGTGATGTTGTTTTAAGAATGACTTTGAGCATATGTCATTTCAAGTACTATAAATACCCAAATTAATTATAAAAAACATATGAAGAAAGATGATATCTGCATCCAGAGAAAGAACTGATAAATATAAGTATGTATAGAATAATTTTCCATTGATACGTGATTATTTATGTCTAATGGTAGCCAGCTTTAGGGAGGGGGCAAAGAGGGAAGAAAAAGAGAAATTTACACAATAATTGTGTTGTATATTTGAAAGGAATAGCAAGTTGTTCATAGTAGATTTGCAGCTTTATGTATTATCATCTTTTTTATTATACCATGTCACGGAAATGCTTGTTTTACTCCATAAAGTAAAAATAAAATGAAATAAATGTTTAAGGGTGTGTGCAGGAGGGATGCTGAACATCTGAGCATGCCCAGAGCAGCAGGTGAGCTGAAGACAATGTGACAAGAGAAGAAATTAAAGGAACTGGGTGAATTTAGCTGAGAAAAATGAAGATTTGAGGGAAAAGGCATGAAAAGCTATTGTAATAACTCATGTTTCCAAAGCATTTGTCATCTTTCATTCTTCCTCATTAAAGGTAGCAGTGTATATAGGAAAAAAAAGTCTGGCTCTGCAGACAGGGGACTCACTATGATACATACTACGTCACAGTGACCCTGGGCAAGTCACTTGACATCCCTAGGCTCCAGCTGCCATTATCTGTAAAATGAGGTAGTTGGACTAAAGGGCCTCTGAAGATCCTCCTGAATCCACAACTCCACAAAAGTAAATTTTCATCTATTTGCTTATTTTGGTTAACATATAAATATTTGTATAGGCTTTAAGGATTCAAAATAACTTAATATACATTCTCTCAGATGAATCTCAGGATAAGTCTGTGAGATGTTACTATTTCCATTTTACAGAGAGGAGACTGCGACCCAGAAAAATGAAGTAATAATAACAATAACAATCATAGGGTTTATATAGAAATTTAAGGTTTGCAAAGTGCTTTACAAGTATTTTGTAAAATTTTTTGTAAAATAGAATATTTACAAATATTTTATTCTTCCTACAATCCTGAGGAGTAGGTACTATTATTATCCCCATTTTAATACAAATAATGATAATAGTAGCTACAGCAATTATATAATGCTTTAAAGTTTGAGAAGCACTTGATATACAACTTATTTGATTTTCACAACAAACCTATGAAGTAGGTACTATTACTATCCCTATTTCAAAGCTGGGAAAACTGAGTTAGACAGATGTTACTTAAATTGCCCATGGTCACTCAGCTAGGTGTCTGAGGCTGAATTTGAACTCAGGATTTCTTAACTTGATCCAACAGTGTTCAATACTATCCACTAGCTGCTCACCCAAGATCCTGCCTGTAGTAAGCATCAAAGGCGAAAAATGAACTCAGGTCTTCTTGACTCCAAATCTGATATTTTATTTACATTTCCTGTTGCCTCTTTCTTCTCCATTGTGTTAGATGCTTATCAATCTGTCCTCCACAAATGAGTTGTAACTGTGGGTGACTGTTTTGACCAGAATCCACCAGTCGGGCACGCTGTTGATGTTGTTGGTGACAGATGTTAATACTCATCTATTCCTCAATGGAGCTATTTCGGGTCTCTCACGGATTATAGTACTACTTTGCATTGCAGCCCCGATGCAATTCTTTTTTTTTTTTTTTTGCTTTTTTTTGGAGGGCAGTTGGGGTTAAGTGACTTGCCCAAGGTCACATGGCTAGTTTTTTGCCTTAAGTATCTGAGGCCGGATTTGAACTCCCGACTCCAGGGCCAGTGCTCTATTCACTGCACCACCTAGCCGCCCCGCCCCGATGCAATTCTTAATGTTGGCTATTTTTGTGTTCACGTTGGCTTCGAGGGCTGCATGGGACTCCTCAGAAAAGCACGGAGCCCTCAGATGGTGATCTGGCCACTGTTTATCCCATGTTGTTGGGCATATTTTATTTTATCACTATTTTATTTTATTTACAAATTTATTTAATTTACTTAATTTATTTACAAATTTACTATTTTATTTATGCCCTCGCAACCTCTTAGTATAATAATGAGAGCCCCAGAAAGCAGCCTGAGAGCTGGGGCTCCTAAGGAGCTTTTCTCAGCTGAGCTCTCTTCCCACCTTTGCACACTGAGGGGGTAGAGGGAGTGGGGGACATGATTTTACCTGTTGCGTGTTTGATGCACATTGAGACAACTTCCCAACAATAACTCCATTGAAAGTATATTTGTTTTATTTTTAAATTTTGTTTGTGTACCGAGTGACTAACACATAGTAGGTACTTAATAAATAATTGCTGGTTGAGTTTATTTGTTTGAAATGCAGAGCACTGCCACTGCTTCACATGATTGCTATGAAGAAAAAATGAAAACCTCTGTAAAGCATACAGTTGGAAAGAACCTCAGAGGCCATCTAAGTCACCCAGCTACTCTTTCTAAAAATGAAGAAACTGTGGTCCAGGTTGCTGAAATAACTCCCCAGGTCATACAGGTAATCAGCATCAGAGGCAGGATTTGAACTCGGGTCCTATGTCTCCAGAGGCAGTGCTCCTTCCCCTACACCTCCTTTGATACATGTCAATTATCGTTTTCCCAGAGTCACAGAATTTGAAAATTAGAAGGGCCCTCATTAGCTCTCTAGGCAAACCCATCCATGAAAGGAATTCCTCGTATAATAAACCTGACAAATGGTAATCCAGACTGCACTTCAAGATCTCCAAGGAGAGGGAAATTTCCAGTTATTTAGGACCATTTTAGACAGTTCTAATCATATTGTGGTTTTTCTTGAAATTGAACCTAAACTTTTCTCTTTCAACTTGTACCCATGTTCCTGCCCTCTGGGGACCAATGTAGCAAATCTAATCCCCATGATGCAAGTATCATATCTTCCAGACTAAATCTTTTCTTCTCCAGGCAAAACCTGCACTGTTGCTTCCATCAGTTCTTATATGACATGAATCTCAAGGTCTTTTGACATCCTGGATGTCTTGCTCTGAAATTTTCAAGTTTACTGATGTCTTTAAACCGTGGTATCCAGAACTGAGCACAAAGCTCTCAAAGAGATCTGGCAAAGACAGAGAGCACCACAGGACTGTTAGCAGCCCCTACCTGGAAACCATGCATCTCTTAATGCTGGCCAAGACCCCATCTGCTTTTTTTTTTGCTGCTACATCACACTGTGGTATTACTTTTGTAGCCCATTACAGAGCCCAGATTTTTTTTTCCAGATTAGCTGCCATCTAATCATCCCTCTCCCATCTTATCTTTATGAAGTTAATTTTGTGCACAAGTACAGATTTTGCTTTTATCCCTATTGAATTTCATCTTATTAAATTTACCCAAATGCTATATCCTGATAAGATCCTTTTGGATTCAATATACCAGCCATCTCTCCCAGTTTTGTGTCATCTGGAAGTCTGGCAAGCATGCCCTCTCTGCCTTTATCCAAGCTATGGACAGAAAATGGTAAACCACACAGGGCTAAGCACAGATCTTTAGGTGCTTCACTGGAGACTTTCCACAGTGACATTGAGCTTTTAATAACAACTCAGACTTTAAACATCCAAACAGTTCTGAATTCATCTAAGTGTATTATCATCTACTACACGTCTCTCTGTCTTTTCCAAAAGAATAGCATGAGATGTTTTATCAAACCCTCTGCTAGAAGCTAGATAAACCACAGCCATGAATATAATTTTCCTCCTCTACCCATTGCTATCCCTGTCAAAAAAGGAAGTCAGGTGAGTCTAGTATGACCTTTTCCTGATGAAATCGTGCTGACTCTGTAATTACATCTTTCCTTTCTAGATATTAGCAAACCTTTTCCTTAATGACCTGTTCTAGGATTAAAGTCAAGCTTACTGGCCTACAGGACATAGACTTTATACAATTTCCTTTTTTTGGAAAATCAGGACAATATTTACCCTTCTTCCATCTTGTGATACTTCTCCCATTTTCCATAATCCTTCATGTATCACTAACAGTAACTCAATAATCATGTCTGCCACTTCCCAAGGATGCAGGTCATCAGAAGGAAGTGATTTGAATCTAACAAAGGAATTCTCTTTACTTATCTTGTGTATGAATGCCTTTTCAGTCATTTTTCTTCTGTCATTTCTAGTACAAAGGTCATTCTTCTTGGTAGAGAAAAGAAGTCAAGTCATAATTGAGTACCTCTGCTGTCTCTCTGTTGTTGATTAGCTTCCCATTCACCCAAAGCAAAGCTCCATTTCCTTCTTTGAGCTTCCTTTTTCTTCAAATAGAACTTAAGTCCCTTTTTGTGATCCTTATCATCCTTTGGCCTCCTTAGCTCAGAATGAGCTTTAGTATTCTTGATACTCTTTTTATAGGATTGTGGCCTTTCTTCTATCTTTTATAAACTTCTTTTTAAAAAGTTAAATTGGCTGGAGCGTTCCCTGTGCATTCGTATTAAACTCTTCAGACAAATTGCCTACTTTTTTTCCCTCTCATTAAAATGGTTTCCCTTTCTGACTTCAGATTTTCATTCTTGGTCATCTCCTATCCTGTCTGGGTTGATTTACCCAGCAGATTTAGTCAGTCGGATGTAATCTATTTTCTCTCAACTTTTTGTAATTGAACTTCCTAAAAATCTCTGGTAGATGTCAAACAATGCATGGATTTCACTTCTTCCTCTATAGTTCCCATAATTTTTACCCCAGCAACCAATTCCTTCTTATAAGAGAATCAGATCCCAAATATAATGTCCCTTTATTAGTTCCTCCACCTTTTGAAGGATGAAAGTATTTGAAGGATGAAAGCAAATCAAGAAGTTATTATAGGTTCTGCTTTTGACAGAGAGTTCTAGTTAAATGTCTGTATAAACTGAACTCCCCCATCACTGTGATTTTATGTCTCTATATCTCACTTATGACCTATTCCCCCAAAGCTCTTCATCTAGTTATTCTTTCTGTAGAGATGATCTGTGATATGCTCCCATGACAAAATAACTGCTGTTTATCTTTATTGATCTTAACATAAATACTTTCCATTATGCTCTCCTCCTCTTGTTCCTAGATTTTCTCCCATGAATATACGCTAGACTCTGCCAGGCAGAATAATGAATATAAAGCTGGAATTACAGTCGGAAATAACTGAGTTAATTTTACTTCAGACACTGATTATCTGTATGATTTTGGACACATCTTTTAACCTCTCTCGGTCCCAGTTGCTTTATCTCTATAATGGGGAAAATTATAGCACCTACCTCACAGGATAACTGAAAGGATCAAGTGAGAAAATGGATGGAAAGCAATTTTCAAACCTTAAAGTGCTATATAAAAGTCAACCATTATCATAATAATACAATGCTATAATAACAACGCCCCACCACCTCCATCCTTCCTTTTTCTTTTCAGTAACATATACCCTCATAGTTCAGTCATGGGTTACATCCCACAAAGTCTTACTGGTATCTGAGGGCAAATTTGCTTCCCTACAGATTAGTCCCTCATGTTTGCTGCCTAAACTTTGGGTATTTGTGTATAGACATTCTGACTCCTTTCTTGAATTTTGAGATGCGGCTAGTGGTGAGACACAGTATAGTCCAAAGAGCCCTGAACTAAAAGTCTAAAGCGCAGAGTCTGACATCAAGCTCTGCCATTTATAATCTGTGCTTCTGCGGGTAAGTGCCAAGCTTATTTGAATGATAATATACATCTTCAACCTCATAGGATTACTGTGAAGATCATGCCAGATAATTATATGTATGACACATATTTCTATATATACACACACATGTATGTGCACGTATATGTATGCACACATATACATATATGTGTATATATCTATATGATGTGTGTATATTATTATGTCATGTCATGTCATGTAATATCATATCACATCACATTATATCATGTCATATCTATTATATTAATTATATGTGTGTGTGTGTATAGATAATCACATTTTGAAAACTGTAAAGCAGAGAGAGATAAGAGAGTATAGTGGAAAGAATACAGTCTCTAGAGTCAAAAGACCTAGTGTCGAATCCTGTCTCAGATGCTTTCTATGTGAATGTGGGAAAGTCATTTAATCTTCTTGGCCCTCAGGTTCCTCTTCTGTAAAATTACTGGGTGGGGCCGACTTACTCCTGAGGGTCCTGCTGACCTACAGCTGCGATTCTGGAGATGGCACCATTTTGTAGCTGAATGGGATGGGTAGTAAGTGCAGTTCTAGAGCAAAGAAATTCTTGGGCTGATCCCCAAAACAAACCCTGAAGGTCAGTGTTGAAAGGACAGTTAAACCCCTGGACCTGTAACCCTATGAGGGGTAGGAGTCTTTAGGACAGAGACTCTGCTTACATCTGGCCCATCATTGCCAGGTTATTACTTCAAGGCAAACAAGACTGCTTGTCTTTTGTTTGTTTCTCTTTTCCCTCTTGGTCTTAAGGTTTTGTCCTATTCCTCTCTGGAAGTTAAATATTCCCTGACCCCAGTGTGCTCCTGTCTAAGTCAGTGGTGAACTGTTGGCCTTGTGGCCAGGAGTTAAATAGGTAAAGAGGCTTTACTGATGTCGTCCTTTTGAAGGAATTTCATGAAGTCAGTTTCCTTCGACTGGATCATTCCATCATCATTCTTTTATTTATTGTTCTAGATAACCCTTATTCCTTCTCTTCCTAATTGTATCTCACAAGTTCTGTACCACAAGTGAGGAGGCTTAGACTCTCATCCAAGTTTCTAGACAAACTTATCGTGTGACCTTGGACAAGCTGCATTAGGGAATCTTAGTTAGAAAATACCTTGGCGGCCCTCTGGCATGAGCCATGTTGGAGGAAGAATCTGTTCAGATGTGCACATATCTGCTTGTAGACCTTAAATAATGACAAACCCACTATTGCTCAAGGCAACCCATTACACTTTTGGAAAGCTAAGGTCATCAAAATGTTTTCTCTTATATTCAGGGTTGTCTTGGTAAATGTTTAACAACTGTCTTTCCAAATCCTCAACATACTTTTAAATTTAATTTATATTAGTAACTTTTTTGCCATCTCTTTCTTAAATCTAGGTAATCAACTAACCAATACATTTCCAAGGTATAAATGATTACAGCAAATATTTAACAATGGTCTCACAAGCCCTCCCAAGCTGGCTCCAGTACAACCCTGAAATTAAATCTAGCATAAGTTTATTTCTATAATTACTATCCATTTCTCCTGGTTCTGCCATTTGGGGTTAAATGGAGCCTTCAAATCCGTCTTCTTCAATATTGAAAGTTGACTATCACATTCTTTGGACTAAGTCAAAACATCCTAACTCTAACCTCTATAGGGTTTAATTTCTTTATCTATAAATGGAGATAGTTGGATTCAATAATCTGTAAGGTCTCTTCCTATCTTAAGATTCTAAGATTATGTTTCTGGTGTTTTTTTTGACAGCGCTGTAACAACTGAATATACTTAGAATCCATTGCATGGCTGCTGCTATTCTTCACAACAGCAAATCCTGCAATGACATCATTAAGGCCTGTGTACTATCTCAGGATTTCCTTGCCTCCAGACATTCCTTCTCAGTGAGAGTGGGCTGAGGGTCCAGTCACTATGGATGGTGCTTATATGCTCATCTAGAAACTAGGGAGCTGGACTGAGGGCCCATCCAGTGATAACATCTCTAGCATTCTACAACCACCAGAGTATTGTGGTCAGGGGAACCAATGTGAAGGGGGTTGGTGGCAGTCAAGGTGTGTGTGTGGGGGTGTTTCAAAAAATATTTGCTCCACTTCTAACTCCATACTTCTATGGTTCCCTCTTTACAAAAATGGTAAAATGATTAGGTTACGTACCCATTTCCCATTAATTGCACACTTGGGATAGGTTGATACACCCTGTTACATATTCTTTTCTGTCTGTCACAATTCTTTTCATCTGAGTTATCTCCACAGTCATTTTCTCCATTGCATAGCAAGTTCATGGCAATACATCGCCCTATTTTGAGGAAAAGAAAAAAAATCATGTAACAAAATGCCTTAATAATTTTTAAAAGTTTTTTTTAATGTAAATTTAGGCTCCAAATGCCCCCAGTTTCAAGGCAAATTATAGGGAATGCTCTACTAGCTTGATAAATAGATGTAAGAATGTCTAGAAATGGGGTGATAAAGGATAAACTGATTTTGTTTCTTTTTCTTAAGGGGCCAATAGACATTTGAAGCACCAATCAAAATATTTATTATATTTTGTTAGAAAGGGAGATAAATCTTAGAATCTTCTCATTGTATTAAATAATAGAACAAATATTACCTTCTTAGAGGGGGGAAATATATATAGTCTACTGTATTATATTCCTGTATGACAGAATCAAGGCCATTGAGTTATTCTTATTGTTTTTCATAGGACAATGGGAGACTAAGCTCTTATTTATAACCACTACACAAATAGTACTGAGAGAATATTGGTAGAGACAATTATAGGTAGACATTTAAATTATTGAAAAGATGCGTAAGGGGTGGCTAGGTGGCCCAATGAACAATGTACCAGCCCTGGAGCCAGGAGGACCTGAATTCAAATCCAGTCTCAGACACTTAACACTTGCTAGCCGTGTAACCTTGGGCAAGTCACTTAACCCCAATAGCCCTGACCTCCACCCTCCAGAAAAGAAAAAAAAGAGAAAAGAAAAGAAAAGAAAAGAAATAGCAGTCAAGGTGAGCAGGGGTTGTCACTTTTTTGGAATTGAATATTATTAATGATAATCAGTTGTATGTTGGTCACAAAAACAAGACCATGAAAAACCTTGGGAAATTTATGTGTCATAGAAGAAAATTAAAAATATTTGTTTTAACCAGTAGAACTGACTAATCATTCAAATAATGGAAATGGTCTTTTTATAAGGGATATATAATCATATTTTCATTAACTGCAATAATTAGAATATTCTGATAAAATGGTCTTTGTTACTTGATAATTTCCCAGAAAAAAATTTTAATTATTGTTCTGAAATGTTCTAGTGTTCATCCCCAACCTCAGTAAAGAGAATGTAGTAAAACTTTTTTGGATAACTCAAACTTTTAAAAAATATTACTATTACTTGAAGATTAATTTTCATTTTACAGGATTATATAGATGGAGGTTATAAGAGATTTTGCTGATTTATATAGATCCCAAGATACACAGAAAATTTTATTTGCTTTGTTTTTAAACAACAAAATTCCTGTTATTTTGGAATGAGATACATATGAACAGTCAGCGTGGTGTAGTGGATAGGGGACTGGCCTTGGGTTCTGGGAGACATGGGTTTAAATTTTGTTTCTGACAAATGCAAATGTGGCTATGGGCAAGTCACTTAATTTCTCAGTATCCCAGGCAATTCTCTAAGCAGAGTATATGGGGGCTCCAGCACTTGAGACAAATTCACACGAAGGTACATGGAAGTGTTCTTCCAGAGAATTTAGTCTGTTACTCTGCTGGGTTTGAAAGTGAAGAAGAAGACCGCCAGGAGAGATAATCTATCTATAACTGTAATTCTAGAGGAGAGAGGGTAGCATTCTCGCCCTTCCCCTTCAGATGCTGGTGCCTGGTTCAAGGCCTCAGCCATTCTGCTCTAGTAATGGCTTCATCTATAAAACTCTAAATTATAAATGAGATTCGGTCTGCAGAAGTTAAGGGAATTTCAACATAAGGAGTTCCCTATAGCTAGGATATCTCAGGTCAAGAACATTTTCTTTTTCTTTAATAATTTATTTTAAGCTTAAATATTAAAACTTAGCCAATAAGAAAATAAACATAAACTTAAATATTAAAACTCAAATACAAAATAAGAAAAGAAAAAGCATTGCCATGTGCACAGCAGAAAATAAAAGAGGATTCAAAATAGACAGCAATAAATTTCCATTTCAAAAAAGCCTATATAATAAATACTTTGCATTGTATTCTGAGTTGTCCATCTTTCCTTTGCTTCATTCTAAGGTTTCTTTTGTTCTCTGTTGTGTACTTTTTACTTTGTTCTTTTCCCCCTTTTCCCACACCCAAGATAGCTGCAAATAAGAGCGGAGATAGAGAGATAGATGTAGATACAGATAAATGACTAGAGATATAAAAAGATATATATATTCACATAAATACATATATACATATATGTATACACATAAGAGCATTTCCCCTACACACACACACACACACACACACACACACACACACGGGGGGGGAAAAAGAAAAAATATTTTTGATGTAGAAGTTAGATATCTAAAAGACTGAAGGTTTTAAAAAAATTTTTGGAGGTGGGAAAGGAAGGGCAGTTGGGGTGAAATGACTTGCACAAGGTCACATGGCTAGTAAGTGTTAAATGTGTGAGGCTGGACTTGAACTGATATTCTCCTGACTCTGGGGCTGGTGCTCTATTCACTGTGCCACCTAGCTGCCCCTGAAAGATTTTTTTGTTTTTTAAAGTTTTAACTCACAGTTGCTGACTATTTGGTATAGAACCCCGACATTGACTCTTAGAAAGAAAAAAGAATATGGTTGTGAATCTATCAAAATATAGATGAATCACAGTTCAGCACAAACCTCACTGACTTTGGCATCCTAAGACTTGGGTTACTGTCCCAGTTCTAGCATTTACTCTATGACTATTGACAAACCTCTTCAATTCTCTAGACTTTTCCTCAATTACAAAATGAAGATATTTCCTAATGCCTAATAATTAACATTTGGTAATTGTTAATACCTTGTGCCAGGATCTGTACTAAGTACTTGTTAATGATTGTTGTACTTGGTCCTTACAACGACCCTGGGACACAGATGCTCTTGCTATCCCCATTGTACAGATATCCCCTTTAACAATTTGCATAAAGAAACTGACTGATACAGTTGTAACACATCTGACTTTCTCAGACTATCTCCTTATAGACCTGTCGATAAACACACGTTAAAAACTTTTGTGAGTCTGCTTATTTTATTGGTCTAAATAATCTATTGAGATGACGGAAGGGAAAGAATTTATTAAGCACCCACTACTACATGCTAAGTACTTTACAAATATCACATCTGATACTTGAAACAATCCTGGGAGGTAAGTACTATTATTGATCGCATTTTACAGTTGACAGAACTGAGGAAGACAGAGGTTAAATGACTTGTCCAGAGTGACACAGCTAGTAAGTGTCTGAAGTGAGATTTGAACTCAGGGCTTCTCTCCGCTATGCCACCTAGCTGCTTCTAATGGTGATATATTTGATTTGTTTATTATTTGCTGTGTCAAGAAATACTTCTTTGCCTTTTTCTAAATTGAGACTTTGATTTCATTGAGTTGCCTAAAGAGACTAAGGGGTTAAATGACTAGCCAAGGGTCAGTGGGTCAGTTTGCACCTGAGGAGGGACTTGAACCTGGGTCTTCCTGACTCCTGGACAACTCTGTTTTCCAGGTTGCCTCAAACTTTCTTGTAATTTTTCCTAAAACAATCTCCGTTTTAAACTTTAAAAACTGATTTCTGTTTCAACTATTCCAAGATCAAGCAATCAGTTTCTAATTCTATATCCTTATTATCCTTCCTTCTCTTTCATGGATTTCATAGACTTTAGGCAAATAAATTTCTTTCTTCTTCACCTTTCCAGAATGAAGTGAATGTATCTATAGTTCCAATGCAATATTTATAGCGCCCATGATCATGGTAAAGACCGTGACTATAAGTATTGCGTGATGTTCGATTGCAAAATATACTGGATTCTTCAGACAGAGGATAGAACTGAAGCATTTATTTAGACACCAGAAAACCGAATCCCAAAACCAATAAGCTAATTCCATCACAGTACCAGAGATATTCAGAAACTATAATAACACTGAGAGCCGCAGCATCTTTCAGCCTTCCTACAAACCAATACAGGATCAATATTTACTTACAAACCTCTCTCTCTCCCTGCCTCAACCTCCTCTCTCCCACCATCTCTCTGGCTCTGACCAATTCCTGTGGACTCTGCTTCATTTCAGCAAACTCCTCCCACCACAGGCTCCATGTGACCACATTCAGCCTATCAGGGGTCAGGGTTTACTTTCAAAGCAGGGATGGTCTTCAAACTCCCCCTAGGTCTATTAAAGGGCAGGGAAGATCTTCAAATTCCCGTTCTCATTACAGTATCTTATACATTTACTGTATCCCAGTGCATCCCTTTGACTGAACCCAAACTTCATGGAACAAATCATGTGGTCTTGAGGCTGCAGGTTCCTCATCTCTGCTCTATGCTTATACACAGATGACCCCAAACTCTTCATTTAAATTAGGTCTTTCTTTAGTATCTTTCTTTTTACCAGAATGCCTTAGTCATAAATGTCCATGGTAGTCCAGCTGCAACTGGGCTATGTCAGAGCCTCAGGCAGTTCTGGTACCCAGAGGGGGAAAATACATTCTGGGACAGGCAACAGGAGGAGTGACCTCAAATCAGCTTTTTAAGACAAAACCAATTGAGCAAGGGGGTAGGAGCTGGAGAGGAGAGACAGGAATAGATCTAGATATAGAGAAGTAGGCTTGGAGCTAAAAGGAAGATATGAGTTTAAATCCTGCTTTAGATACTTATTGGCTGTGGACCCTGGGAAAGTCACTTAACCTTTATGGACCTTAATTTCCCCATTTCTAAAATGAAGAAGTTGGGCTCAATGACCTCTAAAGTCCCTTCTAGCTCTTGTTGGGTTTGTCCTTCATTCTTGAAGAGGACCATGGCATCAGGGAGAAGATGACATGACTTATAGTTGGTTTGGATTTGAGTGAGGCAGGGCTGTACAAGGTCACCAGCCTCCCTTTTTTCTCCAGACTCATCTGGGTCCAGGGGCCAGATATTCATCAGGACTACTAGAAATGGCCCAGGATGCAACAGGAGACCCTGGCCCTTGTAGGCTAAGGCTTTTTCAAGTTCTCACTTTGAGTGAGGTAATGCCCATTCAGGGAATCGGTCTCTTTAACAAGTGAGTCAAGGAATAGCCCCTTCCACAAAAAAAAATCAAACTGTTAGGGGAAGACCCTCAAGGTTGCTGGTCAAAGAGAAGCAGTTACTATTAACATTCACTCTGAGCCAAGAGGGCACAAAAACTAACCATTAAGTGGTGCTTGGGCAGGGACTTATTATCCAATCCATGAGATCCAGAGTGAATTGGATTTAAGGTTTGGTCTTTGAGAAAGAAATCTAGCCAGTAAACCCCAAGTTAGCTAGCCAGCTTTCAGCCATTGAAAATGATCTTCCTTTGGAGAGGAGAGACAGAGGCATAGAGCTGGGTTACACAACTGGCTGAGTCCCCATTCAGGCAGCTTGGCCTGCTCACAGGTTGCATGTGGCCTTTGTTCTCAAAGAGGACCATGACATCAGGGAGATGATGACATGACTTGCAGTTGACTTGGATTTGAGTGAGGGAGGGCTGTGCAAGGTTACCAGTCTCACTTTCTCCTCCAGAGCCATCCCCTTCTAGCTCTAAATCTCTGTTCTGTGCTGTTGGATCATGGGACACTAGACTCCCTGGGATACGATGAGGCTACTGATGGGGAAACTATTGAAGGATAAAGCTGGCTTGATGAGGAAATCATTCAGGGTACTCTCATTCAGCATTTGGAGGGGGTAGGGCATCTAGAAGTTTCCTACTTTTAGTAAGTGTTCTTTTTAACTAGTCAATTATTTCTACATCTAAATTTCTGTGCTCTACATCAAATCCCTGATTTCTCTGACCTAGTTACAGCTCTGTACTATAGTTTGCCATAAGATTCTGATTAAGAGCATAGATATTCTAAGAATGTCATGATGGTCTAAAGCGTAGCACAACAACCAGGTCATATAAAATTTGACTTTACCTGTACAGACACTCTTTGTGTGTGAGTATGCACACATGTCTGTCTATACGTATGAGCATATATGTGTGTACACATATGTGTGTATATATGTGTGTATATAGATATGGAGAGAGAGAGACCTTTGATTTTATATCAGAATCCACCAAAAAAGTAAAGCATTATGCAAGATAACACTAGCCTTTTCCTGTCTTGTGAAAAAGGCTTTATAGTTCTTTGTAAGAAAGGGACAATGGAACATTCTGTTCTCTCTCTATTTAAATAGATACATGCACACATAAATACACATATATGTATATGTGTACATTTACATACATGCTTCCAAATATCTCTCTATAAATAGATGGATATCTATTTCAATATTAATATAATTATATATGTATATATGGCCTGAATATCAAATTTCGGGTCTAAGACCTTAATTTTATGATTACAGGATAAAATAACATTCTTGGTTAGCTACCTGCAAAGGCTGGCAAAGCTCATGTTATAGCAAGGAATGGAGAAGGCCAAGATGGTGGGTAAGGGACCTAGAATTGATATTCTAAATGATATTAAAGCCACAATTCTAAGTGTTGGGATTGAGTGGAGGATAGTCACAGTTTAATGGTTTCCCTTGACATCCACAAACGAAATGAATTTTATCAGCCTGAATTCCAACATAAACTTAACATTTCTAAAGGGACACTTTAAATTGATTACTATTTTAGAATTATCCCCTAGATAGATATCCCCTAGAGAGATATGTGTGACTGAGTAATAGATATGGGATGTAACTCAAATAACAAAGGTCTTTTCAAAAGTACATAAAATTTGGTGTGGAGGATTCTGAGGAAGGAGGGAGACAGTAAGTGATTTACCCAGGATCATACAGTTAAGTGTGTATCTGACATCACATTTGAACTCAGATCTTCCTAATTCCAGGCCCAGGACAATATCTACTGTGCTGCTGAGTGATACGAGGTGCATCATCATGGGCAAGTTAAATAACTTCTCAGAGTCTCAGAGGACTTTGTAGAATGATAAATTACAGAAAATTATAGATCTGCATCTGTATATGGAGTTTCTACATTAAGTATTTTCTAAATGAATAAAATCACAGTTGCAAACCCACTTTTCCCACCAAAAAACAAATACAGAATGTATGCATCAAATACACATTCTTTTTCAAAGCAGTCACCTGGGGAAGTCATGTCTTTATCCCAATGACACGGCCATTGTACAAATCATTTCTAGATTGTATATTTTCTCAATGCCTTCATGGTCAGTTTATCATCCACGCAAGAACATCAGTCACCTTGCTTTCTAGAACATCTCATATTTAGTATCCCCATGTGCCTGAATTTTTTTTTAAAAACTTGCAACAAACTTTTCAAATAACTTCATTAATGTGATGATTTTTCTATCTTCTAATTTCTGATTACCCAGATGTGAGCCTATAAATAGGAGCCTTCTTTTCTATCAATCTTGTATTCTTCCTCCTCCTTTTTCTTGGTCTGCCTCATTGGGCAATACCACAAGAAGTAATTTGGCCTTGAAACGTGATTCATAAAAGAATCAGGAAGCCTGAGCAAAATGATGATAACCTGTAAGTTTCCATTTAACACATGAACACCTCGATAAACAGCAGAATATTGCTCTGAGCATGTTTTTGGTTATTGTTTTTAAAATTTTTAAATGTGTTAAGCATTTACTAGAAGTAAACTGGAGTGATTTTTACTAGGTCTATTTCTCCAAACTAGAGATGATACCCGGGAGAAAAGTCCATTACCACTGTCACACTTGAATTTGCTCTTGCAGTCAACGTCTTCTATGTTGCACACTTTTGTTGGATAACATCTTTGGGATACCACCAGCTGCTCCGTACATGGCTGCCCCCCAAACTGTGAGGGATGCAAGAGGGATCTCACTCGAAACTGAAAGGGAAGCAGAGAATAATGGGAAACTCTATCTGTTGCTGCCCAAACCCCAAAATATTGTGTTACTTTATCACTGTGGCAGTATGATCCCAAAGAATTCTTATATTTATTAGTCCAGAGAGCTGTGTTCTTAATCCTGCTCAGGTCAGTGGCTTCGCAAGACTTCAAGAAAACCATTTTATAAGTGTGACTAAGTTTTTCCATCAGTTAAAATGATAATGAGGAAAGAAAATAATGAAATGAGAGTTGGAAGACCTGAGTCCCCTAAATAACTACTAAGGCTGTCTTTACTTCATGTCTGTTATGATTTCATGGCTTCCATGGGGATAGTATCTACAGAAAGTCAATCAAGGGGAGAAGGGCACTGAATGTAAGGTAAAAAAATCTGGGTTTCTGTCTCAGCTCTGTTACCTATTAGCTATATGACTATAGATAAGTCACCTGCCCTCTCTGTCACTCAGTTATCTCTACAAAAAGAGAGGGTTGGACTAAGTGAACTCTTAGACCCCTTTCTGCCTAGCAAATGGTGATTCCAGTCTTGGCCACTAACTGGCTGTAATACCTGGGGCAAGTCATTGAACATTTTGCTGCCTCAGTTTATTCATCTGCAAGTGAAATAATTCTGTATCTCTAAGGTCCCTTTCAGCTCTAAAGTCCTTTGATTATACTCTAGAACAAATTAAAAAAAAACTTATGGATTCCTCTATGTAAAATGTTATACAAGATAACACGAGCTTTTCCTTATCTTGTGAATACTATGAGGTTATAAACGTGAAAAAAGACTATAGTTTTATAGTAGAAAGGGAGGACACTATATAAGTACTTTCCCTTTGTCATAGTGTCTACCTGGAAATTATATTTTTTTAAAAGTGAAGAAGCACCTACACAATTCTGGGGTATGCTTACTATAAAACCCAATTTGATCAGGATCCATGAAGGTCAATGACCCAGCTCTTAAAAATAAGCATCCAGGTCGGAAAATTTTAAAATCTCAAAATGCAAACACACTGAGTGACTTTCTAATATGGAAGGAGAACTGGTCATCAGTTTTCTTATTTCCAACTCAACTCAATTTCACACTGGCCCCTTCCTTTATTTTGCTTCTCTCACTCCCTAGAAAAGCCTGAAACCAGTAGTGTAACCAGAATATGTCTAATAGGAACAACAACAGCCAGCATTTCTATGGTGCCCACTATGGGCCAGTCACTGTCTTAAGTGCTTTGTAATTATTGGCTCATCTGATCCTCACAACAACCCTATAAGGTAGGTGTTATCATTATCACCCCCAATCTAGAGTTGAGGAAACTGAGGCAGATAGAAGGTAAGTGACTTGCCCAGGGTCACACAACTAGTAAATATCTGAGTCTGCATTTGAACTTAGGTCTACCTGATTCTAGATCCAATGCTCTATCCACTGTGCCAACTAGCTCCCTCTCCAATAATAAGAGTTTGAAGGTTTAAAATATCTAATAAGGAAGGACAGTGTGGATAGAAAGAGCACTAGTCTTGACCTCAGGAGACCTGGACTTAAATTAGTTTTTCCCTATTAGTAAAAATTGTCACTTGTACTCTTTGTGCTTCATTGACTTTATTTGTAAAAAGAGGTTAATAATTTTTGTTCTATCTGCTTCATAGGGTTGTTAGAAGGAAAATACTTTGCAGACATATTTGGTTTGGGCAGTAATAACCGGAGTCTCCCATTCTTTTCTGCTTCTCTTTTGGAACTAGATTTGTGATTTCATCCCTGTAGGGAATTCTTCCTCCGAATCATTTCTTCTGACACCTACCTGCTTTCAGACCATCTCTACCCCTCCCCAAACTTGACCTTTACCACTGGCTACTCCTACTGATAGGTAAGCCTTTAGCCCTATCTTTCCAGGACCCAGGACTCTGTGAAACACTGCAATCTCTTCATTAGGCTTTGTGCAGATTTTTTGCTTCCCCCCCCCTCCCACCTCCTTTTTCTGCACATCTTTATGTATTTGTGGTCTTTTCCCATTAGAATATAAACTCTCTGAGGACAGAGGTCATTGCATATTTGTATCCCCAGTATTTATCACAGTGTGTGATGTATAGTAAGCACTCAATAAATGCTCTCCCTCTTTC
>CM053594.1:302746819-302803346 GCA_028646575.1 Pseudocheirus occidentalis | reverse complement strand
ATTAGGCTTTGTGCAGATTTTTTGCTTCCCCCCCCCTCCCACCTCCTTTTTCTGCACATCTTTATGTATTTGTGGTCTTTTCCCATTAGAATATAAACTCTCTGAGGACAGAGGTCATTGCATATTTGTATCCTCAGTATTTATCACAGTGTGTGATGTATAGTAAGCACTCAATAAATGCTCTCCCTCTTTCTGTCTGTCTGTCTGTCTCTCTCTGTTTCTCTGTGTGTCTCTGTCTCTCTCTGTCTCTGTCTCTCTGTGTCTCTCTCTTTTTCTCCTCTCCCTCTTTCTCTCTCTGTCTTTCTCTGTCTCTCTGTCTCTGTCTCTGTCTCTCTCTCTCTCTGTCTCTCTCTCCCCCTCTCTCTGTGTCTCTGTGTCTCTGTCTCTCTCTTTCTCTCTGTCTCTCTCTGTCTCTCTCCAATTTTTAATCCTAGATTGGGGTAGAGGGTAATGGGGAGATGGAGAAATTAAATAATTTCCCGAACTATGGCAAATAAAGGTAGTAACAATAGATATCTTTGTCATATCCCTGGCCTTATTGGAAAGGTTTCTAGCTTTTGTTTATTAAATAAAATATTGACTCTAGGTTTTAAATAAATACTAATATAGTCATATTAAGGAAAGATTCATTTATTGCTGCGCTATCTAATGTTGTTATTTTTTAACATGTAAGTGTACTGGATTTTGTAACAAGTTTTTTAAAGCATCTATTGATATAATCATGTGGTTATGATTTGTTATTAATGTAAGCTATTATGCTTATACTTTTCCATATATTGAACTAATCCTGTATTCTTTTATAAATACAACCTGGTTATAGGCTAGAATCTTTTTAAATATGTTATTATAGCCTCTTTACCAATATTTCATTTAAATATTTTTTGTGTTACTGTTCATTAAGGATATTGTTCTATGGTTTTCTTTTTCTGCTTTGTCTCCTATGACTTAAGTATCAAGATAATATTTATCTTGTAGAGGGAATTTGGAATAATTTCTTCTTTTTGATTTCTGTAAACATTACATACTATAGGAGTTAGTTGTTCTTCAAATGTTTGATAGAATTTCCTTGTAAACTGATCTGATTCTGGGTTTTTTCCCCTTTGGGGAGTTCATGCATGGTTTGCTTAATTTGTTTTGTGTAGTTTTTTTTTGACATTAGCTTAAAATTTTAAATAATATATTTTTTTGTTCTGCTAATCTGAAATTTTTATAATTTTTGGTAAATATCCATTTCCTCTTAGTTTTCAGTTTTGCTGGCATACAATTAGCCAAAATAGTATCTGATAATTTCCATTTTTAATCTTCAATTGCTGTGAATTCTCTTTTAAATGAAATTTGGTTTTATTTTCTCTTTTTTAATCGGACTTACTATTTATTTTATTAGTAAAAAATTCATGGTTTTATTTATTAATTCAATATAGGGTTTTTCCTATAAATTTTTCATTAAGTTTCATAGTATCTCATTTGGTATTTGGGTTTTTAATTAGTTGCTTTTCTAGTTTTTGTCATTCTTGAATGCTCAGTTCATTATTCTGCTCATTCTTCATTTTGTTGATGCTACTTTTCCCTAAGAACTACATGATTCATCATCTGTAGTACCTTTAAGTATATTATTTCCCTGTTTATCTCTTTTATCTATGTTTTCTGTCACCTTGTCTGAAATGATGATGGCTATCCTTGCTTTTTTTAGTTCATAAAAGCATCACAGATTTTCCTACATCTCTAATTTTAATTTTCTAAATCTTTATGTTAGCAATTCCCCTAACTTCTCTGGGACGCAGTTTCTTCATCTGTAACATTAGGGGTTTAGACCCAATGACCTCTAAGATCATGTCCAGCTTGAAGCTTATTATCCTGTGTTTGTTTTTAACTCATTTATTATCTCAATAAATTAGTTCTCCATGACTTGGCTTCTTCGCTACACCGTCTTCACATACCTGTTTTTGAACACAAGGGTCACACTCAGACCATGGTCCAAAGTCACTCAGCAGGCAGTTGATGGGACACATTTGCTGGTTGCAGGCTCTGAATTCATGCTTTGAACAGAGCCTGTCACAGTAGTTTTCTTCATAATATTTGTCTTGTACTATTTGTCTGCAAACAGGAAAATAACAACAATAATAATTTTACTTAGGCTGACTCCATTCACTGGGGTATCATCTCTTGGAATTTATTTTATTATTTTTAAAAATAATTTTTAAATTAAAAAATTTTTTTATTTTTTTTTGGAGGAGGAAAAGTAGGGCAATTGGGGTTAAGTGACTTGCCCAAGGTCACACGGAAAGTTTTTGTGTTTAGTGTCAGTTCAAATTTGAACTCACGTCCTCCTGACTCGAGGGTTGGTGCTCTATTCACTGTGCCACCTAGCCACCCCCATCTCTTGGAATTTATAAGTGAAATAAAAAATTAACAATTCTTTTGTCTCAGGTAGTTTTCATTCATGATTTCTTGAAATATAACTCTGAAAAACCAGGCTCTAGTAAAGTCTATTGGGAATCAAATAGAGCTACTGGACTATGCTTTTAAACCCAAATTATTCTGGCTCTCACTGCTTGGCCAATACAAGGTATCAGCCCAATCCTTACTTGCTCATTGTTTGGGTTTTGATGGATCAGAGTGAGTATAAATAGCAATTCTTTCTGTTCTGGCCAGAAAAATCAGAGAGTCTTCCCTTCCCAGATTGATTCTTTTGTGAAGGCAAAATAGGCCACCTTTTGCCTTCATTCTCACCTGTCCATTAATTACTGAATCGGTATTGCTTCAAACAAAATGAAACTTGGGAAACACCTAGCTTAAAAAGGCCAAGGTCTCCCATCGCATCTGAGGCCATCACCAGTTGTCCTGATCTATGTCTTGCCACCAGACTCTAATGACTCTGGAGGAGAGAGTGAGGCTGCTGACTTTGCACAGCCCTGCCTCATTCACATCCAATTCACTTGGAAATCAAGACATCATTCTTCTAAAATCATTGGTCCTTTTTGAGAAAGAAAGATGAACAACAAGAACAAACAAAAAGAGGCCAGATTGTGACAAAAACTAGAAAATCAACTAATCAAAAAGTCCAAACAAACAAACATCTCTTGGAAAAGATGGCAATCACATCACATTGCTGTTAGGAAAAAAGGAAGTACATGAGGGAGGGAGGTGGAAGGGTAGAATAAGATAGAGTGTGTCCCATGGCCCTCTACTTAAACAATGGCATTTCTATAGAGGAGTTAAGAGGAAAGTGAAAGAACAAATGGAATAGAAAGTTATGGTGTCTTTTTAGGTTGTAAAAGACCTATGGGTACCACATGACAAGGGAATGACATTTGAATGTTAGTGGACAGAAGTTTGTGAATTCCAGTTTCCTGAGGAATTACTGTGTGACCTTAGGCAGGGGGGTAGGGGGAATCTTCCTTCAGCTGAGTCTCTGTTTCTTTACGTAGAAAATAGAGATAAAAGCACTAATTTGCCTGAATATGATACTTCCACCTTCTATTGGTTCAGGTCTTGTCATTTTCCAAAATTCTCTCATCTATAGGTGTTAGGAAACCAATATTCATTTGGATTTTGACTCTGCCACTTAATAATTATGCAATCATGGAAAATCCATTTAATTTTTCTGAATTTTCAACATCTCATTGATAAGCAAGTATAATAATACCTAAACCATCAACCTCACAGGATTAAAAATTTTTATTAAGCACATTTGGCATACAGAGCTCTGAATTCCAGCTACTGAGAAAGAGACAAAGTCTAGAAAATTCATGGTTTCTTCCCTTATGGAGCTTACTATCTAAGAGAATAAGATAGAAATATAGCAATAATTCACAAATATTAGTAAATATTAAAGATAAAAGAGGTACAGACAATGTGGAATATCAGGCAAGTAAGCAACAAGAATTTGCCAAATGCCTATTATGAAGGTCAAGAACTAGGTCAAAATCTAGAGGTACAACAAAACCAAAACAACATCTTTTCTCAATGAATTTACATTCTAATCAAGTCGACATTATGTTATCTATAGTATATATAAGACATCTAAAAATCATAGCTAGCACTTCTATGGTACTTCCTATGGCTAAGTGCTTTGTTGTTTCATTTGACCCTTATTACAACCCCTGGAAGTGGGTGCTATTTCTAGCTCCGTTTCACAGTTGAGGAAACTGAGACAAATATTAGGGCACTTGCCCAAGGTCATATAGCTAGTGTCAGAGGCTGGATATGAATTCCAGTCTTCCTGACTCCAGGCTGAGTGCCTTATCGCCGCCCCTGACAAATCAGATACAAGGTGACCTTGGAGGGGAATTTCTGCAGAGAGTTTCACTTGGCTTGAGTTGTGAAGGAAATCAAGAATTCTAGAAGGAGGGGAGTTGAGGAGGACGAGCATTCCAGGCGCAGGGGATAGTCAATGCAAAGGCATGGAGATGGGAGAAGGAGAATCAATCATGAAGAGCAGCAAATAGACCATTGTGGCTAAATGATGGAGAACATGGAGGATGGTAATGTGTTAGATGGCTGGAAAAGAAAGAAGAGGCCAGATTGTGAACATGTGTGAATGGCAAGCAGAGAAGTTTATATTTAATTTTATAGGTAATAGGAAAATACTAAAATCTATTGAGGGTAGCTAGGTAGTACAGTGGGCAGAGCACTGGGCCTGGAACTAGGAAGACTCCTCTTTCTGAGTTCAAATACAGCCTCAGATACTTACTAGCTATATGACTCTGGGCAAGTCATGTAACCCTGTTTGCCTCAGTTTCCTCATCTGTAACATGATCTGGAGAAGAAAATGGCAAATCACTCCAGCTTCTCTGCCAAGGAAACCCCAAATGGGGTTATGAAGAGTGGAACATGACTGAAACAACTGAACAAACAGGCAAACAATTGACTGAATAAGTGGATTAAATTGTTAAAATTCGAGGTTTAAGGAATAGGCAAGAATTCATTTGAGGAACAGGAGGGAGGAGAGTTCTCATATAGATACTGTGTAGATACAGATACTGAAGATATTATAATTCCTTGATTCTCAGCACAGGTGGGTAGGTGGGTAAGCTAGTATTTCTGTTATGTAGATTGGAGGAAAGAACTGGGCTTCAGAAAGATTTAACCTCTTGCTGGTGACTAAGAATGTTTTTCTTTTCATCTCAAGCTTGGGACCACTCTTCTACACTGCTTTGGATAGCTACTTCCAAGCAGGACCATGTTAGGTGGTGAACCATTGTCTGCCTGTCTGCGTCACAGTGTGATCTGGAAATGCTCTCCCCTCCTCAAGTAACTGAGGGAACAATGAGATTTTCTCCATTTCAGACCACTAGGACACAATTTAGGATCTTACTGTTACAAAATTCTCAAATTATTACTAGTAAATGATTTAAACAGGAAACAGGTCAAAATACACAGAACTGTAAGAGCTGTTAAGTAATGAAGTTCTGGGCACTTCAAGGCTAACAACTCAAAGACAACTGCCCCAAGATAATTAGGAGAGCTGTGTCTTGGTTTTTGACTGTCACCACTTTGCTATGTGACTTAGGAAAGTCACTGAATCTCTATTGACCTTACTTTCTTCATCTGTAAAATGAAATGGTTGGGTTAAATAATCTTTAGAGTTCCATCTGATAATAAGTAATAATTATAATAATAATGAGGAGGAGGAGGAGGAAGAGAAGAAATAGTAGAAGCAGAAGAAACAGAAGAAGCAGAAGCAGAAGAAGAAAAAGAAAAAGAAGCAGAAGAAGAAAAAGAAGAAGCAGCAGAAGCAGCAGCAGCAGCAGCAGCAGCAGCAGCAGAAGAAGAAGAAGAAGAAGAAGAAGAAGAAGAAGAAGAAGAACTTAATTTGCTTGGGGAACTGCTTTTTAGGGATAACAAAATGGTAACGTAAATCTTCCCTAGGACATAGCCCAGTGCCTTTCACAGAATAGGTATTTAATAAATGTTGAATTGAATTGAATCATTGAATGTACTTTTATGGTGAGTATTCATTTTGTGGCTGCCTCATCCTCCCCACTTTCCTTGTCATTCAATGGAATTTCTGATTATTTGTTTCAGTTTTCATGGACTCCCAAAGGAAAAAGTTGTCAAGTAGTCACACCTACCTCACTCTCCTCTGGGTTCCATAGTTGCAGGAACTTGAACAGCTGGACCATGGAGTCCAGGGGTACCGTTCACAGTAACAAGCCTGGCTCCCACCAATCAGGGCACTTAGCAGGATAGAGTACAATAAGATGCTCTGGTCCATACTCCAGTAGCATTCACCTCCTGACCTTGGATCACATAATACAATGAACAGTAATTAGTCAGCTATTATTTATTAACTACTATGTGCCAGGAATTGTAAAAAGCACTGGAAATACTATTCCTGTTTTGCAGTTAAAGATTTTGAAGCACAGAGAGGTTAAATAGTAAAATAAATAATATTGTTTCTGAAACACTTACTATGTGCTAGACCCTGGGCTAAGCACTTGTAATGAGAATGGGAATTTGAAGATCTTCCCTGCTCCCAAATAGACCTAGGGGGCAGTTTGAAGACCTCCCTGGCTTTGAAAGTAAATCTGCCACCTGAAAGGCTGAATGTGCTCACATGGAGCCTGTGCTGAAGGGAAGCAGAGCCTACAGGAAGCTGGTCAGAGACAGAGAGACGGTGGGAGAGAGAGGTTTGTGAGCAAATATTGATCTTGTATTGGTTTGTGGGAAGGCTGAAGGATGCTGTGGCTCCCAGTGTTATTGTGGCTTCTGAATATCTTTGTTACTATGATGGAATCAGCTTACTGGTTTTGGGATTTGTTTTTCTGGTATTTAAATAAATGCTCCAGTTCTATCCTCTATCTGGAGAGTCTGGTATATTTTGCTATGGAACATCATGTGATACTGATAGTCACAGTCTTTATCATGATCGTGGGTGCTGTAAATATTGCATTGGAGCTACAGCACTTTACAGTTGTTCTCTCATTTGATCCTCCCAACAACCCTGGGAAGTAGGTGCAATTATTATCTTCATTTCATAGAAGAGGAAACTGAGACAAACAAGGTTAGGTGACTTGTCCAGGGTCAGACAGCTAGCAAATGTCTGTGACCATATTTGAACTGAGACTTTCCAGTCTCCAGGACCAGCAGTCTGTCCACGGCTCTGTCTAGCTACATTTCCATCTTACTTACTGTTGAGACTTTCAATATATGTTGTCTGCCCCATTAAAATGTGAGATGCTTGAAAAATGGGACTATCCTACTTTTCTAATTCTATCCCCACTTAGTACAGTGCTTTGCCATTCTAAGTAATTAATAAATCCATTTTCATTGGTTCATTCTCAGAGTCACAGAACTAAACGTGGTCCTGGAAGGCTGTTAATCCATCTCCTTCAGAGAAGATAACACCCACACCTGCACTACTGCATTTTTGAAGCTCTTCCCATAGAAGGCTATATATACCTATATATACCGTGTCAACTAGTTCTAGGACTCTTGCTCTGAACTATCCAGCTGAATAGGTATTGTTAGGCATGGCAAAAGTTACTGATCCTCTGAACTTCATAGATAAACTACAAGGCTTGCAAGATTTTTCTGCCTTTTTCTTTCTTTTTTCTTTTTTTTGGTTCTTTTGCAAACACTTGAGGTTGGATGACCCCAAGTACAACTGTGTGGGTTGCTGAATCCACATTTTGTGCAAATTAGGGAGGAAGGAGCAAAGGTTACCACCCACTTACCACTCAGCCTAGGGCCTAAGCACAATGAGAACTGACTCATTCTACTTGGCAGAGAAAGGATCAAAGAATTTGGAACCAAGAGGAACCTTAGACATCTATTGCAATGCACTCATTTTAAAGATGAGTAAACTGAAGTCCATAGAAATGCACCCATGTAATATAACTAGTAATAGCATTGGAATTAAAACACAACAAATTCAGCACATTTTCCATTATACCAATATTAACAGGCAACCCAACATTAATTTACATCACTCTATATTATGAAGTGTTGGGAATATATGAGAACTCAATTCCCTTTTCCATATGAAACAAAGACTCAGTTTACCCATCAGTAAAATGAGGGGTTAGATTGGATCATATATGATGATCTTATGATCTGAAGGTTTGATTGAAACAGCATGAACCTCTGCATCATTTAATGGTAATAGAACACCAAGAATTCTTATCCTGGTCCAGTGTGTCTGAAGGTAAGAACATCCTTGAGATAACTGCTCATTGTTCTTACAGATATCACAGTTATTCGAAAACTTAAAGTTCATTATCATGTGTCACGGAATGGGATTTTGCCTTATCAATTGTTGAATATTTGTGCAATTTAGCTAGGTTATTTCCATCTCTTCTACAAAATAGATTATCTAGCAAAAGATTGATATAGGGCAGAGGTTCCCGCACTTATTTGACCTCCTACCTCCTTTAAAAAACATTACTCTGCACCCCCCTGGAAATCTACTTTCTTTAACCCTTTAGTGATTTTTTTGAATTCTCATTTCAAAAAACATGAAATATATATATATATATGTACATATATATATTTTAAATGATGCATCTTAAATGTAATAATTTATTGTAAATTTTGGGGTGCGGTTCTGCACTGAAACTTTGATGACACATATAGCATCATATTGTAAAGAATTGTAGACATGCAAATATTCCTCCTGATGCATAATGGACTTCCTAACAATGCACAATATGCTTCCCTGTCAACAGTTGCTTATTAAGACCTGTTGACAGACTTGACCACTGATCAGTTATAACTTGCATTTTATGTTTTATTTGGAAAATAATGTAATCACTATAGCTTTAACTCTGCTACACAACAGATGAGGCATGTTTGAATGATTTTTCAAAATTTTCTTTTCTTCTTTCCTTATGCTTCCACTGCCCCCTTATTTTTATTCAATGGCGCCCAATTGCGCCAAGTCTACTACCTCCCTACACCCATTGTTCCAGTGCTCCTCAGGTGGCAATATTGCCTACTTTGGGAACCTATGATAGAGAATGAGCGATAGTTTGTAGAGCTAGTATGGGCTTATGGTTAGAATGCATGGGAGGCAGACCTGGGTTCAAATTCAATTTGTGATATATACCACCTACTATTATCTCTCTCAATCTCAGCTTCTTCATTTTCAATACAGGAAATGAAAGAAATAAGTATAATAAAGGGTCATTGTGAGACCCAAGTGAAATAATGTATAAAAAATCCTTAGTAAACTGAGAAATGTTATATAAGTATCAAATACTACCTTTCTGTAACATGATCACTTTGCTGTTGCTAGTTTATTGGATGCAAAAAAAGGTGGCATCTGTTAGAATGTTATCTCCTAGATGGCAGTTGCTTATTTCTTCTCTTTGTATCTGCAGTGCTTGGCAGGGTGCCTGGTACCTAGTAAGTATTTAATATATTCTTATTGGTTGATTTCATGGATATAGAAATTAAACCTATGATTTTGTTGATATGGATAACTTCTAGATGCAGAATGCAACTCATCACTTTCTCTTCAAATTCTTACATTGTTGCCTAGAACACTAAAAGGATGTTACTTTCCCAGGGTCACACAGTCAATAAAAATCAGAGGTGGGACTTGAGCTCAGGTCTTTTTGGCTCCAAGGCTGCCTGTCCACTTCCTACTATCACATGCTACATCCCTTAACTGATTCCATAGGTAACTTTAATGTGATTTGTTTGTGTTTCATTCATTCTGGTTGAAGTTAGTATTCAGTGGACATTTAGGGTTCATTGCTTCAAAAACCCAGTGACTCCTCATTGCCTTGAAGATAAAATTAAAACTCCTTGGCCTAACATCCAGAGTCCTCTGTAATCTGACTCCAATTTATGTAAATAGCCTAATTTCCTCCCATCTCCTCTCTTGAGCTCTATATGAATGAATGACAAAAGGACTTTCGCTGTTTAGTCATTTCAGGCTGTCCTACTTTTTGTGACCCCACTTAAGGTTTTCTTGGGAAAGATCCTGGAGTAGTTTGCCATTTCCTTCTCCAGCTCATTTTACAGATGAGGAACTGAAGCAAACAAGGTTAAGTGACTTACCCAGGGTTACATAGCTAGTAAGATTTGAACTCAGGAAGATAAATCTTCCTGACTTCAGTTTGGATGTGGGGGATAGCATTTATCCAGATCTTAATATGTGTTAAGTCCTGTGCTAAATGCCTTAGATAAAAAATGTAAGAGCAAGAAAAGTTTTTGACCTCAAAGAGTTTATGTTTTAATGAGGATGATAATATGGAAAGGGGAGAGATGGCCAGGGAGAGGCATTTGGTATGGAAATTTACAAGGATAGTGTGATATGGTTGAGAGAGGGAACAGACTGACAGAACCCATCCAGGAACATTGGTAGAGTTCATTTGATCATAGTGTTTATGTCTAGAACTGATGGGGAAAGAGACGGACACAAGGTTATGTGGGCTGGCAAGGCAGTTGGCAGAGGGATAGGAGAATAGTGAAGTATGGTGGCCATGGCCTTCCTGAAATATGGGTCCAGGAGGGATAGGCACTAATTGGGAGATGAGGGCCCCAGATAGAAATTTCTCCAGGGCAAAAAGATAGTTGTCAAGAGGGAGATGGCCAAGCTATACTAGTCACTTCCACTTTAAAGTTAACAATCTGTCATTTCCTGCTTCTGTCCTGTTGCTCATACATGAAAACCGTTCCTTCACAATTTCATCTGCTAGAATTCTTCTCTTTTCAAGGTTTAATTCAGTTGTTATTCAGTCATATCTGATTGTTCATGACCCGATTTGGCTTTTCTTGAAAAGATACTAGAATAGTTTGACATTTTCTTCTGCAGCTCATTTGACAGATGATGAACTGAAGTAAACAGTTAAGTGACTCCTCCAGGATCACACAGCTAGTTAATGTCAGAGGTGGAATTTGAACTCATGAAGATGAGCCTTCCAGACTCCAGGTCTAGTCCTCTACTCACTAAGTGCCAATAAGATCTAATTCAAAGGTTACCTTTTCCATAAAGCTTTCCCTAATGCTCCCAGATGGAAGTGATTTCTAATTCAGATTTTTATAATATTTTGCTTAGTCCTCTTTGTATTTATCACACCTTGCCTGGCATTATACTTATTTTTGTATATAACTAAGTAATTTACAGTCACAATCTCATTTGGTTCTCACAATAAGTCTGGGAGGAAGGTACTATTATTATGCTCATTCTACAGATGAAGAAACTAAGGCAAACAGAGGTTAAGTGACTTGTCTAGGCTCCCATAGCTAGTAAGCATCTGAGGTAGGATTTGAACTCAGGCCTCCCTGATTCCGCTTCTAACTCTCTATTCACTATACCACCTAAGTGCTGAGTTTCTATCTTTCTGCCATCCAGTGATCATACTACATTTGACCAAGCATAAAAAAGATCTAAAAAATTAGACCACTCTTTTTTTTTGTCTGACTTTCAAAATGAATTCACCGGGCAGGAAGAAAATTATATCTGCTAATTTGACTTCCCTCTGTTTCCTGTAGGGAAAATAACAGGGAGCTTTCAGGTAGCTTATTATGTACATGCAGAAAAAGCTGATTTTTTAAAAAGCATTTTGTGGGACTAGTATTTACATTGTTCATAGCAACCAAAACGGGAAAATAGATCATATGACCCCAGCAGTTGCTATCAGCTTTTGCAAAACACAGGAGCAATTATGAAAAAACAGGCATATATGATGCCAATTATTGTATAAAAACATTGCAAACAGAACCGTCATATAATGTTCTTCTTTCTAGTCTGGTTACTATTTTCTTTAGACAGTTTGGGAGATATTGCAAGTGAATGTTAACTTCAAAACTTCTGACTTGATAGGGTGCTAATAAAATACCTAGTTGGGAAATATCTCTGCATATAATGTTTCATTGTTATGAGAGAGGGAAAATGCTTTATGTGAAGATAAAATATTTTATTACAAACAAGATCTTTTTTTTTCCCCAGCTACAAATGTTTAGCAAAGGTTTAGCAAACCATCAAAAAGATTTAATTCTTCACTCCTTCCTCTCTAACAGATCTAAATATTTGATTTATCTCAAGTTTCACAGGGCACTTTGCACACTGGTAAATAGTGTTTTAAAGGCAACAGGCTGATCCCAGAGCTCTCCATCTGAACAGGAGGGAAGGAAGGGCAAATGAGTGCAAAGCAAAGAAGGTAACTTGGCTAGAATACTATGATTTTTACAGAATTCATGGAACATCAACCGTCCACAGCTTGCTGTCCCGAATACTATTGAACTCCTTACGAAATCCTGAAGACAGGTTGCCATGTTTCCTCAACCCTAAAAAAATAGTAGGGAAATGGAAACCTGTGCAATATTTATTTTGAATATTTACTCACACAGCCACCAAGCAATTGCATTAAGTTGGGCTGTAATGCCGGTTTTAACTCGCCCCAGTCCCATTGCTCCATCTCCCCAGTTCACAGGATTTAGAGCTGAAAGGGAATTTAGAACACAACTATTCTAGCCTTTATGTTACAGCTGAAGAACTGAGGCCCAGAGAGATTTTTACTTGGCACAGGGTCAGACAATGAGTAAATAACAGAGCCTGAATTTGAAACTGATTGACTCCAAACCCAATTTTCCACTCCACTGTGGTAAGATCTTTGTAAGTAGAATTGAGATTTTTTTTCTTCGGTTTTTCCCTCTGCAATAAGGATCTGGTAAATATTGTCAAGGATGAGGACTGCAGGTCCAGATTTTGGGGGGGTACCTGGGATTAAGCAATTTGTGTGTCTTTTGTTTGGAACCCCAGGTAAATCTGGCACCACAGTTTAAATGTGATGCTTTTTTCATAGAAACATATTTTTTTAACCATCCTACACCTTAGAAGCCTGAGAAACTTACCTGATATTTTCTCTGACTTCAGGCAAATCCTTCTTTCTTATCTTCTCAAGATGTCCAAAGTGGCAGCTACAGGCAGCTACGTGTCCTCTTCCACAAAAAGGTTAGAGGTCTCCTGATGATCTTATGACTTATAACATTTCACAAGATCGAAAGTGAAAGAATAGTCAGTGCCACTCACCTCTAGGCAGAGTCCTGTGTCTGAGAAAACTCTAACGCTCAGGGCTTATGCAATGATCAAAATAGCTGTGACTGAATGCTAGCTAATATCTTCTAATGTCATCTCTGGAGGTACAATCCTACCAGGAGGGCTATCAAAACAGTCAACTGATTCCCTGCAGCTCTTTAAAATGATCCACTCCAAAGGCAGGAGTGACTCTAACTGGTCATGGCATGGTCAGGGATATGACTTAACTGATGTTTGAATTATTCTATCTTTCTGGGAGACTGATCTGAGTGAAATGCAATGTTATTGCAGAAGTCACAAATAATGATAGCTGACAATAAAGAGCTTAGCATCCCTCATCTCCTTTGGTCCTCATAACAATTCTGTATCACTGTCAGTGTTATGATGATGGTCTAGTAAAAGCATATTTGTACAGAAATTTGAAATAATGAAGGGAGGGTACTTTGGGAACAAGGAGAAATACCTGAGAGGTTGTGGAGTCAAAAGGAAAACAAATGATCAAGAGAAGCATAAAGGAAAGGAAACCTAGTCCCTACTGACTTCTGTAAATTCTTATCTGATGATGTGTCCATCTGTCCATGTGGACACTCTTTTGATGGTTATGTGAGGAGCCGTTTTACTTTCAGTAAGGGACTCAGACAATTCCACAGGGTATTTATCCGATGGACTTTGTAGTTACAATCTATTGAGAACTATTTGTTGGGCCTATCATGCCCAAGATCATAGTACCCTTTCCTTTCTGAGCCTTTCAAGAAAAAAATGGAGCAAAAGTGTTTTGTGGGGCCTGGGACTCACAGTCAGTCTATAATTATTTATTAAGTGCCACTCTATACCAGGCATTGTGCTGAGAACCAGGGATATAAGAAGAGATAAAAGATAGTCCTTGCTCTTAAGTTCATAGACTCATGGGAGAAACAATACGAAAACAACTATGTACAAACAAGACCTGGACAGAATAAATTGGAGATATCTGATAGAGGGAAGGCACCAGCATTAAAGAAGATCAGGAAATGTTTCTTGAAGAAGGTAGAATTTTAGCTGAGATTTGAAGGAAGCCATGAGGCAGAGATGAAAAGGAAGAGAATTCCAGGTATGGGGGAAGAGCCAGTGAAAATGCATGAGACCTTATGGTCTCACAATTCAGACTGAAGCATGTTTTTCTCTTTTATTTTCCTTGGTTTTAGGTGGGAAGGGACATGGCTAATGAAGAAATATGTTTTGTATGATTTTTTATGCTGTTGTTCATCCTTTGTTTTTTTTTTTATTTTTTTTTTGGAGGGCAGTTGGGGTTAAGTGACTTGCCCAAGGTCACACAGCTACTTTTTGTGTGTGTGTGTTAAGTGTCTGAGGCTGGATTTGAACTCAGGTACTCCTGACTCCAGGGCCGGTGCTCTATTCACTGTACCACCTAGCCGCCCCCCATCCTTTGTTTTTGAAAAGGATCAATTGACACCACAGGTGATGTTTTGACATGCCTATGAACTGGATTTAAGTGAGGCAGAGTTACACAGCTGTCAGCCTCACTCTCATCCAAAGAGGCAGGACAAAAGGCAAGATGACTGGCAATGGCCTGCAATATAGTGGATGACCTTGGCTTCTTCTATGTCTGACCAAGCTCTAAGAGTTCTGATGGGTTCAAGGCCTATTGGTTACTCTCAACCTGATTTAGGCCATTTGACTAGACATTTACCAGGGTGTGGCCACTGCACATATTCTATCTTCTAGGAGCCACAGGGGAGAGTTAGGTTACATGTGGCCACTAAATATAGATGAATAGCCCTAAAAAGGGTTCTGCAGGCCCTCACAGCAGAGGTGCTGGTCCTCCCTAAACACTCTCCATACCCCATGGCTTCATATGTCCCAGCTCTAATGTGTACTCCCTTTGTGATAATAGAGAGCCAAGTAGCTTCTCCAAACCTTCTCTTCATATTCATATCATCTGTTTTACTGGGTAATGAGGAAAATGCTATATAAACAGTAAGTCACTAACTGAAGTGAGCTATTAGCAATACGAAAGCAATCTCAGAGCCTGTTAACTATTTGTTTTTAAATTACTTTTTTTTAGTGAAAATGATTTTCTCTTTCTCCCACACTTACTCCCAAATGATAGAGAAAAATAAAAAACAAAATCCTTGTAACAAATATAGTCAAGCAAAACAAATTCTTTCATTGGTCACATTTAAATAACATATAGTTTCTTTTTTCAATTGGAGTGTGGAGGGTAAGAGGGAGAGAAAAAATTTGTCTTTACAGGGTTGTATTATAGAAATTGTTCTTCTGATTCTACTCACTGCTCTCTGCATCCACTTACATGGATAAGTCTTCCTTCCCAGTTTCAATGAAACTCTTTCATCACCTTTAATGACACAATATATTCCATTACATACTTATTTCCCATTTCCTTCAGCCATTCCCCAAATGATGGATAATCCTTCAGTTTGCAGTTCTTTGCTACTACAAAAGGAACTTAAATAGAGCTAGAGATACACATATTTTCACATATACATACATACACATAAATATATATGTTCCTAGAAAACTGTAAGTAAAAAATGCAATTGTTGATATATTGAATCTATGGGAAAATAAGGGATTAGGTTCCAAGACTACCAAACACTTAATCTTTTGCAAGAAATTGCTGAGAATACACTTTTCTGCATACAATTTTTATAACAAAACATTAATTCTGATAATATGCACTTTTCCTAACACAGTAACCACGAAATAGCCCATAAAACTCAAGAGAGAAGAGAAGCAACATCAGACTGGATAGGGGTTTAGATGTCAGAAAAACCCTGAGGTAAAAAAGTAAAAGGGATAACCTGCCATCTCTAATCAAACAGCACATGCCTGGGGTGAGTCCTTGGCCCCAGTTATAGCTCTGAACTCATGCCTGGAGCAGTGTGGCCTGGCCTCCCAGCCCAGTTCTCCAAGGGCCCTGTGAAAGCTGGCCACATTGCTCCTCACTGTGTTGGCTGGCAGGGGAGGTCAAATGCTAGAGAGGGAGGGTGTGACCACCATTTCATTTATCCACAAACTCAGTCATTTTTCATTTTTTTCAATTCCCTTATCATGTACTTAGAAGTTACTTTAGAACTTTCTAGAGTGGATTCATGAATGCTTTTGCAACTACTTTCCTTCTTTCTGCAGAAATAGAAATAAATTTGTACTTTTGGGGTCTCTCATTTTTTTCTCTACTGTGCATAACCACCAATGTGCGAAGCTGCCAACATGAAAGTGAAAATGTAGTTACTAATAAAATCACAGGAAAGTTAAACATTGGAATGTTGAAGATTATATAATACATGCACACACACAGATATATATATATATGTTTATATATATACACACATATATAAATTTACATATAAATAGATAGATAAGTAGAGATATGTAGTACCTGCAGATCATACATTTTCCTTTCTTTGATCTTGTGTGTGGTGGGGGAAGAACCTGTTAACTTTTCAAGGAGCTGTCCTAGCATGGCTCAGTGACAGCGCTCCAATGGAGTTCTCTCTACTGCCAGTTCCCTCTCAGGGGAGGGACTTCATTATTGATTGACCAGCAATCTACACTTTTTTTTAGTCCTAAATAAGGGAACAGAAGGTTGTAGGAAGAAGTCTGAGGCAGACTATAGACAGCTACGAAGGGCCTCTTAGAAATTTTCCAAAAGAGTATGTATTTTGTTACAGGTCCTCAGGCCTCTCTTAATGATGATACATTTCTTCAAAGCCAAAAAATATTTCCCGCTTAATTAAAAAAAAAACAATCCTTGAAACACCATGAAGATGAACTGTGGAAACTGCTGCCCTTCTGACAATGCATTCACATGCTGAATGTTCAGATGCCATTTATCATTAAAGAAAAAAATCACTCTTCCTCTTCAGGTTAAGTATTAAAAACATGATCCTTTGCTCAGACTTCTTATCTTGTACACTAAGGTGGTATCTTTGCCTGTAAAGTGGAGAACTGGGCAGTTTTCCTAAGAACATAAGCCCAAAGCTCCCATAATTATGGAAATAGTGACATTTGCTTGTCTGCCTATGGTTTTCTTTTGAATTTGCCAGATATTTGGCCAACTCTGTGTATGGCAGTGTAGACACATTCAGAATTATTTTTCAATTTTTCATATTGTTCTTTCTATACCCAATACTTTTTTCTTGCCGTGAAGACTCTTGAGGTAAATGCATGATTGCTATGAGTCACCTGAAACCAGGCAGGAATGGGCCTTTTATGGATTCTCTGGGATTGGAAGGAAGCTAGAACTGTGATTCAGACCCTGAAGTTAAAATTGGTTCTATTTAAGCTATAATTGGAATTAAGTTTGAAATGGAATAAGCCAGAGGACTCTTACTCATTCAAATGGGAAATAGTACTTGCAACAAAAGTTTCTTTTGGACAAAGGTAAAGGAAAGAACTGACCTACAATAAGTGACCCCAAACCTCTATTATTCCCAGAGCCTTTTAACCATATTCTCTGCCTCCCATCTTTCATACTGTTGTGCTGTTCTATGATTCTCAGCACAAGCAATCTCAACAGACCCAAGCACCGCTCTGATGAAAACCCTTCATCCCTTTCTGTTGCCTGTAGGGAAAAGTCCAAACTAGTCTGGCATTGGTCTGACTGTAACCTATATTTTTATTCAATTTTCCCTTCCGTTGTTCTCCAGATACATTCTATTAGTACTTTTAGACACTGGCACAGTGTCTTAATACATTCATATAGAATGTATTCTCTGCAATTGCTGGAATGCCACCTCTTCAGCCAGACAATTCTACTCACGTGTCCTACATATTCATAGCTCCAGTACTTTTTTAAAGAGCACTTTTTCCCCTTCTTCTGAACAAATGTCCTCTTCCCTCCCTTACAGGGCAACCATGTGGTGCAGTGGACAGAATTCCAGGCCCGAGTGAGGAAGACCTGAGTTCAAATATGGCCTCAGACACTCACCAGTTGTGTCATTTAACCTTATATACCTCAGTTTCTCCATCTGTAAAATAAGCTGGAGAAGGAAATGGCAAACCACAAACTTTGCAAAGAGAACTCTAAACAGACTCATGAAGAGTCAGACATGACTGAAATGATTGAACACCTATAAGAAGTATGATAAAGGGGGCACTGAGTACATTTTTCTTCCATGTGCTGGACTTATAGGCTAAAGAATAAGAAGTGTGGACGGAGGAATATGACTGCCTTGAGTAGTAGTGGATTCCTCCTCACGGTCTTCAATGGAGGCTGGATGTCCACTTTGAAGGATGGTATAGAATAGATTTTGGTTTTGTATGAACTGAATTAGATGCCTTCTGAGATCCCTTCTGGCTGTAATTATCTTCATTTCTGTCCTGGATCATAGGAAACCACTACCAAGGATTGAGTGGTCAGGAAACACCAAGGAAGGAAGTAGGTAGAAGTAACTAGGTGGCTGTTGTGTTCAACACAGAAATGACAACTTTGACAGGGCAGCACTAAAGGTGTGAAGGTCAGAGATCAGCAAGGGGCCAGAGATGATCAGTTTAGACAAAGATGGCATTTGTAAAGAAGACAGGGAGGAAGGGGCTGACTTGGAAGAGATGGTGAAAGATAATGTTTAGGTATTAGGCAGCAGGCTGAATAAGAGTAAAGAGCAATGAAATGGCAGGGAAAGCTCCTTCCTTTGGTGGGAGATTGACAATAGGGATAAACAATTGCGTCGTTTGTTTTGGGTTTTTTTGGTTTCTTTTTTTTTTAGATCTCTGACAAAGAAGAGTCCCTCCCCTTGGTCAAAGATTCAATAACTCACACCCATTCTGTTCTCAGGAAGTGTTGAATTGAATTGAACCTGAATGCTTCTTTGTACTTTTTCTAGCAAAGGAGGGAGAGATCTGCTCCAGGAACTCCCAGAGCTTTCTGATTTATAATTAAGCACAAGAAAAGGAAGAAGTGAAAACTAATTAAAAGGAGGAACATTTAAAAGTGGCTAAAGAGGCCCTTTTTTTAAAAATAAGTTCTGATTACCGATACACTGTAAATATAAAACAATTAAGAGAGACATTGCCCCAAAGCAGTAACAATGCTAGAGTTTAGCTTCCAAATTTCATCACATAGGGCACAGAACAAGTGAAATACTAGTTCTCTGACATGTTTTTTGAATACCTTTAAAAACAAGGTTGGTCTTATAGCTTTGTTTACTTTCCACATGACATGCTACAAAGTCACTCTTTTGCAGCTTGTCAAATTAACATCTGCTTGAGTTTGCAGCCTTACTGGTCCAAACAAGAATGAAACTCTTTTTAAATTTTTCCTACTTGGAAGTACACTGTCCTTCCATCCATGTCAGTTCCTGGATCTGGAAGAAGCCTCACCTCATCATTTGGTCTAGACTTCAGGCAGGTAAAAAAATAATCCATTTTGCAGACAAAGCAGCTGAGAACTAGAGAAGTTAAATGCCCTGACCTATAGGCTGATAGCAAATAAATGGTGGTAAAAGTGTTGTTAGGAGTCCAGGGCGGGGGAGGGGGGGTGCCCAGGGGGGGTGCCCTAGAATTCAGGTCTCTTGCTTGTGAGGACCACCTTCTTAACAAGATGCTTCTCTACAGATTCAGTGGAGCTAATAGCTATCTCGTAGTCTCTTTCATTTAGCCAGCTAGCACCCCCAATATGTGGAATTCTAATGTGAGAACAGCACAGTGATGCTGCCAGTCATACCCCCTGATTTCAACCCAAGTCCCAGGAGTGCAATTTAGTCTAAAAAGGCAAAGGAAAACTTTACATTCAGGCTGAGACTGAACTGAACTTAAACTTAACCCTGGCTGCCTTAAAAAAAATAAGTTTGGATTCCTGTGGTTATTATAATTTGATTCTCTGATAGCTAACCTTTGAAAACAAGCGGCTTATGTTCCCCTGTCAGGTACAGAGGGTATCATAGGAGGCAGAAAAATAAGAGAAGATTGCAGAAATATAGGGGCATAAAATGAAGCATTGGATGGTCAGATGTAATTATTTTTGGTCGGGAGGAGACAGATCTGTGATTTTTTTGGGGGTGAATTTAGGTAAAGGAAACATCCTTT
This sequence comes from Pseudocheirus occidentalis, assembly GCA_028646575.1. Classification (NCBI taxonomy): domain Eukaryota; kingdom Metazoa; phylum Chordata; class Mammalia; order Diprotodontia; family Pseudocheiridae; genus Pseudocheirus; species Pseudocheirus occidentalis. The sequence goes on along the minus strand of CM053594.1, from coordinate 302,783,308 downwards.
ACCAAGACTGATCATAGGATTTAGGCAGCATTTAAGGGGGGCCAGGCCCATGAGGGCCTCTTCAGGTGGTAGGGAAAGAAAACAGAGCTAACCTCTGGGTCACAGAATTTAAAGCCAGGAGGGACCTTGGAGATCTTCCAGTCCAACTCTCTCACTTCATAGATTAGGAAACTGGGGACATAGAGATACATAGGTCATCAGAACCCACATTTTCTGACTCCATAGCCAGTGCTCCTTCTGCCGTACTAGGTTGCCTTTTGGACCTATAATGCTGCCTCAGGTCTCAGGCTAAATGCCCTTTTGACCTTTTGGTCCATCTGAATGGAGACAACCCTTTTCCAGAGCTAGACATGGGAGTGAGTGGGAATAAAACTCACATTAACACACTCCAGGAACACACTTGTCTCAGAAGTACAGAAGACGAATTCGTTAGACTCATAGAATTTTAGGAGATTGAAAGAATACTGGAATAAAGTTGAGGTGACTGGTTTTAGTACCACTTCAATCAGAAGACAGTTTGGGGGATGTTGGGCAAGTCACTAAAACTCTATGTGATGGGTTTCTTCATCTGTAAAATTAGGAGACTTTAATACCTTTTCAACCTCCCCATTAGGGTTGCAATGAGGATGAAGTGAGATGGTGGATTTGAATGTCCTTTGAAAATGGGAAAGCATTATGCAAATTACAGGTCATTATTGTGTAGACTACAAACACTTCTGTTTCCATTCCCATGAAAGTCCTTCTGATAACAAGAGCACAGGGGAAATCCTAGGTGTTTTCCCCTTGGATGGACTTTGTTGTTTTAAATTCCTCCATTTTAGATGAAATTGCATAACTCAGGAAATGGGGATGTGTGCAGATAATCTCACAAACAAATTTGTTCCACATGTTTCTACTTTTAAAAATTAGTACCCAAATGGGTTCCTTTATCAATAGAGTGGAAAAAGTGGGGGAGATTTAGTATAGAGCTTAATTGTACCAGGTGGGCGAGGCAATGAGGTGGAAGAGGTATGTATATTCATTAACCTCTGGCTTCTGGTTTTCTAAATGATTTTAGTTTCTAACACAACAGTTATCTCCTCAGAACAATTTATGGAAAGAGAAAGGAAAAGGATTCAGTAACAGCAAACCCACACTTTGGAATTGCTATAGTGAGATGACATTCTGAGAAGGATTAGAGAGAACATGATCCATTACTCACATTTTGCTTCAAGAGCCAAGTCCCAACAGCTTAAGGATTATATCAAAGGACTAGGAAACGTGGGAAGAATCAATGTCTGCAAAAGCAAAGATATATGTAGGCCAGTTTTCATTCTTGCTATTAGATTAATTGAGAGGCAGATAGAGAGATAAAGAGATCTAGATGCACATACATAGACATATCTGCTGTTTATACATACATATAACCTATATGTGTATACATGTATGTATATCTGTACATATAGTATGCACACATGCATGTATACACACATATATTATTGCTTGTTGCCTTATCCACTGATTGGGACCTTGCTTGTTTCATAGCTTAAAACCCTGGTGACATCTTTGATTTTATTTGCTCCTTTGGCATTAATCACTTTTTCCCTCTAAATCATGAAGAACAGCATGGCAAGGTGGATGGAGGGCTGGCTTCAGAGCCAAGAAGATTTTGGTTCAAATCTTGCTTCTAATATCACTAGCTGTTATCCTGGGCAAGTTATTACATTTCTCAATGTTCTAGACAACCTTGTAAGATAGTAAAGTGCAGATCCTAATCTGAAATGTTAAAAAGAATTTTTTCATTGGGAATTCCCACAGATGAAAGCACAGCTCTGGACCAAAACAAAACAAAGGCCAATTCCAACACCTTAATTTGATAATTATTTGTGTACACAATTGCTACCCCCATCCCACGATAATGTAATATCTTTGAGGACAGGGGCATGTTACAGTGGAAAAAAGTCATTGGGTTTCGAATCAGAAGACCTGGGTTGAAATCCTATCTCTCTTGCTTACTATTTGGGAGGCAGGCTTGGTTGAAAGTTGTACTAGATCTTGTCCAAGATACCTTCTGTTCTGAAATCTAATAGCCTTTGTATCCATAGGCCTTGCACACGATGATCAGTTATACAGGCGACTCAGTGGATTGTGTTGGGGTTAGAATTCAGAATTGAGTCTGAATTCTGCCTCCAGTACTAGCTGGGTGACCCTGGGTAAATCCCTTCAATTCACTCAGCCTCAGTTTCCTCTTCTATAACATGAGAATAACAATGGCCCCTACTTCACAGGATTATGTTAAAACACTATATAAAAGTGGACTATTATTATTAGTTTATTTTTTGGTGAATTTTAACAGGTAAGAGAAACCATATTGAAAAGCAATAAAGATAAAAAGATCTCTTGCTTTAAAAAATAATAGAGTGAGAATGTCATTGTGTATAAGACCTACTAGAGAAATATAAACCACTAATTCACTGTCCTCCAAATTTTCATTTAAGTAGATGAAAAATTCATGCATTTATGGGATCAGAAAACAGGGAGAAAGAGAGAAAAAAGACAACAATTTTATTGCTATAGTCTAATCCATAGCAAAAACCTCCATTTCTCAAAAATATTCTCCTATTATTTCATATATTTTTCTTCAGCAATAAAACCACTTGCATTTCCTGCTTGATAAATCAGAGCCATTTAAAAGGTACCTAAATATGGCATTCAGTAGCATTTTCCTCAGACAGCACAGGGATACTGTTCAATTAACTAACATTTCCAAGGTCATTACTTACAATGTCAAAGAGTCTATAAAAGGCATAAAGGCATCATTTAAAAGAATGTAAACAGTTGCCTAACAATCAGGGTGAAGGATGAGGGAAGCCCCAGAGATGAGGTGATTCAGGTACTAACTAGAAATGAGGCAGGACAAAATCTGGAATCCCATTTTAAGGGATTTAGAAGCCAATAACACAAGTCTTAAACACATCAAAAGAAGCTAGCTAAAGAAGCAAGTAGATGGCTGGAAGATCACAGGGCAAGAGATACTCAAGGATAAAACGGAGAAAAGGATATAGAAAAATGAAGTTAATTCATTACCTCAGTCCTTACTGAGGACTGATATGAGACAACAGCACTCCCGAAAGGGTCTTGCAATGTAATAGTTTGGATAAACTAGATAAATGGGTGGTAAATTCACAGGCTTATGTGAAAGAAGTTCCAAGGCAAAAATGGTGGTCTTATTGAGTAACATCTGTCAGGTAGTCTGTCAAGGAAGGGTGGGACAGCTAAATCAATGGATCAATCCATCAATGACATTTTTAAGGGCCTACTATGTGCCAAGCACCGTGCTAAGTATTGGGCATACTGGCAAAAGTGACTGCCTTTCTATGAAGAGATTCAGGATAGCTCCAGGGACACTCAATGAAATGATTCTTATTCACTAGCAGCAAGTCTATGATAGTGTTTAAACTAACATAATTGTAACATGATTTTTATAAGGGCAAATCTTGCCTGACCAGTCTATTAGACTATCTTCGAGAAGGCTAAACAAAAAAAAAGAAATGTGACTAACATGGGAAACCACTACACATAATAATTTAAACTCTCAAAAAGCTTTTGACATGGTTTTCACATCAAAGGCTCTTTTTCAGAAAAAAATTGCCACCATAGGACTAGAGGCAGATGTTTTTTTCTTTTTGCCTAGGACTTGGATTAGAGATGGAAGAAAAAGTATGAGGATCAATGGTTACTTCTCTAGACAGAAGGTAGGTAGTTAATGTTATCATTTCCAAGGGTCTGTAAGGGCACAGGCCTCACTGAATATTTCTGAAAAATGATGTGGAAGAAGAGGTGAGACCACACAGGAATTTCATAGAATTTATAAGATGTTAGCGCTGGAAGTGACTGTAGAGGTCATCTGGCCCTGCCATCTTTATTTCTTACCTTCACCTTCTTTTAAACAGTAGGAAATTTAAACTGAAGAAATAAAATGATTTGTAGAAATTCCCACAGCTTGTTAGGGGCAGAAATAAGAGTGGAATCAAGGTTCTCTGTTTCTCATTCCAGTACCTATATCTCCCCTAAACTCTTTGAGATAACTGACTTTTTTTTTTTAATTTGCTTTTTGGAGGGGGCAATTGGGATTAAGTGACCTGCCCAAGGTCACATGGCTAGTTTTTTTGGTGTTAAGTGTTTAAGGTCGGATTTGAACTCAGGTCCTCCTGACTTCAAGGTGGGTGCTCTATTCGCTGTGCCACACTAGCTGCCCCCTAACTGACCTTTTTAAATTTATCTCTACATTCCAGGTTCATGGGAGTTCATGGATTTCACCAGACTGCCAAAAGGGCCCATGACACAAAAAAGGCTAAGAACCTCTGCCTTACAGGGTACTGAGCTTTCAGTGGTCTAGACTATTTCCTGAAGACATCAGTGCAATGTGCTGCTGTAGCCAAAGGCTAACAATACTGGGTGTCATCTGGAAAGATAACGTTTTCTCCTTGCTGTTACCAAATATAAGAAATCGCTGTGCATTTTTAAAATGGCATTGTGTTAGCTTTATGGAGAGGATTTTTCCTTCACCCCAAATCTCTCAATTGTAACCTTTGGTAAAGCATAAAAAGTGATTCATATCAGGATTAGTCACATCTGTGTTTTATGTCCCAGTTAAATAGCATTAACAATCCACTTTGTCTCACCATCTGCCATCTCTGAGCTCTCACTCACTGGCAGGCTAAAGTTTTACATGTGGGAGAGCAAGATATCTTTGCTGAGAGACAGAGATCAGAATTAAATCAAGTCACCCATAGCAATCATCCCTGAGAGTGTTTGAGTCATTGAACAGAAATGAATGGAAATATGATTATCTAAGGTTCAATCCACACTCTCTGAATAGCATGCCTAATTAACTCATGGTATGTCCCCTTAAGGAATTTGAAAGAAATGGAGTCCAAACTCCATTTAAACTGAAAGCCATGACTCTTACTAATTATGACTGGACACGTGTGTGTGTGTGTTTTGTTTGTTTTCTTGGTTTTTTTTGTTATTGTTGTTTGTAAATCAGAAAGATAATAGTGCTGTTCTTCTCAGACAAAATTTTTGCCAGGGCACTATGAGAGGAGTGGATGTATCCATTTATCACCTTATTTTTCTTCACTCATCCCTCCCCACCATATACACAGTCAGCCAGTCAACAGGTAATTATGAAGTACTTAATACATGTCTGACACTGTGCTATGTACTGGGGTACAAAGAAAATCAAAAACCCATCCTTGCCTCCAAGGACTTCATATTCTAATGGGCAAAGACAATATGTAAATAGCTACATGATAATGAGATGCAGAGAGAGTAGATGGAAGAGAGGAAATAGCTGGGTTGGGAAGGGAGCACATGGATGTGTGTGTACACACATATGTATACGTGTATATATGTGTTATGTATGTGCATATATACATATATGTGTGTGGATGTGTGGATGTAGTGCTGAAGGGCCATGTCTCCAAAATGATTCATACTAAACTCTCTTGGAGGACTTGCAGAGGCTGCAGGAAAACTAAGGTTAAGCTTCAATAGGGAGAGAGACTATTTGCTTTTCTCTGCCTGTACCAGATGAGAAAAAAGAGGAGAACAAGAAGGTGCTGACCAAGGGAGCTCGCCCAAAGTGGAAAGACTGACCTCATTAAGTGACTGGGCCCCCTCATTAGAAGCCTTCTGGTAGATGATGGATGACTACTTGTTGACTATGCTGTGGAGGAGGGAAGAAGGAAGGGGAAAGGGGAGAGAGAAAGACAGAGACAGAGACAGAGAAACTGAGAGAGAGACAGAGACAGAGACAAACAGAGAGGCAGAGACAAAGAGACACAGAGGGACAGACAGACAGACAGAAAGATAGAGGCAGAGACAGAGGAACTTAATCTGTTAAGTTTAACTTTAGTTCCTGGATCCTTTCCAAGTTCTTCAAGAGTTTGGTATGAATCACTTTGTAGACGTGACCTATCAGCACTATTACAATAGACAATCCATTCTGTGGAAAAGAAAAGAAATGTTACTTTGTGTTGAGCTTTGTTCCCTTTCTGGGCAATGAGTTAGTCATTCCAAATATTAATGATCTGCACTAGAATTTCTGGATGGGAAGTTGTAGGGTTTATGAAATGATGGAGAAGAGTATGAATGCTATCTATTCTTAAAAAGGTTTTGAGAGAAAATATTATTTTGCTCCTTAGGGAAGCTTCTTGAGAGGTGCCCTGGCTTGTGTGACTAATGTGCATAACAGGTAGATCAGGAGTTCAAGTTGCCTTTGGCACATATTGGCTTTGTGACTCCAGTCAAGTCACTTAACATCTTACTGCCCTGGAAACTTTGCAGCTCCACAGGTTGCAGAATACTTTAGGATCTGTATAAGCGTGAACTCTGGGTTCTACATAGAGTCTTTCCTGATTCCTCCAGCAGCTAGTGCCTTTCCTCCAAAACTAACTTTTATTTATTTTTAATAATTTTTTGTTGTCTTTTGGGCTTTTTGTTTTTTAACATCATCTAAATATCCTCCAGTATCCTTTCCAGCACCCAAGAAATGGAATGAAAAATAATCTTTTTTTAAAGACAAAAAAGAGAGGAAAAAATTAGATTAACTGATCAATACAGAAAAAAGCCTTTAAATGTGTGCAGCATACCACACCCTGTCAACCTACAACTCTGCAGGGGGGGGGAGGTGGTGATATCATCTCATATCTCTTATTCTGAACCATGCTTGTTCTTTTGAATTTTGCAACATTCATTTTTGATTGTCTGTGTATGGTTGTTTGCTCTGTTTCCTTTTTGTAGTCATTGTGAATTTTTTTCTTGGCTTTTCTTAGTTCACTCTGCATCAGTTCATGTAGAGCTTTCCATACTTTTCTATATCTACCATGCTCGTTTTTTTATGACATAGTAATATTCTGTTACATTCATATACTACAATTGTTTAGCCATTTCCCATTTGATGGGTAATTTATTTCTGATTCTTTATTACTAAAGAAAATGCTACTGTAAATATTTTGGTGTATGTGGTGACTTCATTATTTTTAATGGCCTCTGTGATGTATCAATGTAGTAATAGAATCTCTACATGAAAAGGTAGGGACATCTTAGGTACTTCATACTATCTTTTTTTTTTTTTTTTGGCTTTTTGGAGGGCAGTTGGGGTTAAGTGACTTGCCCGAAGTCACACAGCTAGTAAGCGTGTCAAGTGTCTGAGGCTGAATTTGAACTCAAGTCCTCCTGACTCCAGTGCCGGTGCTCTGCTAACTGTATCACCTAGCCGCCCCTCCATACTATCTTTTATTTAACTATTGTATGTTTATTTGTATTTTCTCTGTCTCTGTCTCTCTCCCTCTCCCTCCCTTTCTCTCTCTCTCTCCCTCCCTTTCTCTCTCTCTCTTTTTCTCTCTTTCTCTCTCTTTCTCTGTCTCTCTGTCTGTCTGTCTGTCTGTCTCTCTCTCTCTCTGTCTCTCTCTCTTTCTCTCCATATGTACGCGTATTTACTTATACTTTCCCCCAAAACATAAATGCCTTGTGAGTAGGGATTATCTCATACTTTGTAGTTGTATCCCTTGCAGTGCTGTGTAAAGTAGTTAATTTAAAATGTTTGTTAATTGATAAGAAGGCACTTCCTCACTGGAAGTTCCCTATTCCTATGGAATTACTATTTTGCACACCCTGAAAGAGGAGAGAGGCTTCTATTTAACAATAAAGAATATTCACACAGCTCTTTAAAATTCACAAAGCATTTTACAAATATTATATCACTTTATCTTCTCAACAGCCCTGGGGAGTGGAGATATGTCAGGTGCGATTATTACCACCATTTTGTAGATGAAGAAACTGCAGCATTATCCCCATTTTTTCATAGATGAAAAAACCGAGGTAGACAGAGGTTAAGTGACTTGCTCAGGGTCACACAATTCACAGGTATTTGAGCTCAGATTTGAACTTAGGTCTTCTTCACTCCAGGCTCAGCACCACTGAGTGGCACAGTAGCTGCTATTTGTTTATTTATTTCTGTCTCGTGTCTTAAGTACCTAGCAGCCATTTCCATGAGAGCAGATGAGGGAAAGGTGAGGACCACCAGAAATTTTTGCTAGAAGTCATGATTTTCAATTTTCCCACATCCCCTCCAACATCTGTCATCTTAGCCAGTCTGATAGGTGTGGGGTGGTAGCTCAGAGTTGTTTTAATTTGCATTTCTTTAATCAATAGTGATTTAGAGCATTTTTATGTGACCGTAGATAACTTTGATTACTTTGTCTGAACACTGCCAGTTCATATCCTTTGACCATTTATCAACTGAGTAATGACTCTCATTTCTATACATTTGATTCAGTTCTCTATATGTTTGAGAAATGAGATCTTTATTGTAGAAAACTTATATTTTTTCCATTGTTTTGATGAGTGTTAGAAATCATAATTTTTCAAATAGAAAGTAAAATAATGTCTCACATTTATATTGTGTTTTATAGTTATAAAATTATATTATATCATTCTCTTAGCAAGCCTGTGAAACATATAGGACAAGTATTAACATCTTCATTTTAGTTGAAGAGGCAGGGTTAGAATTATTAAGAGGCAGAGATAGGACTTGAAACCAAACTTTCTGATTTTAAGCTTGGTGTTCTTTTGATGGGGTGATGGGACCTGGACCCCAAAGGCAAAGATCCCACTTCTGGAAGCACCCCTAATCTCAGTAGGTCTCTCTGAGAAAGGGTTTTCTTGTTATAGGCACAGACAGAGCTGACTCTGTAATTCCTCAGGTAAAGGCTGTCAGTACAGGTACAGGGTGCCTGGTCCAAGGACTCTCTCTGATATTGAGAATAGAACTAATTTGTATTTCTGTTGATTGCCTAAGTTTTCCCATACATTCCAGCAACCCAACACGTGAACATCTTATGTATTCCCGTGAAGACTCACAATTCCTTAATTCTACCCCCATCACCTAATTAGCATACTTGGTATTTCTTTCTCTGTCCCTTTTCCACAAAAAGTAGCACCATCCTTATTAAGTTACAAGTTCCCCAAGTTTCTAAAAGCAGCACGACAAACTTTGCACTTGATTGGAAGATGGTTTGAGTGCATCAATTCATTCAGGTAACACTACCCTGTACCCTGATATTTTTGGGGTCTCAACACCCCTAAACTACGTCAGCATGTTTAAACCATGTTGCTTTCATTAGATCGTGATGTCTCTGAAAGCACTGAATAATGTCTCTAAAGAAGTATCGAGGAAACAGTTTGAATATTGAAGAAAACCTTGTTTCTGCCGTCTAAAGTTCATATCCTATATCTGATGATTATTGTTTGTGTATCTGTTGTAGAGTCTGTAGAGCTAACATGAGTAAGCAAGAAGAAACAAAAAGACCTAGCCAATAAAAGACTGAGTTTGAATAAAAAACATCTGGATTCCATTTCACAGTCTAGTTTCATGATGTACTGTATTTGATACACTAATTGATGATTTATAATATGAAGCTAGAGTTTTTTCTGGAGTACAAGTAAACCAGTTTCTCCCCAAATTTCTGTTAGTAGGGAAAGTAACACTTGATTTGTATACCAGGATAGGTAGGGACCAGTTGAATGTCTGAGCAATTATATAGCACACATATTCTGATTTTCATGTGGTCTGACATGTGATAAGCCCAACTAGACTAAGAGTCAGCAGACTATATCCTTAGGGTCAAATCTTGCCAGGAAATCATTTTTTCCCTTGAATTAAGAATGGTTTTTCTATTTAAAATAAAGTTTTATTGCATTTTAAAATATAAAATCTATTCTTATCAAATAGTACAAAAATACAGTGGTCCAGATTTGGCCCTTAATTTGCCCACTCCTCTCTTTCTCTCTCACTCTTGGATTAAGCTCAGATAGAAAAGTGGAGAGTTTAAAATATGATATTCCAGAAGGCAGAGGATCCAGGATTACAACCAAATGTAACATCGAGGAGAACTGAGGATAATCCTTCAGGGGAGGAAGTGGATATTTAATGAAATAGAGGACTTTTAATTCCTGATCAAAAGATCAGAGATGAGTAGAAAAATTGACTTTCAAACACAAAACTCAATAGAAGCATAGAAAGAGTAATGTAAAGGACTCAACAAACTTAAATTGTTTATAATTCTATATGGGAAGATGATACATATACCTCCCAAGAACTTTATCATTATGAGAACATTTAAAGGAGTCTTCATAAAAGGCAAAGATGTGAGTCTATGTTGGGATAAGCTCCAAAAAATGTAGGGGTGAGGGATACACTTCCAGAAGAGGAAAGGGAGAGGTAGAATGAGGAACATTTTTTCTTGTAAAAGAGGCATGGAAAAAAAAAAAGCTTTCGTAGTGGAGGGGGAAATTAGTGGGGTGATAGGCAATGCTTGAACCTCATTCTCATTGGAATTAGTTGAAAGAAGAAAGAATATATTTATACACACACACTCAGCTAGGTATAGAAATCTATCTTAACTAAAGGAGAGATAGGATAGGAAGGAGATAAGAGATATGGGGCAGGGAATGATAAAAGGAGGGAAGATTAAGAAAGGCAGTATTAAGAAGCAAAACAGACTTTTGAGGAAGAACAAGAGAAACAGAGAAAGAAAAGGATAAACAGAAGAAAATAGGATAGAGGGAAATATACTTACTACTCATAATTGTGAATGTGAATAAGATGAGCTCATCCATAAAATGGAAGTGGGTAGCAGAATGGATTAGAAATCAGAATCCAACAATATGTTGTGTACAAGAGACACACTTGAAACAGAAAAACACACACAGAGGTAAAATCAATGGCTGGAGCAGAATCTATTATACTTTAGCTGAAGTAAAAATAAAACAGGGGTAGCAATTACAATCTCAGACAAAGCAAAAGCAACAATAGACCTAATTAAAAGAGATGATCAAGGAAACTACATTTTGCTAAAATAATAACAATAACATAAAAACGAAGTCATATCAAAATTTTTGTAGCAAGATTTTCTGATAAAGGCCTCATGTCTCAAATATATAGGGAACTGAATCAAATTTATAAAAATAAGAGATATTTTCCAAATGATAAATGGTCAAAGGATATGAATAGGCAATTTTCAGATGAAGAAATCAAAGTTATCTATAGTGAAAAATTGCTCTAAATCACTATTGATTAGAGAAAGGCAAATGAAAACAATTCTGAAGTACTACCTTACACCCAGCAGAAATGACACACGTTGGAGGAAATGAAACTGCACATACCCTATGACTCAATAATATCACGACTAGGTCTGTATACCAAAGAAATCAAAGGAAAACAAAAAGGACCTATATACACAAAAATATTTAGAGCAGCTCTTTTCGTGATGGCAAGGGATTTGACATGGAGAGAATGCTCATCAAATAGGGAATGGCTGAAAAATTGTGGCATATGATTGGGATAGAGTACTATTATGCTATAATAAATGACAAGGAAGGGGGTGATATCAGGAAAAAAACAACAGCCATGGCAAGACCTGTATGAACTTATGCAAAGAGAATGAGAAGATAGAGATTGTTGTGCACAATCATAGTAATGTTGGAATGATAATCAGCTATGAAAGAACTGGTTATTTTAATCAATACAATGATACAAGACAATTCCAAAGAACTCATAATGAAAAAAATGCTATCTACCTCCAGAGAGAACTGATGAACACTGAGTACAAATTAAAGTATAATTGCCTCATTTTACTTTTTTTGCCTTTTTTTTGCAATATGGTTAATATGGAGATATGTTTTACAGGATTTCACACTGTATAATTAATATCATATTGTTTCCCTTCTCAGTAGGTGGTGGAGGGGTGTGAAGGATGGAGAAAATCTGGGACTCAAAATTTAAAAAGAAAGCTAAAAATAAATCAACAATATCTTTTTAAAATAAGTAAGTGATTTTCTTATGATTGCCCTGTACTGATTTGAAATACACTGTATAATTTGGCACTCAGAATGTCATTGACAAAAAGTAGTATTAAGTAATTGCCTATAACTGCTGTATTTTGAATTTTATTATGATACAGTACTTGTATACAATGAAAGCATTTATAACTTTAGTTTATTTCATGCATATTTATGATTTTCCCACTCTGGCGACCAGCGCTATCTACACAGAAACATCTCTGGCAGGTGGGGTATTGCTGTTTCTGATTTGCTTCCATATATCTGACCTTTTTGTGCTTACCACCTTCCAAGCTCCATCACCACTTGATCATTTCAAGTAGGACCAATCCACAATCCCGTGCTCATATGTGTATATCTTAGACTCCTAAGAGCAATTGCATCATATGTATTACATTGGCTAGTGTGATCATCCGATTAGTGGTATCAACAGACCCCAAATGGCCAGTAATTTAAGGTTTCCTTTCAGGATTTCACGGCAATTATAGTGGTCCCAGGGCACATAGAGTCTGTACTTTATATCACCCTGGCTGGCTAGAGTTCCCATACTTTTCCTTTTCAAACCAGCTCTGACTTTCTTATCATTTCTCCCTCTACCTTCATCAGGCATCTACTGTTCTCATATTACATGCTAGTCTTCCAGAGCCTCCTACCCAGTGACCTCTCCAGGTCTCTCTCCTTTCATAGTATGCGCTGTTTCAGGTCTTTCCAAGCTTCTGCCTCTCACACTGAAAATTTTCTGGTTCTTTTCCAGGTCCTATTGTTTTATGGCCTACTTTTCAGCTAGATAATAATCTGAGAAGACTTTCCATGACAATATATGGTTAACTGTTAATGCATTTATATGTAATAATATTTGTATAGTACTTAGCAAAATGCCTGACATACTGTACGTGTTTAATAAATGCTTATTTCCCTCTTTTTTTGTTTGTTTTGCCCTACCTTCATAGGGCAGTTGGGGTTAAGTGGCTTGCCCAAGGTCACACGGCTACTAAGTGTTAAGTATCTGAGGTTGGATTTGAACTCAGGTCCTCCTAACTCCACAGTCAGTGCTCTATTCACTGCATCACTTAGCCACCCCTTATTTCCTTCTTGTATTGCTCCTTCTTTTGGGCAATATGACTTCTTTTGTGGGTTTGCTTTCTCTTCAGTCACTTTACAACAGCAAGCATTTAAGAAGTCTTGAGACTGAACTAGGAAATAAATTTCTCCAATCATTATCAATGGGTATATTACTTAAAGTGTTTTTCTGGCTTCAAGAACCTACCAGAACTTTCTCTTGGTGAACTTTAGTAGAACGTAAGCTATTTGAGGACAAGGATAATTTTTCAATCTTGTTGTTGTACTCATAGTTCATAACATAAATATCTTCTACATATTAGATGTTTAGAAAATGTGTGTTGAATTGAATTGACTGTCATAGGTGGCTGTCATAACATAGGAAGAAAGATAGCAGGAGATACATCCATAAATTCATAGGAGATTAAATTTAAGAAAAGAATGAACAATAAGTCTCAGAACTCCAAAGACTGAATTATGAGTGCACAAAGCATGTAGAACAGAGTAAACTAGAAATCCTAATGAAAGAAGGGATATTTGACCTCATTGGTATCACTGCAACTTGGAAAGGGAAAATTTTATTCATAAAGGGTAGATAAGAGAATGGTAGGATTAGTACTGTATATTAAGAAGCCATATGAAATCTAAATCTAAATGCATATAAAATATAACAAATAAATATAATAAAATATAAATATAAAATGAAATCTAGGAACCAGAGGAGGTAGAACATTTGGATGAAAATCAACACAAGCAGAAAGAGAAATGCTATTGTTATTGGAGACACCTGGATCATTTGGACATAAAAAAGAATTAGATGAGAAGTTTGGGAAATATGACACAAACCTGGCAGAAAGCTATGTTAGAGTAGTGACTGGGGAGTTCACTTACTTGGGCATCTCCTGATGCTCCTTGTCTGCCTAAAGCAGAGGAACTAACAATTATTTGACTTATCTTAATGTGAATTTCATCCTTCAAAAGATGAATGAGTCAAGGAAGGAAAGTTAGGTGGCACAGTAGATAAAATGCGGGGTTGGAATCAGGAAGACTCATCATCCTCTGTTTAAATCTGACCTGAGATACTTAATAGCTGTGTAACCCTTGGGCAAGTCACTTACCCCTGTTTGTCTCAGTTTCTTATCTGTAAAATGAGCCAGAGAAGGAAATATCAACCTAATTCTGTGTCTTTGTCAAGAAATCCACAAATGGGGTCATGAAGAATTAGAAACAGCTCATCAGCTATGGACTCATCAGCTGTATCTTTTCTCTCCTTGAAGGTCTGTTTTGCTTCTCACCATTGTCTCTCTTAATCCATTCTCCCTTTTATCTGTCCTGTGCTCTCTCCCACCCCAACCCATCTCTTATCCTCTTCCAATTCTATTTCCCTTTCAAATAAGATGGATTTCTATATCAAGCTGAATGTGTATGGCAGTCACTATCAGTCAATAGTGTGATAACATAGCCGAAAACATTGACCATAGTCTTTGACTACGTTATTCAAGGCATACTTTCCTGATGTAGGGAGGTGATAGTAGCATTGTACTAGTTCATGTAACACTGTACTTCTCTAGTCAGACCACATCCTGATGATCATGTTTAGTTCTAGCTGCCATATTTAGGAAGGATGTATATAAGTGGTATAATATCCAGGAGAGGGTGACCGCAGTGGTGAGTGGACTTCATATCATTCTGTATGATCTGCTAAAGGAAAAGGAGTGGTGACTTAAGACATGAGATGTGTTTAATTATTTGTAACATGGAGAAGGAATTAGAATTCAGCGGCAGACCTAGGGACCTTGCATGGGTGGAAGTTGTAAAGAGGCAGATTTAGGCTCCATTTGAGGAAAAATTTCCCAGCAGATTCTCTCTTCTCTCATCTCTCGTCTTCCCCCTACCCTCTCTCTCTCTTCTTTCATCTCTCTGTCTCTCTTCTCTACTCTGTGTGTGTGCATGTGTGTATGTGTGTGGATAGATAGATAAACAAATATAGATAGATATGTATATGTCTATACACATATTATTGTAGGATTAAAGGAATGTAAGATCTTCCCTTTCCATTAATAGGCCTATGTGACTGCCCATGTTTCTTTTCCTCTTGGAACATGGGCCATGTTCCCAAGTCTAAAGGTACACAAAAGTATTTCAATCACGGATGTCTCGTTGCTTTGAACGGTTGCCGAGTTCACAGCTGTGACACATTCTGAATCACACAGAGCCCATCGGGCAAAAACTATATATATTCAGGGAGATGAATATTGCCTTGGGGGAGGAACTTGCCTAAGGAGGAACTTACTTAGGGGGAACTTTGTTTAGATGCAGTGGTTCTCAACCTTCCTAATGCCGCCACCCTTTAATACAGTTCCTCGCGTTGTGGTGACCCCCAACCATAAAATTATTTTTGTTGCTGATTCATAACTATAATTTGGTACTGTTATGAATCTATCTGATATGCAGGATGTATTTTCGTTGTTACAAACTGAACATAACCCACAGGTTGAGAACCACTGGGAGAGGCTTGCTTGCAGGAAGACTTTCACACCTTTTGGTACTAAGCCAATTAGGCACTGAGTCATGTGAGTTGTAATGTCTTCTGGCTCTGAGCCTATTACTTGAAAAGTATATATACTGGTAGGTTAGTATTTTATTTTAGGGCTTACTCATAGGAAGAGTGCTTCTTTGTGATTTGGCCAGATGAGACTCTGGACAACTGCTGTTAAGGAACCCCCTGGCTTTGTGAACCCAGATGTGGGTGCTCTTTTGCCTGGTGATTAGGTATCTATTACTTTGGTGAGACAGCTGGAGCTCTGTCTATTGGATTCTTTCTTGGATTCTTCCTTCTTTCTACTTGTCTGTCTGCATTGTTTAATTTAAGTAAAATAATTGACCCCTTTGAATCGTCTTTCCTTTAGAAAAGCAGATCAAACAGCCTGTGCTAGCAGCCACCCTGTGTGCTAGTGTGGTTGCTAATACATTTGTGTATATAATATATATGTATATAGAAAGATATATGAGTGGTTCTCAACATTACTAATGCCACTACCCTTTAATATAGTCCCTCATGTTGTGGTGACCCCCAACCATAAAATTATTTTCATTGCTGCTTCATAACTGTAATTTTGCTACTGTTGTGAATCCATCTGATATGCAGGATGTATTTTCATTATTACAAATTGAACATAACCCACAGGTTGAGAACTGCTGATATAGATAATACATGGACACACACATATAGAATATACCATATGCTATTATCACATAGTTTATTATATGTTAAAGATTAGACTATATGTATGTATATTCACATATGTATATATGTACACACATACTCATATATTCTGTGAGAGTATGTAAGTTTATAAATGTACAATATATACATATTATATATAAGTATGTAAATATATAATATATGCACATATATATTCATTTTACCAAATACATACACACATATATAGATATGTCTGGTTGAGCATTCTTTTTACCAAATACTATCTACATGTACATATATGTACATATAATACACACATATATACATATAAACATGCATGTGTGTGTGTGTGTATTTGGTAAAAAAATTCTAAGCCAGGCAAGGGTTAGCTGATAAGTCCTTTGGAGTATCTTTCAGTTCTGAGATCCTGTGATTCTATGAATAGCTTTCATTCCACAATGAAGATTTTGGGTAGGATTCTTCTGCATAGAGTACATATTTCAAGAGTCAATGTCTGGAGGTAATGACTGAGCCCAAAGGAGTGACTTTATTGGTATGATTTTCATGGAACATGAATGATGCTAGTGTGGAAGAGATTCTTTGGGGCAGGCTACATTTTTGACTTCTCCCCTCAAATGGACACTAATGGATACCCATTAGTGTCTAAGTTATAACTTCATAACCTCACCCATAATCCTATCAGAAATGAACCTAGATTGTTAGAATTTCATCTTACGTGTAGCAAAATTGGCTTATGCTGGTTTAATTATAATTCATTGACCAAAGGATTTTGACTATCTCTCCTTTTGCTTTCTCTGAGACTTTAATCCGTTTATCCCAATGAGCTATTTTATTATAGCTTATTTCTGTTTTGATTATCTTTACCTATAATTAGTGCCTATTAAGGTAAAATATTAACTCTGCATTCCACCTCCCCCTTGTTGTAAGTGTGGGTGGGATTCAGCAATTGCTCTAAGACATTCAAAGAGTGTTTGGAAATGGAGGGGTGTGTGTGTGTGTGTGTGTGTGTGTGTGTGTGTGTGTGTGTGTGTGTGTGTAATCTGGGTGCCACAAGATACCTTTGTATAAAGTCATAGGGTAGAAAAAAAAAGCAGTTGAATGAACACTCATGGGCACACCTGAGAATGAACTCTGGCTTTGTCAGTAACCTATATGGTTCAAATGTCAGATCATGGGTTTAAGGTCCTCCTGAAAGAAATACTATCTTTTGTATATCAGTATCCTTCCAGTGATGGTCTATGACTGTGCAACACAAAACATTAAAATCCCTGAAAAACTGAAGAAATAGGTCTATTCATCTTCCCCTAAAAAGGAACAGAGAGAAGCATAGCACGCAGGAGTAGGCTGCAATATATCTGTCTGCCTACCAAGCATAACATACTGGAATCACCAAAGAATTAAAGCTATGGGTCACCCACAGGGAAATAAAAAGATGAGTGGCTGATAAGGGGACTCAAGTTATGAGCTAGGCAAAGAAGTGGTGTAAAAACAAATTTAAATGTGTTATGGGAAAAGGTGGTAGACCAGTCATATAACAAGAGAAAGGGATAACAAATGGACAGTGAGTGCTTTGAGTCGGCATGTGATGTCTGAAGGCCTAGACAGGTTCTTCACCTTTGTTGTAGCATGGACCCCATTAGGAGTCTGGTGGAACCTCTGGGAAATGTACTTGTACTAAAATATAGGTATCAAAGTGTTTTTTTTAAAAAGCAAATTCCTTGGTCTTAAATAAGATTCCCTGACCTAAGGAAACCCTGATTTAAGATCACATGGCAGACAGTAGCCCATTGGTTGGGCCTAGGGAAGATGTATGGAAGTTGCACAGGATGGCATGGCATGCTTACTCTGTGATCTTAAGCCTTTGAGCTTGCACCACATCAATAAGCATATAAGTCCATTGACTTATAGGAATCATAATAGCTCACATTTATTTTGTGCTTATGAAGTATTTTGTGTTGTGTGATACAGTTAGCTCAGTGGGTTAGAATATGCGGTTGATGAAAATAAGCTGAGAAGTTGAATCCCCATATCGATCAGTTCATTCTGCCCAGAGAAAAACTCTGTTTCAATGGCCACATACTCCACAGCACGAAGAGGCCACTAAGTCCACACCAAGATGGTGAGCCCCTGGGAAGAGAGCCCCCCGGCTGTTTAAGAAGTGGCAAAGGTCAAGGTTCCCATGTGGCTCACTAGTAGCATCAGATTGGGAATGGTTGATGCACTTCTGATAGGGGAGAGATAGAAAGACACAGTCTCAAAAGCAAAGGAAAACATAAACAAAGAGAAGCATATTTATTTAACTTCAACATTACAATATAAAATAGAACAGGATTGTTGGGAATCAATTTTGCACCAGGTACAGATAATGTTTGCTGTGTCCCCTTAATTTGCTATTTGAATATTTATGTTGCTTTGGTCTTAACCTGTACGCATTAAATAATTCATTCACCAAACATTTATTAAGCGACTTCTGGGCAATGCTGTAGGTGCACAAACATTTCAGATGATAAATTTAGATTAGACCAAATTCCTGACCTTAAGGAGATTACAATCCACAAAGCATAGCTTTACATAAATTCATCATGAGAAATAAATTGTTCTCTGAGGTGCAGCATCCAAACAAGGTAGCAGCAGCTATGTTAGGGGCTAGCTAGATCATGATTGTAACCAAAGTACTTCCTAGTTGTGTGACCCTGCACAAGTCACTTAACCCTGTTTGCCTCGGCTATCTCATCAGCAAAATGAGCTGGAGAAGGCAAATCATTCCTCTATCTTTGCCAGGAAAACCCCAAATGGGGTCATGAAGAGTTGAACATGACTCTCCCACACTCAGTTATTCATCAAGTAGAATTCTGAGGAACTAAATTTTTCATCATTGCCTTAATATTTCTGACCTAATAGTCCAAACTATGCATTCTGAACCCACTGCCATGGATCACCTTTGGGAAATGAATCTGGAAGAAATGGGGAGGACAAAGACATGCCCAAAATTCTCCAGCATTCTCGTGTTCCCTATCACTGACTGGCTGGACTGTGAATTGGTTTAATTCAGCCAGCACAATTTCACAACTAATTAAAACCGTATCCCGTTTATAACTTTACGGTTTACAAAAAGACATAGATATCTATATACCTAGGTAGATATGAATATGCATAGATGTATATGTGTATTTTGTGTCTCTATCTATCTATTTATCTGTCAAACTCTATTTGAGCTTCCTGGCAACCCTGTGAGAGAGGAGCTATTATTATCCCCATCTTAAGACTAAAAGAAACCAAATAAAGGCAGACAGAATGTAAATGACTTGCCCAAGGTCACAGAGCTAGAAAGACTGAGGCAGGATTCAAAGCGGTCTGTCTAACCTGACTCCAATGACTGAATCACCTACTTGCTTAAATCTGAATGAGAATACTTTTGAGGGATCTAGACCAATATAGTTAGTCTAACAAGACATGTCTTCCTGTATCCTAGGAGCTTACGGTTGAACATAAAGATGAAAAGAAGGAATTATGAGGAGATCCTCTTGCAAACATTCATAGCCTGAGCCTCTATTATGTCCCCAATGTCAAGAGTTTCGGTAAAGAGACTATCACAAGAAATATCCAGATGAAAAGTGAACAAATTTAGTCAGTCATTCAGAGATTTTCCCCTAGACTAGGGGAACTGCTTGAGAACGGCTTGCGGAATAGGTCAAGGATGAGTAGAGTTGAGCTGGAATGCCAACTGCTCACAAGGAAAACCTAAAACTGATACTTGGAGTAGCCATTATATAATAGTTCCCATCCCAGACTATGATAGGGATGACTTTGGTCATAGGGATACATGTTGTTTGCCCCAATAGAATGAGGCAGCAACTGTTTTGGGGTTTTGCGTACTTGAATGTCTAGCACATTGCCCAGTATGTGGCAGGAACTTCATAAATGCTTGTTGAATCTTGTCCAAACATTTGCTCACAGCAGATCATCTTAATAACTTTTTAATGACCCCAAATTAAATTAGACTTCTTGAAAGAAAAATGGCTCAAGGAATTTTTAGCTACAAAATTTTAGAGGCAGATATTTTTTAAAAAATCATCCTTTTTTTTAATACCACTAAGACAAGTAAACAGGGACAAATTAAATGGTTATCTGTACAATAAGCTAGTATACTTGATGTGCTTAAACTAGCATGATTAATCTGTGTAGAAGCAGAAAAGTAGAATCTTGGAAGCTCTACGCTAGGGCATATTGTGTGACGTCCTTACTATCCTCTCAAAAGGGAGCATCCTAGACTATCACCTGAACCCCATTCTCTTTAATTCAGATTGCCTCTAAACTATTTCTAAGACATCAGCATCCTTAATCGAGGCATTGAAAAAGTTAACACATCTCATTGGACAGAGAGCCAAAAAAACTAGGTTCAAGTCTCATATATATAGGTTCTCTATATATATTTGTACATATATGTGTGTATACATACATACATACATATGTACATATATAGATATATTTTTGGAGGGCAATTGGGGTTAAGTGACTTGCCCAAGGTCACATGGCTAGTTTTTGTGTTAAGTGTCTGAGGCTGGATTTGAACTCATGACCTCCTGACTCTGGGGCTGGTGCTCTCTTCACTGTGCCACCTAGCAGCCCCTTAGATGAATATTTTTGAGGTCACATTGCTTCCCTTGATCTCATTTCTCTCATACACGAAAGGAGGAGATTAGAATGGATAAGGCAGTTTGGTAAAGTACAAAATGCACTCCTAGTGAAACTGGAACACCCAGGGTAGACGAGTCTACTATTCAATAGTTGTAGGATTTTGCTAAAGTTACCTATAAACCCTGGGCCTCAGTTCACTTATCAGGCAAATTGGGAACAATAATACTTTCACTAACTACCTTCCAGGGTGTTGGTGAAAACTAAATGAGGTTGATTGGGGGGGAAGGAAGCTAGACCCGGAGATGGACGCGTTCCTAATGATCCGGCACTACAGGACAGTCATCTTCACAGATGCGAAGGAGTTGAGCACAGTGTTTGAGCTGAAGTGCATTGTGGAAGGCATCCTCAAGAGGCCCCCGGATGAGCAGCGGCTCTACAAGGATGACCAGCTGCTGGATGACAGTAAGACCCTGGGCGAGTGTGGCTTCACAAGTCAGACAGCAGGGCCTCAAGCACCAGTCGCTGTGGGGCTGGCCTTTCGAGCCGATGTTGTATTTGAAACATCACATGTTGAGTTTTTCTCCAGCCCTCCAGAACTGCCAGATGTCATGAAGCCTCAAGACTCTGGAAGTGGCACCAATGAGCAAGCTGTGCAGTAAGAGCAAGGTCTTACCCCCTATAACGACCTAATACAATAAAAAATGTTGGTGTTAGGCTGTTGCCTCCAAAAAAAAAAAAAAAGAAAAAGAAATCTAAATGAGAAAAGGTGTGTAGAGTACTTCATAGATCACAGAGTGCTGTAGAAATGTAAGCTATTATTATTTAAGGTACCTTCCAGTCCTAGAGTACTTTAAGGGTAAATGAATAATGTAAAAATATTCCAAAGGGACTGTTTAAGAGAACAAACTATTTTAAGTACTTAAGACCTATTTACACATGAATAATTGATGTGTTAATTACAAATTGAAGACTCGTAGAATTTTAAAACTGGAAGAGACATTAAAGTTCATTGAATCCACCCTTCTCATGTTTCAGATGGAAAAATGGAGGCTCCCAGCTGTTGAGAGACTTCCTCAGGTTAGGGGCAGATATAGGATAAGAAATAAGGTCTCCCAACTCTGATCCCAGGGCTCTTTCTCTACTACTTACCCAAGTGAATCAATGATCTCATCGCTCATTGATGTGGACAAAATACAGATTACAAAACATCCACATCTTTCCATCCTGTTCAACCCTTGGCCATGTCTCCTCATAGATCCTTCATAGTGGATCCACTCGAATGTGCAAGAGATCTTCCTTCCGGTCTTTCAACATGCCATGTACAATATGCATAAGGGTTGCTCATCTCTTATTCCTACCTCTTGCTTTATGACCAGACAATCTCTTATGTGTCTCAATTCAACTCAATATTCACTAAGCATCTACTATATATAAGGCAGTACAGTTGGTTCAGCAGATATAGAGAAAAGCAGAAATATTATGTGCCCTCAAAGACTTTTGTTTTGTTTTGAAGAAATATAGCATGCAGACAGATAAGTAAGTTCAAGATAATGGGAAAAGAATAAGAACACAAACAAGTGAGGGAACCAGGAAAGAGTTCATGCATAATGTGGTACCTGTCTTGAGCCATGAGGGGACATAAGGATTCTAACAGGCCTCTATAAGGAGTAAACACATTCCACATATGGGATATAGCCCACATGCAGGGATGGGAGGCAGAATTTGGTTTACAAAATAATGTTTAGGCTAGTTTGACCAGAAAATAGAATGCATAAAGGAGAATAATAGGAAATAAATATGGAAAGGTAATGGAATTCAGATGGGAGCAAGGCTTAAAATACTAGGCTGATACTTTTGTTGTCATCCATTTTGGATTTTATCTCAGAGACAACAGGATAAAAAAGATATTTGCATGGGGCAATGACATGATCAGATTATGTCTTAGGAAGATTATTTAGGAGTGAAATTAAAGGGGGAGAGATGGGATATCAAACAACCAATCAAGCAGCTGTTGTTCTAGTAGAGGTGAGCAGGGATGAGGTCCTGATGTAGAGTTGTGACCATGAGCCAAAAGAAGAGAAGAGCTGTTGAAAAATTAGAATTGACAAGACCTAACAACTAGTTGGATATGGGTAGCAGGGAGAGGATGAGGGAGTGTGAAGAATGACTCTGGGGTTGGGAACTAGAAGAATAATGATGTTTTGATACCATCATCACCTGAAATAGAAAATTCAAAAGATGGGTGGAAGATGAATTTTTTTTAAGTTAAAAAAATTTTTTTTAAAGTTTTTTAGTTTTCAGTTAAATTTTTAGTTTTCAACATTCACCTCCATAAGTTTTAAATTTTCTCCCTTTCCCTCCCCAAGGTGGCATGCAATCTGATATAGGTGCTACATATATATTCCTATTAAACATATTTTCACATTAGTCATATTGTGTAGAAGAATTAGAATGAATAGGAGGAACCATGAGAAAGAAAAACAAACAAAAAGAAAATATTCTGCTTCACTCTGCATTCAGACTCTATAGTTCTCTACCTGGATGTGGATGGCATTTTCCATTGCAAGTTGTTTGGAATTGTTTTAGGTCCTAGCACTGCAGAGAAGGGTGACAATTCTTTTCTGGAAATACTGAACTTGAGATGCTGATGGGACATCCAGGTAGAATTTTGAATTAAGCAGTAAGTGATGTGGGACTCTAATTTGTGGGACAAATTGGTGCTATGCTTATAGATTTGGGGGTCATCTTCTTAGAGATGATATTTGAACCCCTTGGAACAGATGAGATTCCCAAAGGAAAGACTGTAGAGAAAGTAGAGAAGAGGACCCAAGAGAAAATCCTTGGGGACACCTATGCTTAATAGGTGAGTGATAGGCCATCAAAGAGACAGAAATATTGGTCAGGAAGAACAGAGGAAGAGCCTAGAGAAAACAGCATCACTAAAGACAAGAGCAGATAGAGTATACAGGAGGAGGTGATAGTTGACAGTGTCAAAAGCTAAAGGGGGGCAATTGATGGTAGATGTTGGACAGAATAAAGGGCTGGGAAAATTTGAGGGCATTAGTAAAACTGTTGATCTTGTCAAAGGAGAAAGGGAATGTGGGGAATGCAATGGGGCGAAATGGACAAAGGTTGTGAGTTTTAGTGTAGAATAAAAGAGGCGTTTGACTTTAAAGCAGTAGAATAGGTCCTTTGCTCAGAACTTGGGGTAAAAGGTTAAGGCTTTAAGAAGGAAGGGAAATTCTCAAGAAAACACTGAACAAAGTATGATAGAGAGCCATTAGTTGTCACCACACTACCTGACCAGCTTATCTCCTTGATGATGTTTTATGCCACTTCTCTTTTGCAAGTTCATTGGTAATATATTGTAACTTATTTACATTCATTAAACATCGTTTCTCTTTTATGCGTGCAAATTTTATTATTGTGAACTTGTGATTCATTATTGTGACGTTATGCTGTTGTCTCCATGGCTGCCTCTACCAGTGAATCTATTATGATCTTAATGCACGCTTGGAGAGATTTTTAAGGCCAAATTTTGGTTGACTTATTCAAATGGCATTACAGGATCTGTGTATGATAAACACAATGGATTTTCAACTCATCAGCACTTTACTGTCAATTCTGTGACTATAAAATATAGTTCATTGTTGTTTTTTGAAACATATGATATAGTTCACTGTTGTTTTGAAAGTTGGCCTGTTTCCTTCCAGTATTTTCACCAAAAATTGTCTTAATACACATATAGATTAGAGAATTCCTGAGGACTTAATAAAAACAAGAAATTAGACATATTGGCTGGTCATTCATGACATCTCTCAATTGTTTTTTTCAGTACTAATATCACCTGTTATTTTTATTACTGATAATTTACTATTTCTCCCTTTTTCAGAGGTTTTAAGAATTGATCCCTCAGTGCCCTCACAACTGTACTGCCTTCCATCAAAACATTCCTCTGTATGTACTTGATCTGGTTCAGTTCCTTCCCTATTTACAGGTTTTTTAACTGCCATTACTATTTCCTTGCACAGAAAATTAGTTATTGAGGAATCTAACTGTAGCAGTTCCACAGTCATCAATTGGAAAAAAAAGTTTATTACAGAAATGCTAACTGATTTATTCCTTTAAAAAACATTCTGTGTCCTCTTTCTTTCCTCAGGTTTAGTGTAACTGGGTCTTAATACCAAATTTTCTGAAAACTCTTTTTTTTCCCTTTACCACATCTCTGTTTTATAAGGTACCAGTGCTTAGACACATCCACCATCATCCTCCAGTCATCGCTAAGGTTTTGTGAATAAGTTTATATTCTAAACCGGCAGTTGCTGCCATGTCTTTCTGCTTGGCAAGATCAAGTGTTCATTGGTTGATTATACCATTCTTGAACGTGGAACACGACTCCCGTAAAAACCTCTTCAGAGAAATTTGAATAGGATGCTAAGCACCATCAGGGACCTAAATACTTGTTCCATGTGTTAGATTAGCTCAGTATACTGAATTTACTCATTATTGTTGCCAGACTTTTGTGCTATGAATGGATATCAAACAGGCTTGGATATTTCCAGAGGGTTTGCGCATAGATCTTAAAAGGAAATCCCCATACTTTGCCTTGTGTTAGTTAGTTCAAAATGGTGAGTGAGTGAGTTCAAAATGGTGAGTGTATAGGAGAAGCAACATGTTGTGGGTATGTAAGGACTGATATGGCAGGTGCCACCTTAATCAGATGCAAATTGGTGCTGGAAAGGTCCCAAACTTGACATGATCATCAGAACCTACCTAAACCCTTGGATTTCTTTTCCTGCATCTTATATAAATGCACATCTATCAGTCTGTCAGAACCTCACCCAGATTCTCCAACAGTAAAGCATTCATCAATATTTGTCTGACACTGTTACGTATGATTCCATACAAGTTGCTGCATGAGCCTCAGAAGGTCTCACTCCCTCTGAAGCTAAGATCACAATGCCACCTATGAATGAGCCAGTCATTGAATGGGTTGATCAGCAAGCATTTATTAAGTAACTGTTCTGCATCAGGCACAGTGCTGGGGATACAAAGACAAAAGAGAAAAAAGACCCTACCATCAGGGAGTTTACATTCTCTCAGGGATGGTTATTTGTACATTTATAACATACATATAAAGCAGGTACAAGGTAACCTTGGATGAGAAAGCACCAGCACCTATCAGTGGTGATGGGGTCAGGAAGGTCACCAGCCACTTGAAGAAGACTTAAACTGATTCTTGAAAGGAAATCTGGAATTCTCAGAAGTCAAGGTAAGGAAGGAGAGGTGTGAGGGAAAGCTAGCACAAAGGCACAGAACTGGGAAATCATATGTGAAGAAAAGCAAGTGGGTCAGTATGACTAGACCATAAAAAATATGGAGAGGAATAAAATATAAAGGGGTGGGGAGGGAAGCAGCTAGGTGGTACAGTGGATAGAGCCCTGGCCTTGAAGTCAGGAGGATCTGAGTTCAAATCTGACCTCAAACATCTACTCTCTTTGTGATCCTGGGCAAGTTATTTAATCCCAATTGCTTCCAAAAACAGAAAGAGAGAGAGACAGAGAGAGAGAGAGAGAGAGAGAGAGAGAGAGAGAGAGAGAGACGGACTGAGAGAGAGAGAAGCACCAGGTTGTGAAGGATTTCAAATGCCAAAGAGAATTGATAATTGTTCCTAATGATAATAGGGAGCCACTGGAGTTTATTGAGTGAGGGGGGATGGTATAACTTGCTATTTTGGAAAATCTCTTTGGTGGCTATGTAGAGAATGGTTCTGAGGAGTAAGAAACTCAAGACAGGGAACCTAAATAAAAGGCTACTGCAGTAGTCCAGGTGAGAGGCAATGAGGGCTTTTCTGATTCTCCTGTAAGTGCACTCATTGCTACCTGAAATTACTTGATAATTATTTTTCATATGATTTGAATTTATATAAGGTCATAGAGAGAAGAAAGATACCTTAGCGGTCATCTAGTCTCATTACTTCATTTTATAGACTGAGCCCCAGAGAGTGAAGATCACAGAGAGAGCTGAGACCTGAACTCAGATCTGGTGACTCCAAGTTCAGCATTCTTTTCTATTATATCCTCTGCCTCCCTTATATGTATATGTGTTGTGTCTCCCCATTAGAATATAAATTCCTTGATGTTAGAAAACTCTTTGTTGTTTTTGTATCTTTGCTGCCTAGACCTTTGTCTGGCATGTAGCAAGCAATTCAAGAATGCTTGATGAATTTCACTAAATTCTGAGAACACAGAGTGTTCATTCTGGTTGGTGAGTGTAAACCCACCCAAACCTGCTCTGTTAGCCAATCCCATACTGTGCTTCTCATCCTGTCTGGTTATCCATCAGGAAACCTTGGTCTACCTGGGCTTCTTGCCATCTTCCCTTCCACTCTGCACGAACATATTCCCATTTCTGCTTTCTACCTTTTGCCCTGGGAACATTAATCAAATTGGTGCTAGACTGCTCCTGGAAAGAGTATGATCATTGACTGTGCTTTGATTATACTTATAATCCTTATGTTCCTCCAGAACTAAACGCCTTCCTTACTCCCTTCCTTCCTTCCTTCCTTCCTTTCTTCCTTCCTTCCTTCCTTCCTTCCTTCCTCCCTTCCTTCCTCCCTCCCTTCTTTCCTTCCTCTCTTCCTTCCTTCCTTCCTTCCTTCCTTCCTTCCTTCCTTCCTTCCTTCCTTCCTTCCTTCCTTCCTTCCTTCTCACATGATTTGGTTGATTAAAACTTATGATTTTCTTTTTCCATGACAAACTGAAATAAATCCAGGATTGCCTCATAGCAAAACTGTTAGTGAAATATCAACAACATAGCCCTTGTATATGTAAGCCCTCACAAGGTTCAACTGTTTACCTGTCTACGTAGACAACATGTCAAATGACTGCCTATTGAGGAATCCTTGCCAAAATGTATTTAATGGAAGCAAATGAAATTTGAATGTTAAACAGACATTCTGTGAACTGTCAAAAGAAGGGATCTTGAGTCATAGTAGAATTTGTGGGTGATATTATCCTCAGCTGCCTTTCTATGAGTCTGACATTTAGTGTGAGCCATTCTTATTATCATAATGAGTTCATAATGCAACAAAACACTACAAGCCATTTAATCGGCTCTGACATAAGAGCTCACTATATCTGGGTCTGACTGCCTTCCGTGGCTCTGAGCAGAGAAAATAGTGTCATTGTGTGGTCATTTTCATGCATAATACCATGGCATGGTAAGAAATGCATAAAAGCAAAAAGAGAAAAATCACAATTGTTTGGTTTTTCAAAAGAAGAAAAATATGCTTATAACTTTAAAGAAATGTATTATTGATATTTTTATTTATGTTTTACCTTTATTTCCAAATATATTCTTCCTTACCCCCACCTGGAGAACATCTCCTGTCACTAATAATTTTTTTTAAAAAGAATAGAAAGTTCAAAAAAACCCATATCAATATGTTGATTTAGTCTGACAATCTATACCAGGGGTGGGGAATCTTTATCCTCAAGGTCACATGTGGCCTTCTAGATCCTTGGGTGCAGCCTTTTAACTGAGTCCAAGTTTTAAAGAACAAATGCTTTTATTAAGGGGATTTGTTTTGTGAAGTTTGGAGTCAGTCAAAGGGCACACTTGAAGACCTAGAGGTCCTTGTGGCTGTCCCCATCCCTGGTCTGTCACCTTCCATTCCCATAGTCCCTACATGTGTAAAAAGGAGCAGGATGTACATTTTATCATCTCTTCTTTAGGGTCAAGATTGATCATAATTATATCATGTTTAATTTCTTTTTTCTTGTTCTTTCCATTTAGTTTGTTGTATATATTGCGTCCATATTTTCTGGTTATGTTTATGTTATGTGACTTTTCACATACGTATTTTCATGTTTCTGTCTTTTTCCATATTCATTATTTCTCATAGCACTATAATATTCTATTATATTCACGTACCAAAATTAGTTGAGTCATTCCCAAATCGATTGCTGTCTACTTTTTTCAGTTCTTTGCTAGTACAAAGTGTTGGTATAAATATTTCAGTGCATTATGGGGGGCTTTCTATCTTTGACTCCCCTAAGGTATATGCTTAGTTACTGGAATCTCTGGGTCAGAGGGTATAGACATTTTGTAAGACTAACTTTCACTGTTCTCTCTCTTTTGCTGATTTGTAAGGAAAATAAATTCCTTGGTATTTCTTATAGAATAGTTTTCTTGGAGAAGGGCATCTGATGAATAGTGCTTACTCAAATCTCTCCCTTTGGAATAATTTGAATCTAAATACACTCCAGGGGATCTAGAAAGTTCATGGAATTCAAAGCAGGATGCAGCTGTTATGACAGAGTGCCTGGCCCATATAACTGCTTAATTTTATGCCCCAGGTTCCATCTCTGATAGACTGGCAAGTATGAAGGATGTGTTTCCTCATGCAAACTGTTGGGCATTGTGTGGATCCGTCATTTCTTTGATTTATGGAAGTCCCTCTAGTGGTGGAGAACACAACCCATCTGTGCCTCTCAAGCTGCAAATTCTGTCCAGAGAGACAGTGAGGTGTAATGAAAAGAGCCTTGGGTTTGGAAGTAAGATAAGCCAAGTTCAAATCCCTGATCTCCCATTTACTTTCTTTCCACATAACCTCTCTGGGCATCAGTTTTCTTAACTATAAACAGAAGGGGTTTGACTAGTTGACTTCTAAGACTCTATGATCTGTAAAATAAGGGCGCTGATCTAGATGAACTCCTCTTCTAAAAGATCCTTTCCAACTCTAAACCTATGATGAAGGGAGTAAAGTCCATCAAAAACTGGTTGATCCTGGAAGAATTCAATCTACACTGTCCTGGATGCTTTTGAAATGGACTCATCTCCTTTGAAATAGCTCATTTGCACAAATAGGCCAAGTAGGTCAAAACTATTACATGTGTTTGGGGGGGGGTGTAGAATTAAAATTGTCCAACCTATAATTAAAGAGACAGGCAGAGCTCTGAGCCAATGGAACTTTCTTAAGGAATCCATGGTCCCCTCTGATGAAGTAGACCTTAGATCTTACTCAGATCTGAGATGCCCCCTACTCTCAGGGTCTTATTTTTTATAAGGCTTGATACCAGAGTGGATACCTGAACATTCTAGACAGGCTATACAAGGTACAGAATCCCAATGGTTGATAGATCTTGCTTCATGGGCCAAAAAATGATACATCAACTATTGGGAGGTTTCAGGTTGAATGAAAGTTTCAGGTTGGGACATCTCTGCTGACTAAGTGGTCATAAGATGATCACCTGCTCATGTTGGACAGAAGAGAGTGGTCTGAAGGCACAAAAATAAGTTGGGGGACTTTCCATGTCATTTTGTCACCTCTGCCACACTGAGCTTAGTCACCATAACAAAGAAAAACAAGGGTGGAGGACTGCTAGTTAGTCTCCTATGATTAAGCAAGTGAATTTATAGTCTGCAGTTTACAGTTCTGGGGTCTAATATACAGAATGAATAATCACTACCCCTATGAAATCATATCAAATGAATTGATACTGATTGGAATAGAATAGGGATCCAAATGAATTATTTCTCATACATGTGTACCAGTACATGGCCCCAATATTTCATCACCTGATGGTCATTCAAAGTCTCAGTTACTTTATGTTCAGTACAAAACCTTCTCTATAAATGTAATCCTTTGGCATTATTTTAATAGTCAGCAATTCAAATGGTAAAGTCACATTCCAAATGGAGGAGGTTACAGCAAGGTAGAGATCTTCTAGATGAAGAGTCTGAGCTAATAAATGAATCGGTAAGTGGGAAGTTTTGCTAGCTCCTGCATTCTATACTGTGCCTACAAATTGTTGCCAATATAACTATTTAGTTCTATCCTCAGAAAACAAACAAACAAATGAACAACTTTGCAGGAAGACCAGCTCCTTATCAATATATGTAGACACATATACCTTCTTCACTGGCTGGAAGAACAATATTGCTCATTATTCAGCACACTTTGATTCATTTCCATAATGATCAGCTCCTTCCCAAGCTCTGGCAAATCTGAGAAGTGATTTCCATAATGCCTCCTAGAGGAAGACAATAAAAGAAATCAGGGAGACATCTGTGCATTGTTTATAGGTCCATTAGCCTTTCCTGAACTGTAAATTACTTGGCAACAGCTGGGCAGGAGGAGGGAAGACAATCCTGCTTGCAGAGACGTGGTAAGAGCATCATGGCTGGATTCAAGTTTTTCATTTTGTTATCTTGAAAGTTATAGTGGATTTGCAAGCTTAGATTTGGTAATTATAAAACTAATTAAGAGAAGTCAACACTTTGAGCACATACATAAATACAAGACAAAAAAAATCTAAAAAATATGGTGAAATGCTGTTGAAGATTGAAATAGTTGCTGAAAATGGTTTAACT
Organism: Pseudocheirus occidentalis; assembly: GCA_028646575.1. NCBI lineage: Eukaryota > Metazoa > Chordata > Mammalia > Diprotodontia > Pseudocheiridae > Pseudocheirus > Pseudocheirus occidentalis. The sequence continues at coordinate 302,752,122 of CM053594.1, read as the reverse complement.
TGGGATTGGGTTGGGGTGGACAGAGGAGGCACAGATTGGGGTTGGAGCCAATATTTGGCATGACACAAAGGGCACTGGAATTAGCAACAGAGGATCCCAGTTAAAATCTCCAAATCTTTGCAATGTAATCTGAAACAAGACAATGAACCCTCTGAACATCACTTGCTTCATGTATAAAATCAAGGTAATGATCTTGTTACTACTTATTTCAAAGGGTTCTTCTGAGGATCCAATGTGCTAATGTATCTAATGTGATTTGTAATTTTTGTTCTTCCTTCTCAAAAAGGACCAATGACATCAGGAGTGTGATGTCTTGACTTGCAAGTGAATTGGATTTGAGTGAGGTAGTCATCAACCTCACTCTCTCCTCCAGAGTCATCTGAGTCCAGTGGCAAGACATAGGTCAGGACAACTGGCAGTGGCCCAGGATGCAGTGGGGGACTTGGCCTTTTTAAGCTAAAGTCTTTCCCAGGTCTCAGTTTGTCTGAGGTGACACCAATCAAGTAATTAAAGGCTAAGTAAGAATGGATGCAAAAGCTGGCCTAGTTTGCCTTCACAAAATAATCCATCTGGGAGAGGAAGACCCACAGAGTTTCTGGCCAGAACAGAAACAATTACTATTTACACTTACTCTCAGTCATCAAAACCCAAACAATGATCAAGTGAGGTTTGGGCTGGGATCTATTATTGGCCAATCAGTGAGAGCCACTGATTTGTATTTAAAGACATAGTCAAGTGGCTCCATTTGAATCCCAATGGGCTTTATCAAAGTCTTGTTTTTCAGAGCTACATTTCAAGAAATCATAAATGAAAACTACATGAGACAAAAGAATTTATTGTCCCAGCTTTTTGAAAAGAACAATGATAGCATAAATAAGCAGGGAAGAGAAAAAAAAATCTAGCCCCCAAATCTCCAGATGTCTTGTGATATAAAAACAATCAAAATGTTTATTCCTTTGGACAGAGCACCCACATGCAATGGGTGAACAGAAGGAAAAGAGGAAGAGGAGGAGGTGAAGATTTGTAATCACTGAGTCAAGATAAATGAGAATTTTAATACATTTGAAACATTTGTAATTTCCTCCATATGAGTGCTCCTTCTACCTCTCCAACTTAGTAATTTAGTTTGGCTATAAAAGTATGCCCCATGGCTAATCTTTGGGTAGTAAGTTTCTTTAAACTTGCCTAAGCTGATATTACAGGATGACAATCATATAGTCTGTTATTAAGTCCATGCGTGAAACCTTTTCAGCTTGGTAGGAAAAGTACATGCTTCAATGTCATAGCCTTCGTGAATCTATAGTCATCTGTACTCAAAAGGAGACAGCTGAGGAGAACTTTAGTGGATGGGATGGAATTTCATCAGTGAAGGAAATTCGTGGTGAGAAAATTCCATCTGCTAATGCAAGTTCACACTTACTACACAGCTTACTGTCTGAGAGACTTGCATGGACCACTTAGAGGTAAGCTACTTGCCTAAGGTCATTGAGTCAGTATGTTTATAGGGTTGGACTTGAACCTAGGCCTTTTGGACTACAAGAACAACTCCATCCACTGCAACCATAACATGACACTGTCTTTCTTTAGTGAATTATAAATAATTTGAATAAATTGATTATTATCATTTGTGTGACAATTGATTAGGGTACTAAATCCAACTTGAGAAAAAGGGAAGAAAAATGTGGGTGTGGTTTTATTATAGTGATATAGAGCAAAAGGAAATCTGTGGGGACACCAATTTATTCTCTCCCATTTTCATGTCTAAGTTTTCACTCCTTCATATTTCTCAGATATAAACTAGTTCCCAGTGTATATGTTTCTTAGCATGCTCAAATATTTAAATGGTTCCATGACTTCATCAATTTAGAATTTCTTACCAACAATGAGAATAAATTAATCCTTATCTACTTGTACAACTCTTGTCCATGTTCAATCATAAGTTTGCTATAGAACATCCACTCAATGTTCTGGAGGGCTTCCTTGTTTTTCTTGATATTATAAGGAGACCAATAGAACATTAGGGTTACTTGCTTCACTCTTGTCAGGTAACCAGCCCATCTTCTCTTCCTATTATTAAATTCTTTACTGGCATCTTGCCCTCTTGTTCTTTGAACTTCTTGTTGGTTATCTGTTGAAGCCCACTCACATCTATCATATTACTCTCCTTTGCCCAATCTGTGATTCTCATTTCTAATTCTTCAGAGACAGTTATATGCCATATCTTGATATAAAAACAACAATAGAATGTTAGCATTTTTTTTTAAAACATGAGACCTTATTTTCATAGCAAGCTTGAGATAAAGGAGCTTTGGAATTTCCCAAATACAATCCAACCTTGCTGTTTTTCTCCTATACATCTCTTGGCCAAGCTCATTGTCCATCTGTACAATCTATTCTAGATATACACACTACTTTTGTTATCATTGTTCAGTCCTTTTAGTTGTGTCCAACTTTATGACTCTATCGGGGGTTTTCTTGGCAGACATACTGGAGTGGTTTGTCTTTTCTTTCTTCAGTTCATTTGGCAGATAAGGAAATTGAGGCTAACAGGGATAAATGACTTGCCCAGGGTCAAACAGTTAGGAAGTATTTAAAACTAGATTTGAACTCAGATCTTCTTGACTCCAGTGCACTATCCACAGTTCACCTAGCTGCCTGTTCTGTTACCATAGCAAGATCTGAATGGCTATGTGATCCACACTGCATTCTTTTTTAGGAGGTACAATCCGAATCCAATGAGCAGAGACAGGTATTTTGACTCCAGTGATTCAGATACTATAATGGAGAGTAATTCTTCCTGTGGTGTTATCAGGATCCCATGCCATCTCTTTTTTACTCCTTTGTTTTCCAAAGCCAAGATCCAGCAAGCGAGCTGTGTCCTAAGCCTGGAATAACAACAACAAGCCTTTTAAACTAAACTTCTTTTCAATCAACAAAAATCTTTCTTTTCTCCTCATGCCCCCATTGATAATGTAAGAACAACAAAACCTCTGTTACTAACGTATATAGTTGTCAGGATCCCCATGCCAAGACTACCTTTCCCTTTTTATTCTTCTTTTTTTACTATTAGGAAACAGTCTGTTTTCCAGAGCTAAAGCCCAGCAAGCAAGCTGTACCCTCGCATAACAACAATCCTTTGTGCTCACTCTTTGGATGATCTCAGTCACAGAAAAATCCCAGATTGGTTTCATACCAACACCAAGTGGTCTCTGAACTCAGACAAGCACCTACAGTACCCATGTTCCTTCATAAGCCCTGCTATGAATCAGACTTATCACATTGTTGCTGTTACCCTTCATTGTCAAGGCTACAACTCACTGCATAGCTGCTAGTATGTATATTAAGATTTGCCCACTCTAAAGCAAATCTCCTCAGTATCAGAGGAGGCCCTGGAATATGTGTAAAGTTTTCCTCCTCCAGCAGAATAAATAATTCTTTTTGCTTATGACCACTTTTAGCCCTTTGGTTTGAATTTCTTTTATGCTGGTTGCATAACCTCGGTGACTCTTTGGTCATTGTTTTTCAGAGTTGACAGTTTCAACATTCAGGGCACCATGGCAAAGTAAAGATAGAAAGAATCCACCAATCATCTGAAAGGAACTCCAAAAAGAAAAAAAAAACCACCCCAGGAATGTGATAGCCAAAGCTCAGAGCTTCTGCGTCAAAGAAAAACATGCAAAAAGAAGTTCAAACACCAAATGACTGTAGTTAGGGTCACATAAGGCTTGGCAACTTCTACTAAAAACTAGGGAAGATCTTAGAATATGATATTCCAAAAGGTAAAAGAGAACTGATTTAGAACTTCTAAATACAGGTACAAGAGAAAAGGAAAACATATTAAGGAGTGGGACCCTTATGATGTTAAGATCCATGGGTTAAAAGGCCCACCTCTGGCATATGCTACTTATGCGAAGGTGCCAACATGCATTGCTTCAAAAAAAAACTCCTCATTGGGAGCTCCCTACACCAATGGAATCACAGTCCCTGTTCCTATCCTAATCCTTATTATAATTATTGTATGCATTTCATCCCTTCAACTATATAGTGAGTTCTTTGAGGGTAGGAACTGTCATTTTTCAGCTTTGCATCTTTAATACCTAGTGGAGTTCTCTGCACAAAATAAGTGCTTAATAAGTGCTGGTTGAATTGAATAAAATTGAATTTAAGTGTGTCAAATATTATTCTAAAAGGGTGCAATCAGTTTTGTTTAAGCGTAGGAGGGATTAAGACTAGACACTGGATTATAAAGTTTTTGAAATACTTGAACATTTCAACATTTTCCCATGTGAAATTGCATCTCTCTCTGTCTCTCTCTCTCTCTCTCCCCCACCCCCTCTCCCCTGCCCCCAGCCCTGTCTGTTTGTCTATCTCTCTGCCTTGTTCTCTCACTCCTGTTTTTAAGGTGGTCTTAAGAAAATCAAAGAACCTCAAGTTGTTCCACGGAGCTGCATTTTCCAAAGCTTTTGCTTAAGAAAACCATTGTGTTTAACTGAGAGATTACCTGAAGGGAGTTTAACTTGATTCTCTATGTGACAGCAACTTTACCAAAATCTTCTACAGTGAACTCCCCCTTATCCTCCCACAATTCTCCATGGTTAAATGAGATGTGAAGGATAGCTATCACCCAGAGAAAGAGATGGATTTACTTTTGGCATATATTTTCATAATGGATAGAAAAACACCCTCTTAACTCCCCAGAATGAGCTAAATAACCAGGGCAAGTCTCTGGGGATTTGCAAAATTGGTATTCCCAGTCTGTCTGTAGTCTGCTGCAACTATCTTTGTGGTTAGAGGGAGAACTGACCCAAGGAGTGTGTCAGAAGGAAATGACAATGGTAACAGCTTACCATTTGGTGCTTTAAGGTTTACTACAGCTATGTTCTAAGTCCCATTCCTATTTAATTCTTTTTTTCTCTGAATTTCTTTTTTTTATTTTTTAATTTGTTTTCTTGTTTACATTATTCATTTTCATCACATTTTTGAATTGCAAATTTTCTCCCAGTCTTGACCGTGCCCCAACCCTAAAACAGCAATCCCACAGTAAAGCCCCTACCCTGCTCTGCTCTCTTATTTTCTGGTAGGGCAGGGAGGGTCTGCCCATCCCAGCCCCTGTATATCTTAGTTCGTAGTTGCAGGTATTGCAGAACTTTAAATTCTAGATTCTTTCAATTCCTCCCTTGTCACCCACCCCCACTGGAAGGACACTCAATTCAATACAGGCTGTGGATGTATGATTATACAGGACATCTTCATAGTGGACATATTGTGACAGTGATCATCTGTCTCTCATTTATTCCCCCCCC
>CM053594.1:302731158-302746319 GCA_028646575.1 Pseudocheirus occidentalis | reverse complement strand
AGTAAACTAAATTTTTTGCCACCAGCCGCAAGTGGGCATTCCACAGAGGAGTTGAAAATGAAACATGGGCCAGGAGAGCCAGGGGAAACTGAGCTAATTTTATTCATCTAAGGGTCCAGTATATATAGTGAAAAAGTGTAGTCATCATGAGCCACTTTCTTGGGACACTTCCTGGTACCCTCGTTCTCATCTGCCTCCTACATGACCGTCTTATTCTCTGTCCTGGTTATCAGGGTACAAGTGCTGGGCAGGATGTTCCAAACCTCCCTGGCATGGAGGGATGATAGGAAGAGGACAGAGAATCAAGATCCTAAGATAATAAGCTCCAGAGGGTGGGAACAAGCTCAAGGGAGACCTTGGCCTGGATCTGTGTCCCTTTGGGGAACTCGTTAGAGCTGACCCTTGATGTTGCCCCTTACAATTTTTAATCAGTGTCTCTATGTCTTTCCAGTAAGAAAAAAAATGAGGCGAGTAGACCTGACTACAGTTTTTCATGTTGGCAGCTAGGTGGTGCAGTAGAAAGAACCCTCGATCTCAAGTCAGGAAGACCTTCATTCAGTTCCAGCCTCAAAGACTTAATAGCAGTGTAACCTTGGTCAAATCCCTTAACTCTCTCAGCCTCAGTTTTCTTATCTGTAAAATGGGGCTAATAATGGCACCTACCTTTCAGTGTATATATGAAGAATATTGGTTTTGTTAACAGGAATTTATTGAACCAGTCTCTAATCTGAGAATGATGAAACCAAGACAAAGGGCCACTAAGCAAGCAGAGGTTTCTTTATGAAGAACAGATTTACAAATCAAGAATTCTCCTGATCAGAATTCCGCTTTGACGTAATGAAGGCAGAGATTATAAACATAAATCACAAGTGAAAAGGGGGAGCAGAAGGTGGATTACAAACACTCATTTTTTCAGGACCTGAGTAGTTTCCCATGACAAGTCCATGAGTCCACAGTGGTCTGGAGTCCTGTAGGAACAATAATGTTTCAGGTCCTTGGGGATCGTCACTTGGTGGGTCACAGAACCAGAGTTTTTTTTGATGGGAACAGGTTCTACAATCTTTGAGACTCTTCACTTAATGTATACAGGTACAAGAATGCAGTGATTGTAAGAGTGTTGTCATGGGTTTGGTGGACAATTTCAAACTGCATTGTAAGCTTCTGATTCATAAGGCAGAAGAGGTAATTCTGAAAAATCTAAATTATTACTATATTCATTATGCATATTATATTGATTAATATGAGAAGTATAAATCCCTCCATAGTTTCTATTTGTAGATGAGAGAGGAGAGTAGAACAATAAAGATGACAGTGTAATGCCATGCACAAACAGCTTTCCAGAAGAATGCTACTGTGAACAGCTTTTAAGTTTCTGATTATACAGTATAGTGAACACTCTATTCATTTCATAACAAATCAAAGCAAAACCTTCACAGAAATCAAGGTACAGCATTTACAATATTACAGCTTATCATAGAGAATCAAAAATACAGCATTCACAATAACTTATCACAGAAAATGGCCACATAGTTTCCATTACAGTGGTCACAAAGTTTTCAACAAAGAACAATCATTTAGTAACTCAAGCATTCACAAAATCCTTAATTCAGTCACAAAGTACAATAGCCAAAGTTTTCTATTCATGGGGCACACTAGGTCATTAATCAATTACTTTTTCAGTCATCAATCACTAATTACAATCATTTAGTCAGTCTGTCATCTTTCATCATTCACTATTCAGTCATCAGAAAATACAGATACTCCACCCCTAGGTCACTAGTAAATTTACTATTTCTCAGTCAGTACACAGTATCCAAGTAAAGTCTTCTTTAAGCTCGACCCAGGGTGGTTTCTCAGATTCCCTGGATCCCCTTCCATGGTCGCAGATGCTACCTGGATTCACCAAACTGTCACCTGGGTTCGAAGGCAGACAGCTTCCAATTCCTTGTCCAGCTCTGTGCAGTTCCTGCTCTACATTGGAGCCCACAGTGTCCAGTACATCTCAAATCCTTTACAGTCTCTGTTCCCAGGAAGACAAGGCTTTACAAAGCCACAAACAGATTCAGACAAAGTACCATCATCACGGTCATGCTTCCTCAGTCTTTGGCAGTTCTGGCTGGCCTTTGGACTCATCAGAAGTTTCAGCTGGTTCCCAAAATCAAAATCACTCCAGCCAGGTTTTCAAAATCAAAATCATTCTCTCAAACCTGGGAGGGGCTTTCCTCTGCAGCCTCCGTGGCTTCTCTTCAGCCTCACAAAGCCCGCTCCAAAAAGAATCTCAACCTCCTTCTCTGTTGCTTTTCCTTATATGTATATATATATATATATATATATATATATATATACACACACACACACACACACACACACACACAGCATTATCTTCCTGTTTTCAGCCAACCCCTTCCTGTTACGTCAGCATCAGGAGACAGGAGTTCATACCTTCTGTTTCCCCAACAGAGGCTTGATCAATTACTAAGTGCTAAGTACCTGCTGCCTTTGCCAACACAAAGGGATCTTCAAATTACATTACCATTACATTAAGTAGATTGGAAAGAGTACAGGGTTAAGTGACAACCGTGTAACTATGGGCAAAGCATTGAACTTTCCTGGGCCTCATATTTCTCATCTATAAAATGGTTTTTTTAGTACTATATCCTAGAATTACAGACTAGGAGATGGAAGGGACCTTTGACATCATCTAACCTGACCCCTTTCTTTTATAGATAATGAAATTGAGGCCCAGAGGGGTTAAGTGGCTTGCTGAAAAACACACAACTAGTAAACCAGGATTTGAACCCAGATCTGGTATAGTCAACAGTTTTCAGGAAAGAGGTGATACCTCACCTGTGGCTCCAAGAAGCTGTATCTTGCAAAGTAGCCGCACCCTGTTAAAACCATCTCAGCAGATTGGCTAAATCAGGTTGAGGGCAACCCACAGGCCTCAAACCCATTGGTGAGTTAGGGGAATGTCTAGGCCAAGCACGTGAAGACTTCTCTGGGTCAAATGGTCAGATGAGAACAATTTGTTCCAATAGCCATGAAGGCAGCTGAAGTAGATTCTGTGGAGAACTTATAGACTGATCACACATAGAAGACTCCAAGGTCATCCACTGCACCCTGGCCCATCACCATTGTCCTGACTTTCGCCATTGGACTTTGATGACTCTGGAAGAGTGATGCTGATGACTTTATGTAACTCTGCCTCACTTAAATACAATTCACAGGCAAGTCAGCACATTGCCCCATGATATTATTGGTCCTTTTTGAAAGGAAGAACAAATAACAACAAAGGTACCTGACTGAAACTTTAAAGGAAGATAAGTATTCTGGGAAAATATAGATTTTAAAGCTTTAAAGACTATCCAGTCCAGGGGTGAGGTTATTAAGGGGATTTGTTCTGTGAAGTTTGAATTCATTAAAAGGGACACACTTGAGGACCTAGAGGGCCACATGTGGCCTGGAGGCTGCAGGTACACCATCCTGAATTCTAGTCCAACCCTCTCATTTTAAAGACAAGGAACTTAGGTCAAGAAAAGTTAAGTGAAAGTGAGTCAGATTTTCATGACTCCAAATCCAGCATGTTGTCTACCCCACTACCCATAGGGAATGGCTTTCCAGGCACCAGGCACCAAGCAGGCGCAGAAAGGTAGAAGAGATAGTGGTAAGTGCAGAGAATAGCCAGTAGGCAAGTTTGATGGGTCTTTTTCCTAACGTCATGATCTTCTTCAAGAATGAAGAACAAACAATAAGATTTCCTAAAGTGGAATAATGTAGAGTAAAGCTTGAAAGATAAATCTGGGTCAGACCTCAGAGACCTTTAAACGCCAGGCTGAGGAATTTGTATTTTATCTTAGAAGAAGAAAGAAACCAGCAAAGTCTTTGAAGAACAAGGGAGAACCCTGTTCTAACATGCCTTAGGAAGATTATTTTCATGGTTATGTGGAGGATAGATTGGAGAAGGAAAAATATTAGAAGTAAGGACGTGAATTAGGAGGGTCTTATTGATGAGGATGGAATGTGGGAGAGAGGTTTGGGTGTTAAGGAATTCACTGAGACATTCTCATAGCCAGCAGGAGCTTTATTGATGCCAAAGCAAACAAGGCTAAGTAAGGCAACTGGTATCTGGGGGAGTTAGGCTTACATAGCAGAAAGCCATACAGCCTGTAGACATTCCAGATGAGGATGAAGTTTTATAGTTCTGTGGGTTTATGGTGGTTCAAGGTAAGGAAGAATTTTATGGATAGGGTATCTCTGGTCAACAGAAGGTATTTGAGAGGGTTCTGGAAGAGAAGAAAGTATTTTTGTGTTGCCTGGGTCCTTGCTATCCATATCCATATTTGTCAAAATGCTGGTAATGAGAATCTCTTGGTCAGCCCTGGCCCAGAAGTACAGGTCCTTGGCTGTTAGGTTTGAAAGCAGGTAAGCAATTACTATGGCAGGAAGGTTTTTAAGGGAACACTCAAAGAATAGATTCCATGTAGGACAGATTCCATGTAGGGGGAATAGAGGGAGAGCTATGGGGAGGTATCCTGGGGATGATGGTAACACATCCAGCAATCACATATTCTGTTCCACAGAGTTCCCTATCTGAATTAAGGCATTAGACTTCCAGTTTGGGGGGGGGTGGGGAAGCAGGCTTAGTTCCAGGCACCTGGTGGGAATCAGGAATAGGTAGGTTAGGAATAGGAGAAGTGGTTCAAGGCAGGGCCCAAAACCTAGCAGAGATGGAAAGCACATAGTAAGTTCATGGTGGGTGGCTTCCATGCAATGTCGCCTTTGATCCCTTTTCTGACTGGTCACACCCTGAATCTTATCTCATATCTCACATCCTGCATCTTCCTTGGGCACTCCTGTCTGCCTCAGCTCATCATTATGACAGCCTAGGCAGGAGGTGACAAGGTCCTGAACAAGGTGAGGGTCACTTTATGGATAAAGAGAAGGGAACAGATATAAAAAGAAACATGAAGATGGATTTAATAAGCCATGAAAGCTGATCAGATATGAAGGTAGAGAGGGTGAGGAAAAGGGGGAGTCAAAGACTGAGCTCATAAACTTGATAGACTGGGGAAATGGTGGTATCTTCAACACACACACACAGAGATAGATATAGACATACACACATATACATACATAATACATACATATACATATATACACATATAGACATATACATAAATATATATGTATATGTGTGTGTATGTATATATATATAATATGTTTGTATGTATGTGTATATGTTTTTTTTTAAGTAGGAGAAGGGATGAGTTAGATCTGGGGGTAGGGGAGGGGGAAAGTAACCTAATCGGTTTTGACATGTCACAACCTCTTAACCTGATGTCTGATGTGGTTGCCCCCTCCCATAAGCTAATGGGATCCTGGGCTACATTGAGAGAAGTAAAGGAGTAGATTCTTTCCCTCCCATCTGTCCTGGTTGGGGTCCTCACAATCATGGGAGTGAAAGGGGTACGGGTTGTGTTGATTTAAGCCTAGTAGGGGAGGGACCATTGAGTGGACACATTTTACTGTAGTTATTTCGTGAGGGAGCATTTATTGTTAGGGTATATTTTTTGTCTCAGTCCTATCTTCCTCAGCAGTAAGAGATATATTTACTTAGTAATGACAACAACTAAAAAATAGCTTCTAGAAATCTGGTCCCCTTGAGTCTGTTCTCATCAGACCTCATCCGTAGATTATGTTCAATTCTGAAGGCCATGGTTTATGGACACTGATAAGTGGGAGCGGGTTCAAAGAAGAGTAGTAGAAACAGTGCCAGGGTTTGAGTCCTTCTCATATTAGTGGATATTGTGCTTGAAAAAGAGAGGACTTAGGGAGGACAGGATAAGCACTCTAAGTATTTGAAAGGTTGTCTAGTGGAAAAAGAATTGGGTTTGTTCTATTTGGCCCTAGATGATCAAACCAGGAGCCACATAGGGAAATTGCAAAGAGACCTTTTTAACCTTAATGTCAGAAAGCAAGCAAAGAAACAACAATAACATCCCCAAAACTTCCTAATAATTCTAGCCATCCCAAAGTGGAATGAACTGCCAGGGAAAGGTGGTGAGTTCCTCTTACCTGGAGATCTTCAAGGTGAAGGATGTATGCCATAATGGTGACTCCTTTTAGATATGGGTTAGGCCAGGGGTGGGGACCCTGCATCCTTGAGGCCACATGTGGCCCTGTAGGTCCTCAAGTGTGGCCCTTTGACTGAATCCAAATCACAAATCCTGCAGACCTAGTGGGCAACATGTGGCCTTGAGGTTGCAGGTTCCTCACCTCTGGCCTAACCCCTATCTGAAAGGAGTCACCATTATAGCCCACATCCTTCACCTTGAAGCCCTCCAGGTTAAGAGGAACTCCTCACTTGGTCATGCTAAGTCAGTGTCTTAAACTTAACCTAGTTCCCATGAACTTTTTAGTTTTTATTTTTTGTTTATATTTTTGAAATTGTATTTCAATATAGCTGGTTTCCTTTGTAATGCAATGTATTTTACTTTGTGGATTTAAATATCTTCTGAGGAGTTCCTTGGCTTCCTTGGATTCTGCCAAAGGTGTTCAGAACACAAAAACAAGCTTACGAACCTTGCAGAAAGAGGTCTAGAGTGAGGTCCTTTTCATCTATACTGTTCCATGAGTCTGTAATTCTGTGTCGTGGCTCAGAAAGAAATAGCCTTCAGGACAGAGCGGTTTTTTGGATTGATGTCCTTTTGTTACACTGCTAATAATAATAATAATAATAACACTAATGGTAACAACTAGCATTTATATAGAACTTTAAGGGCTTTACAAATATTATATAATTTTATCCTCACAAGCACTCTGAGAGGTAGGTGCATTAGTATCCTATTTTTATAGGTAAGGAAACTGAGCCAGAAAGAAACTCAGTAACTTACCCAGAATCATACATCATATGATATTCTGTATCATATGATACAGAATCATACAGTATGTGAAGTCATTTTTGGACTCTGGCCCTCCTGTTCAGCATTCTATTCATTGCTACCTAAGACTTCTCTAAGCTCTGCTGGGGTTACTGCACCATAAATAATTCTTCCCAAAGAATAATTTTTTTTACCCAATTGGGCATCTGTGGCTACTCTGCTCCCCAAGAGAAACCTTTGAGATGAGAGAGTTAATTAGCTAATTGGCATTTCAAAGGGCACATGACAACTACCTTTGGAAATGCCAATTAACTGACTGAGGTGATAGGTGATAATTTGCTTCTGGATGTCAAAGCCCTAGGGAGTCTGAGCATAGGATGGAGAAATTGACCTCTTAACAACCTCAGAACCTATAGACCCTCTCTCCTTTGGTCCTACTTTCTGTCTCTCTTTTTATGTCTCTCCTCCCCTCTCTCATTCCCCTTCTTGGTCAATTTCTTCCTGTTTTTCTTTACCTCTCCCCTCCATCTTTCCTCCACCTCTATCTTCTTCCTTTTAATGATCATAATCCAGAATTTAAATATTTATATTTTAATATCTGTTCTATTTGTTGAATAAAAATTTCCCACATTTAATTTTAAAATCAGGAGGTTTGTGACTTTTGTCCTTTCTGTCTCAGTCTCCGTTTTGTCTGTCTCTCCACTATTCCACACTCCTTCCTTTTCTCCAAAAGGAAGTATCTACATTTTAAGCAATTTTTTGGTAAACTGTTTTAATGTTTATTTTTCTCCTTTGGGACTGTGACTCTCAAAAAGGAATAAAGGAAGGAAGGAAGGAAGAAAAGGAAGGAAGGAAGGAAGGAAGGAAGAAAGAAAGAAAGAAAGAAAGAAAGGAAGAAAGAAAGAAAGAAAGAAAGAAAAAGATCTGCTTTGTGAAGTAAATGTTTCTACTGCATTGTATATTAACTTTATGATCTTAAAAAAAATCTTTCCAATGTAATCAATCAGCAAACATTTATGGATGGCTCAGCCTACTGTGTTCTAAATACCACTTGGTGCTGAGGAATTCACAAGGGATTATATAAAATATGATCTCTACCCTCAAACAGATTAATATTTAATTAGCAGAGAGGAATTAAACATGTCTAGGGTTCCATGATAACAGAATCACATATTACAACTGAAAGTCCTTAATATACGAAAATACATGAAAGTCCTTAGTGGTCATATAATACAATTTTCTCATTTTTCAGATCGGGTAACTGAGGCCCATAGATGTTGGATACTTTCCTCAAGGTCATATAGAGATGCTCAATTGAGGACCTTCAATCTGTGTCCTTGGATTCTAAGTTTGGAATCTTCTTCACTGTGCCCCAACTGACCTTCAATGATTTAAGTAACATTTCAAGATTGTTAGTTATAAGTAATTTCCATTATGTACTTTAAAGTACTTAACAGACTGCCGGACATGTAGTGGATGATTAATAAATGCTAGCTCATTGACTGATTGACGTAAGTATGGTTTAAAGTCAAACTGGGCCAGTATATTGATAAATTATTTTTTTTCCACCTTCTTAGAAGCCTCATCTCTAACAAATGTAATTTCCCTTTGGTGTTTTAAGGAGAAGTAGTAGGACCATTCGGGCTCTTAAAGAGTGGTTCCTAATGGTAACTGAGCCATGAATTCTACACCATGGCCATTTTCTAGATTTTTGAGGAACAGTACAGTAGATTTTACCCCCTGTACCAGCTGTAGTGTCTCTGGCACTCATTCAAAAGTAGAATCATTTAAAAGAAAGCTCTTCCCTCTTAAATATAAAATTAATATGACATTTAAAATGTCATTTTAAATGTAATAGCCAAGTTCCTATAATCAATCATATAAAACTAACAGTGTTCTTTATAAAAGTCAAGAAAAAAAGTCCTTTTCAATGTGAAGGAGAAGTCAAGCTTTCTCAGATTACACTTCTGTCTAAAATAGATTGGATCTGGTGCTGGAGACTGGGAGATGGACCTGATGTTCTTCAGAGGTCTTTCTTTTACCTTATAGTAGATAGAGGAGCAATTTTGTAGTCAAAAAGACTGTAATACTGTTTCTGATGAACATTAATTGAGTGACCATGGGCAAGCCCTTTCTGTGACAGAGGCAACTTTCTAAAACTGAGTTAGAGTTGCATTTATGTTGGTGGAGGGAGTATTTACATTGGGAGTTGCCAACAGCAATGAAATCACAAAAGGGTCTACTCTCTGTCTCTGTCTCTTTGTGTCTTTTTTTTTTCTCTCCTCTCTATATTGTCCAGGATGAAAGAACAATGCCATTCAGGAACCTAGTTCCACTACTGATTAGCACAGAAGCTTTAACTGGCTCCATTTCAAACCTAGGCCAATTTGGCTCTCCTTAGGCCTTAGGCAGCTGCCCAGTCCCAGAGGCTCACCAAATTGGTGTTGAAATCTATTAATCTTAATCCTACTGTAGCGCAGACTCCAAAACTCAAGTGATCTACCAGCCTTAGCTACTTCAGCAGTAGGGAATATCCCATGGACCATAAAATCCATCTAGTATCCTTCTTTAACAATTGGTTTTGTTTTGTTCTGTGGGTTTGGGGATGCTACTAGCTAAAAGGAAACTATTCTTTAGTTTCATTTGGGCCTCAGAAAAGCTTGACTCCTTCTAGAATTCCGTAAAATGATAATGGTTAGACAATCTCTCCTTCACATATTCTTGGGGTTCCAGAATATTACTACTAACAATATTGCTGCAAGAGACAGGTTTGGGTATATTGTGGATTAAATGAAATAATATACAGGGCTTCAATTCATTTTTGGTCTATGGTGCTTTACAAAACAAAGTCTTGCCCCACTTTTCATGATCTCTTGGACCATATCATACCAATACTGGCCATGGGATTTTCTTGGCAAAGATACTAGCATGGTTGGCTACTTTTTTCTAGTTAAAGTTTCATAGAACCATCTGAGCCCATCCTCATTTCTATTTGGCCAGAGCATTTAGCTTCCTAATGTCCCCATTTGAACCCAGGTTTTCCTGCCTCTGTCCCACATTCTACCCATTATCCCACACTACCTCTCCAAGCAAAGCACCCCAAAATAAAACTTACTGTCCCAAGCCCATAGGTCGATTCTGTAGATAATTAGGCCAATTCTTAACTAGTTAGGAATAGAGACATTTTTAGAACTTCAAATGGAATTTACTGCTAGATATAGAAGGGCTTTTCAAACCCAAGTCTCTCTTGGTACCAAGTGCAGTGTATACAAAGAATGCTAAGCCTAGATCAAGGGAACCCTGGATTTGGATCCTGCCTCTGACACTAATTATGTGGCTTTTGGCAAGTTACTTGATCTCTCTATTAAGTTTCCTTATCTGTAAAATGGGGATAATTAACCTGTAATACCTTCCCCTAAAGGTCATATGAAGCAATGGGTATAAAGTGTGTCCCAGAGCATTAAGTGACATAACAGTGCCAGCTATTAAGATTGTTGTTTCACACTGTCAAAGGCAAAACTGCCAGATAAAAAAATAAATAGAAAAATGTTATTTTTTAATAATCATCATAATACAGAATAGGTAGTTCTTCTAATGCTTTTATTTTCTGTGTAGTATTTAAAGTACTTCACTTTAAAAGAACGAAATCTACATATAATAAACAAGGCAATCTCACCTTGCCATGGACAGCGAGAGGCATATTATTCTAGAGGCAGCTAGGGAATACAGTGGTTAGAGTGATCCTCTTATGAGGGGATATAAGTCTTCAAATATCTGAAGTGCTTCCATGTGTGAGAGTGATATTTATACAGGTAGCTAGGTAGCCCAGTGGATAGAGTGCTGGGCCTGGAATCAGGAAGATGTGAGTTCAAATCCAGCCTCTGACACTTCTTAGTTATGAATTTCTGCGCAAGTCATTTAACTTTGTCTGCCTCAGCTTCCCCATCTGTGAAATGAGCTAGAGAAGGAAATGATAAACCATTCCAATATTTTTACCAAAAACAAACCCAAAAGGCAGTCATGAAGAGTAATGCATGACTGAAACAACAACAAAATAGCATTAATCTCCCAGGATTGTTGTGAGGATAGAATTATATATTTATAAAACACTATGCGAACCTTAAAGTGGTAAGCAGATGTTAGCTATCGTTATTGTGAAGGCTGTTAATAATATGATATGGGCTGGAGAAAGAAGAGAAGATAATGTGCATGATAGGAAAAGAGTATTTTCCAATATAGTATTTAATGAAGGCAGTAGATAACCCTGTTTATTTCTTATGGGATTTCATTCCTTTTTAGTCCTCTACAATTCAGTTCCTCGGAAGGCTGCTGTGAACCTGTTTTGACCTCTTGGCTGCTGACGTTGGGAACTACCCTGCTTCAATCAATTTTCCCTGTGCTTTTCAATAATGCCTATTTCCATCTGGACTTGGGACAGAATTGGAAAAAAGGCAGCCAGCATCAGTTCTCATTTCCAGTCCTCCTACATGGCAATATCCTCTGGAGCACAAGGAGACAATTCTTATGTCAGTTTCCAAGATTGAAGATGTTAATGAAGTGCGTAACAAAGTGCTCTGCCTCCGAATTCGTTCTCTCTTACTGATCTACCTTGATTTTCCTAAAGGGCAAAGGAACGTCTGGGTTTCTGAGACAAAGGGACAAATTAAAA
The DNA here is from genome assembly GCA_028646575.1 of Pseudocheirus occidentalis. Classification (NCBI taxonomy): domain Eukaryota; kingdom Metazoa; phylum Chordata; class Mammalia; order Diprotodontia; family Pseudocheiridae; genus Pseudocheirus; species Pseudocheirus occidentalis. The sequence continues at coordinate 302,734,769 of CM053594.1, read as the reverse complement.
ACAAGAGATTAATGACGCATTTAATTGAGAGTTATACTACATGAAGTTTAACACCACGAAGGAACATGAAATCAATAATATGAAATGAACAGTATGGGGTGTGGGGCTGCGGCGCCGGCGACATTTCAGATTTTATTGATTAACTTACTGAGAAGTCTGGCTCCAGCTGCAGAATTAGAATGGTAAGAAAAGAGCAAGGACTTTTACATGGGCAGTTAAGGGTTTGGGAGGACTTACCCTGTAAGCATTAGAGAGCTGAGAGAAATTAACATGCCTAGCACGTCTTTGTTACCTGGAGTCTTTGCATTTGACATTTCTGAAGCAAGGGAAGGGAACGGCTTGAAAAGTTGAAAAGCCAATTCATCACATAGTCTGACATTTTTAGGCTGATGTTATCGCCTGTGATTTAAAATTCAGAATTTATAAATTGTAAAGTCAGATAATACACCTCAGCAAAACAAAGGAACTGCTACATAATTTGCTCCCTTCCTTCCCCTCCCTTCCCTCTCCACTCACCTCCCTTTCCTCTCCCTTCCCTCTCCTCCCCTCCCCTCCCCTCCCCTTCCCTTCCCTTTCCCCTCCCCTACCCTCCCCCTCCCCTCCCTTCCCTTCCCCTTCCTTTTCCCCTCCCCTCCTCTCCCCTCTCCCCTCCCCTTCCTTCCCCTTCCCTCCCCTCCTCTCCCCTCCCTTCCCTCTCCTTCAGGTTTGGGGTTTTTCATTTCCCCCTAAACAAGCAGCTTTGCTCTGAATTTGCTTTATTTTCTTCTACAACTTATACAACACATAGGATTTTTTCTATTTCTTTGATTTCTTTGGGATGCAAGGCTAGGATGGCTATAATTGTGTGAAAGGGTGTAATTCCAAATTGCTTTCTACAATGGTTGTATCTACTCATGAGCCACCAACAGTGTATTTCTGTACCTGTTGTCTCATACCTCCTGCAACATTTGTTATTTTCCTCTTTTGTCACCTTCGCCAATCTGATGGGTATTAGGTAGAACCTCAAAATTGCTTTAATTCTATTTTTCTCTAATTTTAAATAATTAAAAATGTTCCTCAAATGGTTATAAATAGACTGGGTTTCTTCTGTTGAAAACTCACTGTCCATATCCTTAGATCATTTATTAATTGGGAAATGGTTCTTATTCTTAAAAATTTCAATGTGTTCCTTATATCTCTTAGAAATAAGTTCTGTATCAGAGAAACTTGTTACAAAGATGTTACCTAGTTAATTCTTTCCTTTATAATCTTAGCTTTATGGGTTTATTAGTGTAAAATTTTATGTAACTAAAATAATCCATTTTACCTCTGTGGTGCTCTCTTTCCCTTATTTGGCCTTGAACTTCTTTCTATACATAGATCTAATAGACATGTTTTCCCATGTTTCTATAATAATAATATAAGCTTTTCCCTTTTTACCATGTTGCCTCAAAAATCCAAGTTAGGCAAAGAGGAGACAAAACTGCATCTATTTGCTAACAAAATGGTGGTTTACTCAGAAAACCATAGAGAATTTACATATACATAAATATATATGTGTATATATATATATATATATATATATATGTATGTGTGTGGATATAAAAATTATCAATGAAAAATTTCAGTAAAGTAGCAGGATACAGAATAAATTCAAACAAATCAACCATATTTCTGAGTAGCAATGAAAAAAAATCTAGGAGGAAATAGTAGGAAGGGAAGTCCAATTCAAAATAATTATGAAATGCATAAAATGTCTGGGATTAATTTATGGATTTAAGATGCTTTGTAAGAAAAGAGCCTTTTAGACAGCCTTCTGTTCTACCAAATCAAATGTGTTTTTAAAATAATCCACAAGAAAGAACAGTGGAAACATGCATTCTTGTAAATCTTGACTGACTTTCAGTCCAATTGATTGAATTACTATCTCTTTGAAGATGACTCTCAGATTTCTTTATCCAACCCTAATCTCTCTCCTGACCTCACATCACCAGCTACCTATTAAAAATCTTCAATTTAATGTCCCATAGACATCTTGTCCAAAGTAGAATTTGTTTTCTCCCCCCCACCCAAATAATTCTCTCCTTTGGACTCCCTATTTCTGTTGATGGTGCTCCCATTTCTCCAATCACCCAGACTCACAATCTCAGTGACATCCTAAACTCCTCCCCCAGACTGGCCCTACATGTCTAACAGATTGACAAGACTTGCCATTTCTAGCTTAGTAATAGTTCTTATTCACACATACCCCCTCTCTCCTCTGGTGTTGCCATTACCCTGGTGTGAGCCCTCACCACCTCACACCTTTCCAATGTTCTTATACTTTCCTTCCATCCTTGAATGCTTTGACTCAAGCCTTCTTGCTGCTTCTCACATGTGACTCTCCATCTTCCAGCTCTAAGCCTTTTCACAGGTTGTCCCCCATATCTAGAATTCTCTCCTTGCCTAACTCTGCCTCCTGGATCCCCTTGCTCTATTCAGTATTCAGCTCAAATCCTACTTTGTGTAAGAGGCCTTTGTCCATCCCCTTCTCTACCTACCCTCAGTGCTGGTGCTTGCTTCAGAGATTGCCTTTTTTACACTGTTCCTGTCTTGTGTTTGTACCTAGTTATTTGCACATCATCTCCCCCATTACACTGTATGCTCCTTGAGGACAGGAACTGTTTTCGCTTTTGTTATACTCTTAGAGCTTAATGTAATGCCTGGCACATAGTAGGTGCTTAACAAATGTTTGCTATTGTTGTTGATGATGACGATGATGACGATGATGATGATGATGATGATGATGATGATGATGATCTGCCATATTACTGGTTGCATGACTTCTAATTGAAGCTGTCATACTAATTTTCAATCAGTATTTTTTAAGCAAGAAGCAAGAGTGGAGTCAGGAAGACCCAGATTTTGCTTCTGCTTTGGATACATACTAGTTTTGGCAATCTGGGCAAATCACTTAACCTATCAGGGTCCCAGGAAGCTCCCCAAGAGTATAAATTGCAAACAACGTAGCAGTCTGCTTTGGCATTCCTTCTACCAATGGATTCATGGATCTGGAGGAAACAAAAACAAAATAAAACAAATTTCTTGAGTCCCTTCTATGTACAAAGTGTTTTGCTTGGTACTAGACACTAAAGTGATTGATGATAATTTAATTTCCAAGTTAATGGCCTTTTTTTTCTCAGTCCTCTTTCATCCTTCTTGACCTCTCTGCAGCCTCTGACCTTGCTGATCACCCTCTTCTCCTTGATATACTCTTCTCTCTAAGTTTTCAGGACTTTGTTCTCTCCTGGCTTTCTTCCTACCTATCTGACCATCCCTCATTCTCCTTTGCTGGATTTTCATCAGGCCCAGTGATGGAGAGTATTCACCAGGGTACTGCCCTGGGCCTTCTCTTCTCCATCTCTGCTGTTTTACTTGGTGATCTCATTAGCTACAGTGGACTCAATTATGATCTCTATGTTGCTGATTCTCAAATCAATTTATCCAGCTCTTTCCTAATCTTCAGACTTACATCTCCAACTGCCTAGTGGACATTTTAAACTGGATGCCCTATAAACATCCTTTCTAAATGGAATTTTTCCAATTATGTGTAAAGAAATGTTTCAACATTAACTTTTATAAGATTTTGAGAT
>CM053594.1:302715036-302730658 GCA_028646575.1 Pseudocheirus occidentalis | reverse complement strand
GAATCTGGAGCCAGAGATCCTGGTTCAAATTCCAGACTACTACTGAGCACCAGGGTGGCTTTGGACATGCCACTCAGACTACTTGAGTCTCACTTTCCACGTGCCCCATGAGGTGATTGGACCAAATGACCTCTGGGGTCTCTTTGAGCTTTAGACCTCAGATGCCAAAACATAGCCAACATTCATATGGCATTTTAATGTTATTAAATAATTTGCATGTATATTAATATAATACATAATAATATGTATGACATAATATTATAACTATTAGATATTATATAATATTTGCTTGCCTGACCCTCACGACCCTGTGAAACAAGAGCTATATTTGTCATTCCCATCTTACAGTTAAAGACACTGAGGCTGAGAGAAGTTAGCAGACTTGCCCATTGTCACATAAGTAATAAGTGTCTGAAACAGAATTTGAGTCCTAGCCCAGTACTGACTCAGTTATGTCTCCTAGGTGAAGAACTGCTGTATGGGGCCAGACAGAAGGTCATGGCCATTGAACCTGCTTTCCCAGCCCATAAGGCCTGTCCCTGCCCTATTCTCCCACTGAACCCATCAAAGGCCTGCCTATCCTTCAAGCACACCTGAAGTCTCATCTGCTGCATGAAATCTTACCTATGTATCCTCTGCCTCCAATCTTATCTTTCTCCTTTCTAACCCCTTATTTCCTTGAACCCACATTATGAGCACTTAGCCATAAGCTGCCTTATATTCTTTAACTTATTCATGTACGGAAGCCATGTGTTGCCAGTTAAAGAGAAAGTTCCTTATAGGCAGGGCCATGTCCTTCATTTCTTTTGTATTTTCTGCAACATCTAGGGAAGGAGGGGAAGGGAGGAGAGGGGAAGGAAGAGGATAGAAGGGAAGGGCAGGAGAGGGGAAGGAAGAAAATGGAGAAGAAGAGAAAGGGAAAGGAGGGTAGATGGGAAGGAGAGGGAAGTTACTAAGAGGATGGGCTAATTACAGCAGTCTAGCCAGAAAGGGTCACAGTAGCAGGGACTGTAAGAATGGAGGGCACATCATAGTAGAAGAGAAGGCTCTGTTATGACAGTGCATTAGTCATGTGCCTGGGCTCATGGGTCTATTGCAAAATTGGGTAGAACAATGGGGCTCTAAATCTGGCCCCTCACCTCTGTAAGAGCTCTGCAATAACCATAGATGTGGATTATGTGCATGAGCAAATATGTGCACTCATCTTAACTGGTCAAGAGAAGCCAAGGGAGCAAACCACACATTGTTCTTTTAAATTTCATTGCCCTTCATCTGTTTGCAAAGTTGTACAAATAAAAAAAAAATCAGTCAGAGGTGGATGAGATGTTCTAATGAGGGGTTCCCAAGGAAGACAAGTGGAGGTCTTGTGATTCTGAACTTGTCTTTGGTAATTGTCTGAGTTGGCAAAGATGAAGAGTGCCTGGCATTTCTCTTTGTTCAAGCATTTTGATAAAAAAAAAATCTGTCTCCCATTGCCGCTAATCATTGTCAGGCACCATTTAATACCTTTCAGTTAAAAGAATAGAAAAATGAACTCTGCAATCCTAGTGGGAAAGGGAGAGATGACACAGTAATGCCACCTGTTGTCTGTCATGTTTCGGTGTACTTTGACCATGCATTTGGCTTCAGTGTATTTTCAGTACTCCTTTCAGTATCAGTGAATATTTCATGTCTATCAGCCCTTGGTAACAACTGCACGATCTTCTCTAATTTGTCCTTTCTACTCTTTGCTATGCCTCTTTTTAGAGCTATAATCAAACTTCTTTTATAACCTGGGACAAAAAAAAAATGATCCAGGATTGAGGGGGGAACAAATGCTCAGAGGACTGAAGAGGATATAAACATCTTCCCTTAATGATTAATGAACTCCTCCTAGTCACATTCTTCTTACCCCCAGTGATTCTGATCCTGGGAATCATTGAAACCTGATTCTCCATCCACCACTGTCTGATTCTTTATTCCCATTTCCCTCATCTCCTCCCCACCAGTGTCCTACCTTAAAGCAATTCATGCCCTCTTGGAACTGAATGCCTGTTCCATATGTGTTTTCATCTTCCTTCTTTTCCTTTTCTACTTCTTCTGTCTTCTTTCTCTAACATTGATATCTGACTCCCTTATGATGACACAGATTCCTTGGCTTCTCTTTCCAGCACTGGCTTCACTTTCATTCTTTCCCCCAACTCACTGTCAAGGTGAGCACTCTTTGTCCCCTTTTGCCACTTCCAGGTTCTCCCCCTACCACTATCACTCAATGATATCTCTTCTGAGATTTCCTCAATCTATATCTACCATTCACTCAAAATTCTAGTAGCTGTTGTCTATACTTCTAGGACATGCTTCTTCTTTTCTTATTATGCTAACTAGCTGATTCACAATCTTTCATTCTTCCCCAACTCCTGCCTGCATAATAGGGGACTTCAACATATAGACTGATAGCCCTTCAAACACCCTATCCTTCCAGCTCCTCAGCTGATGCATTCCCATAACCTATTTCGTGCCCCACTTTAGCCACACACAAAGATGGTCATGCTCTTAATCTTTCTGAAAGTCCCTTATCTGATCAAATCTATTGGCATTCCATTTCTCCCTCTGCCTTCCAATACCAAACCTTGTTCTTTAGCTACACTGTGACTGCTAATCCTTTTACCCCTCAGTTCTCTCAGGCTACCACTCCTGAACTAGTTAGACTCTCTTTCTTTCCTCATCTTGGCCCCTTAGTGAACCAGTTCAACTCTCTACCATCCTCTTCTCTTGAATCCCTTGCCCTATTTTCATGTCATTGATCATGCCCTGCTAAGAACCAGCTTTGGATCACTCCCACCACCTGCTACCTTCACTCCTACACATGTGCTGCTGAACAAAGGTGAAGAAAATCATACAGCTGGGTCAGCCTCAGCTGGACCTTCACTGGTGCTAGACAACTCACTTACCATAGTGGCTCTTTCAGACATTTTCATTCTTCCTTAAACTTCCCATTCCTCCAGTCCTAACAAGCTGGGAAAGATAATTTACTCCAACTTTCTCATTTGAGAGTTCAGAAAACTGAAGTCTAGAGGGGTGATGTCACTTGCCCAAGGTCACCTAAGCATAGCCAAGTGTTCTGACTATAGATACCACATTCTCTCTCCTAAATTACCCTTTCCATTTGTAAAGAAGGACTGCCTCCAAATGAAGGTGTTTTATTTAATTCTTGGCTCCAGGAAGGCTGTCCATTTGTGTCCTGGAAATTTTGTTCTCTGGGTCTGTCCCTTCTTAAATTATTCATTTTACTTGTCAAATTCATGACAAGATTGGACTATGAAAGGGGCAAATGGACTTTGCCTAGAGGCCTATCGAAGTAACTCATTTCCATTTTTTGTCCTTTTCCAAATATGGGTAGCAGTATTCTGTACTCCTAGGATATTCTGCTTGGTGGTTTTGGCTTGTTGGTGGTGGGGATAAGGGAGGAGGGGGAAGTACTAAACACTTATGTAGCACTTAGTATTCGCCAAATATGTGCTAAGTGCATTGCAAATATATCATTTGATCCTCACAACAACCCTACAAGTTTCCATTTTACAATTGAAGAAGCTGAGACAAATAGTGGTTCAGTGACTTGTCCAAGATCACACCGCTAGTAAGTGTCTGAAACTGAATTTGAACTCGAGTCTTCCTGGTTCTAAGCCCAGTGTTTTATTTACTACACTACCTAGGCTGTCTTCATCTGACTAATTGATAGGAGTGAGTCTGATCAAACTTACTCCTAAGAGCAACTTCATCCTCACAGTCCTCAACTCCTATATTCCTCACTCACTATAGTCAATCATTCACCATGTTCTTTTGATTCAGCTTCCAAAATATCTCTGGTATCAGTCCCTTCCTTTTCACTTACATAGCTGTGACCTTAGTTCAGAACCTCATCACCTTACACCCTGTCTACTTCCACAGCCTGGTAATTGGATTTTAGTCTTCCTGTTCTACAAAACATGCTCTGCACAACCACCAAAATAATCTTCCAAAAGCCCAAGCTTGCTCATGAAGAAGGTTGGAGTAAATAATCCTGAAGAAGCTCTAGTCACTTAAGGTTTTTTAACCTCAGGTCCCCGAACTTGTTTTTAAAATATTTTTATAACTATTTCAGTATAGTTTTTTTTCCCTATTGAATACTATGTATTTTATTTCACGTAAGACAGGAATTCTCAATCTGGGGTCCATGAATTTTCTGAAAAAAACATCTTTGTAACTATATTTCAACATAATTAATTTTCTTTGTAATCTTATTTATGTATTTGATTTTATTTAATCATATATGTATGTTTTATGCATTTAGGAATAATATTCTGAGAAGGGTTCCATAGGCTTTCACAGACTGATCTTTGTCAATGACACAGACAAAAAGGTTTAACATCTGATAGGAGATATTTTCTTCAAGTATAGCCTTCTACTAAATAATTATTGGATAACTACCTTATGATCAGAGACTTTATTTACTACATTAACTTAGAAATTCAAAACATAGGGGTTAGTTTAGAGATTCCTACTTAGGAATCTCCTATTCTAATTCCAATTAGGAATTCTTATCAAATCCCTCTTAGGTTCCACCTCCTATTATCATTGATAGTAAGTAAATTGGTGTCTCACTATAATACAATAAGTACTGATAAGAATTTTACTTTTGGAACCATCTTGGACCCAGTTCTAAATTCATATTCCTCTAGGCCACCGATTTTCCTAAGGTGAAGACCTGACCTTATCTCCCTACTGAAATTCCATTGCTCCCTATTTCAGATAGGATTACATATAAATTGCTCTGTTTGCCATGATCACAATCTGACTTCTTCCTACCTTTCCAGTCTGCTTATATATTACTCCCTTCTGCCCTCTATAATCCAGCTGTCCACTCACCAGTGCTTTTCCAGTGACTGTCCCACCATACCTGTACTGCTCTCCCAAGACACCTCAGCTTGCCTCCTAAAATCCTCAGCTTTCTTCAAAATTCACTCAGTTCAAGCAGTAGTTTGAAGCCTGAGGACTTTCCAGTCCTCTCTCCCCACTGCTCATCCCCACCCGGCTTTCTGACACCTTTCCTTCCAAGGTTACCTCATGTTTAATGTGTGCATAAATTTTGTAAGTCTATCTCAGTCTATTTCCCTGAGAATTTAAGCACTTTGAAGGAAGGGAAATTTTAATTCTTTACTTGGTCTGACTGAAATACGTGTTCACTACAAGTTTCTTAATTGATTGATTGCTCATTTAGTTGGTGAATACCTAGTGGGGCCTCACTCTAACTTATCTCTAGGAATATTTTCAAGCCTTAGAATGCCACTACTGGTAAACTGAGACTAGAAATGTGGACTGAGAAGGGGAGCAGGGAACACAAAACTGCCTGGGGCAAGAAACTCAAGAAGGTATGGGTAAAAGAAACACTGAAATACTGCTCTGTGAGAGGGAAACCCTGGATAACCCAAACCCCAATGTTGTTTCCTATTTTTCCCATAAATAGACTGCCTTGTATGGATCTGCTTGCATCTTGTCTTTCCCATTAGACTGTAAGCTCCTTAAAGGGTAAAGACTGCTTTTGCCTCTTCTGTGTCCCAAGTGTTTAGCACAGTGCTTGTACACAGTAGGTGCTTAATAAATATTTATTGATTTGAATTAAACATGAATATTGCTTTATGATATCCATATTACCAGTCTTTGAAAAGAAATATTAGTTGGGGCAGCTGGATGGCACAGTGAATAGAGCACCAGTCCTGTAGTCAGAAGGACCTAAGTTAAAAACAGACACCTTCTTGACACACTTACTAGCTGTGTGACCTTGGGCAAATCACTTACTCCAGTTGCCTTGCCTTTCCCCATCCAGGGAAAAAAAAAGAAATAAAAAATGTCAGTCTCCAACACTGGTAAAAAATTGGCTGCTTTTAACTCAAACTTTGGCAATGTAATTACTCAAACATCATTTATTGGTCCAATTATAGTCTTGTTATAGATAAAATCAAAACATGATCATGTATTTTGTTTTTAAAAGATTATATTTTCTGATGTTCATATTTGTGTCCTGTTAAGAAACTCTTTCTATGATGAAATGTGAGGGATGGAATTAATATGGAACAAAGAAGAAACAGACTGGTACCAGGGCTTTATTAGACATTTCACTAAATACAAAGGAACTTTTTTTTTTTACATTAAATACACATTCTTGTCATAAAAATTCACATTTGCTATATAGAACTGTAGGCTTTTTTATTCTCTACACAACATTTATTAAAGTACCAACAGCCAGATCCTAAAAAGAGAAGGCACAGATCTGTTTCCCTATGCTGAGTTTCTAGTGCTTGGTGAACAGAAAGCCACCAGCACTACATACTCACCCTTCTTTCTTTAGAAATGTACTAAATTAAATCAAACATTAATAAGAAATCCATGTGAAAAGAGGGTGATTGGTAATAGAATCTTAAGTTTTGGTTTGCAGTCTACTTATAGAAATATCCCATAAAAGTATATAGAAACCAAGAACATTCAAAACACTTCTTTTCTTCCACGTAATCACAAGAACTCTCTGTACAAAATGGCAGAATTGTAAAAAACTGCTGTTCTGAAGCAGGCTAGGATATGGTTTTATTCCTCAGTCATGTGAATCATTACAAAAACTGATCTGGAGCTTGACCTTGACCATGAGTCAGTGATGGTCCTAGACAAAATGTATGAAGCTTCAAGAGTTTGCTCAGGACATTCTAGCTCTTCAGGTGAAAGCCCCAAGCTCAAGCTCCCAGTGCTTTCCCCTGGTTTCCTGACAGCTCCCAATCACCTGCATAGCACCTATCTTCCAAATATTCCCAGCCTCCTCTCCTCCTATGCAAAAAGTAAATGTCTTGGATTTCTTTGGGGGCTGCTAGGTCATCTAATAGACTAAACTGACAAACTAATTCCAGCTAAAGTGTTAATGGGATAATTGTTGACTGAATTGCCTCTCCTAGGCAACATATTTGCATTTTTAACAAAGTCTTTCAATGTTTTGCCTTGAAGAGGTGACTAAGGATTCTCATAGTCATAATAAACAGATTGGTGAGGAAGATATATAGTGGTGACTGACCCTAGAGCACTCTCAAATTATGCTGGGTGGACGGTGGTCTACCCTGACAATAAAAAAATCACAGATTGCTAGAGGGACTTTAGTCATTTGACAGATGAGGGAACTAATGTCCAGACAAGTGAAGGTGCCTCCTCAAGGCCAGCTAGTTAATCGCCAAGACCCAATCTCCTTACTTTTAGCCCAGGTTACATTTCATTTGACCCTATTGGTCCTAGTTTATAAAACTGGGTGCAACCTACTTCATCACTGAGTTGATAGGACAGCAGGGTGCTATACTCTATTAATTTGTACTACAATACATGGAAAGGAATTGTGACCCTTGGAGAGAAAATCATCAAGGTGAGGGGGGGAAGAAATGGGTGAGTGGAACAAGACTAATGATTTCCTCTCAGTGCCTGGAAGAGAGCCATTCTGGACTGGAATGAATGAAGTTCCAGAAGCCAGGCCTGCTTCACACATTGCAATCAATAAATTGGGTATTCAGGGAAGTGTAGGAAAAACATAATTTCTGCCTTAGGGATCTTGAAATAAAGTTCATTATTCTTTTCATTATTAGCTCTATCACAGGCCATGAGGCATTTTTGTGATTTTGCAAAAACAGAGAAGGAAAGGAAGTGTTTTATGATCTTATGACAGGGTTGTAATTGGGAAATGGTTGTAAATGTAACCCTGAAGGCCTCTCATGGTTAACCAAACCAAGGATGAGCCTTTTTTTACTTAAATTCATAGATCTAGAGTTGGGAGAAATCTCAGAGGCCATCTAGTTCAATGCCTTTCCTTTTATAGATGAGGAAACTGAGACCCAGGGTAATGTGGTTAAGGCCTCCCAGGTAGTAAGCTCCAGAGGCCGAATTTGAACTCAGGTTCTCTGAGGAGCCAGGTCCTCGAGGACCTTTCCTTTGTACTGTGAGGCTTCCCTTAAAAAATTAATTACAAGGAAGACAGACCCCATCTTTGGAACAATTTTAGAGACAAGCTGGATTGCCATACCAGTTGAAACTAATATGTATTGTTCTTTTAATGGTATGAGCTTTACCAGCAATTTAGAAGCCTTGAAATCAATGTAATTTGAGGCTGTGAAGCTTTGAAACAGTTCAATAATTTAACTGCAAGAAATCTGATATGTAAAGAGGAATGGGGCAATCTATAACAACAACAGAATTTGAAACCAAGCTTTGATGAAAATGGTAGTGATCTAAGGCTGCTAACACTGTGCCCTTTTCCTTTAGGATAAGTTGCTTTTAAAAAATAGAACATACAACCCCCACACATAAATTTTCATGCACACACACGCACCCACATATGGCATCAATTCCCACAAGACATAGATAAAATTAAAATTACACAATTTTCAACAGATTTGTAATCAACACATTTTACACACTCTACAGACTATAGCATTTGTCATTGGGAAAACATACATTTCAGAACAATATTTAAAACTGCCTGTGACCAAGTGGTCACTACTGTGATATGGCAAATTCAGCATCTACACCATTAACTTTTGCATCACTGAGGAGTTTTAAAAGATTAAAATGCAAATGAATTTTTTTAAGAGAGAAAAGGACAAAAGACGACCTTGCTGAAGATGTCCTGAGGGATAATGTTCATCATTTCCTTGTTAGAATTCATGGCAGGAGAATTCTGCAAACCCTGAACCTATGGGGAGGTTAGAGACCTGAAGGGTGAAGAAAGCAGATAGGAGCCACTTTGGTCTTTAGACAAGGAAAATGGAGAATTCTTGAGAAGGGGAATTTTTCCTGAGACTTCCACCTCTCCTGACAGGAATTAGAAGTGGGAAAAATAAAACTAAAACACTAGCATTCAAAAACATATCTTAGAACTTCAAAAGTACTATAAAAAGTTAAAGTGAAAGTTTGGGGTCATTTCTAATTCCAGTCCATTTTATTGCATCAGTGTCTGTAACTGCTGAGATATGCTATCCTATTGCCACTGGGCACTCAGGCATCTCTTCTCCTGGTGATAGTCTCTTTCTCAATTAGTTTTCAATGTTTTTTTTTTCCTTTCAAATATTTGACTATAATTATACAGTTCTGCCAACCCCCTTGAAAGAAACTTGTCATAGGAGTTAAATTATCAAGGAATTGAGAATGAATGATTAGAGTGAATATATACTTCAGAGGAAAAACAAAAGCCCATGAACAGAAAATACTTTTCCCTATTTAACACTTTCATTTTAGAAATGAAATGACCTTTCCCAATATGGCTGTGAGAAAATACTGAAGTCGTCACCTAAAATTGTCCTTAAAGATCATTTCAAAATTCATGTTCCTTCTTTGCCAGTGAGATAACAACAAAAAACAGATATGCTTCTTGTGTAACTTATAATGGATATAGGCTGGTAAGAGAGACTGGAGAACTGATAATATTTGATATTGATTTCCCTCCTTTCTTCCTTCTTTTTTTTCCTTCCTTCCTCCTCCCTCTTTTCCTCCCTCCCTTCTTCCCCACCCTCACTTCCCATCCTTTAAAAGGACTCAAGAATGAGGTATTTTGGAGAACAAAACTAAACACAAAATTCATCAAGATGTGCCTATTTAGATCATTTTTGGGGCCAGCTCTGTAGTCTTGCACACATTACTCCCAAGGAAGCCAATGGGAGTGTTATCAGTGACTTTCTTCAACCTAGGCTCATGATCAACTTACTATGTATTTCATATAGTTGCAGAGAAAGGGCAAAATACAGCAGAAGCCATGTCCTTTGGCCTGATCTCCTACCTAAATGTTCTTTTTTTCTGAACAGTGAGGATTTCAGTCCAGGGAACATTACTTCTGGCAGTACCATCCCTTGCTATGACATTAAAGCTACCATTTGTACCTGCTTCACAGGTCCTTTACTACCCAGTAAGACATACACCTCTCACCGTCATTTTCTCTGCACTTAGGAATTAAGGCAAGTCCAATTCTCCACATTGCCTGTTCCATATATCACCATGGAAATGAATAACATTGGATTGAAAATAGCTTTCATCTAACAAGGATTTTTTTGTATATCATTAACAGTAATTTTTAAAAAAATGCTCCTCCCCCATGAAGAAATCACACAATTAGGCTTCATAGAACCTGTAGTTGGCTTGCTTGTTGGTTTTCCAGCACCCAAATGACAAACAAGAAGAAGCCAATGCCAGGCAAACATTACAATGAAGCTAAGAAGTTCAAGAAGATACAACATAGTTATCACAATAGATGGTTACTTTTTCTTGAACACATCAAAATGTTTTTTTCTTATATATCTATAAATGAAATCCTTGTGTCGTTGCATGTGTGCTCATTTGAAAAACCTCCAGAGAAATCAATAACAAGAGGTCAGTTATAGTGAAAACCTGCTCAAAAAGAGATTTTAAGAAATGCCAATTCACGAGGTCAATAACTCATTGATTTTTTTCTTACACTATTGAATATAAGTAGTATAAGAAAAAAAGATCACTGAGTTATTGAACTTGTGAATTTGTGTATATGCTTGTATATATGTTCCAATTTAAATATGTTCCAGCTATACATGTATATATATATATTCCAATTGTACATATGTTTACATATACATATTTTTTTCCAATTTAAAATATTTCAGGGGGAAAGAGACAATAGAAACCATAGTCTGAAGGGTTGGGGGAAGGGCATGATTTGTCTATCTGAAATATTTGGGAAAGCAGACTGTAAGAGTTGACTAAGTAAATCAACAAGTACAATCAGATCCTTCATTTTTAAAAAGTTGCTACCATGGGGGTGGCTAGGTGGTGCAGTGAATAGAGCACTGGCCCTGGAGTCAGGGGGACCTGAATTCAAATCCGGCTTCAGACACTTAACACAAAAACTAGCCATGTGACCTTGGGCAAGTCACTTAACCCCAGTTGCCCTTCAAAAAGCAAAAGAAAAAAGAAAAAAAAGTTGCTACCACATATTTTAAACTCTAAAATATTTTAAATCAAGTTTAGTCAATTGGACTTACTTAATATTTCACGTTAAGGTTTTTATCTGAAAATCAGAGATGTGTGTGTGTATGTATGTGTATGTGTATGTGTGTGTGTGTACAACTGTTTTGGTTCACTGTATATGGCCAGAAACATATGGAGCTGATATATATACATAAACATTACTCTGTACATATGCAGACCTAGCCATCTTATCATATATACTATCCCACCTGTACACCATTTTTTGATTCCTTTTTTAAAGTGGTGTAGTGGAAAGCACTGACTGGCCTTGAGTCAGGGGAGCTGGGCTCTGCTCGTGGCTCTCAGACCTGCTAGCTCGGTGACTATGATCAAATCTTTTAACTTCTTCAACCATAATCTACGGTTAATATCCACACTCCTTACCTCACAGTGTTGTTGAAGAAAGCACTTGAGTAACCTCACTAGTGTGATATAAATAAATTACCACTGTTACTAAGAAGAAAATAAATACAATTTTTCTGGTCATCAGGTTTCCCAGTTGTATAATCTCAATCATGGATCCTTTTTCTGGGTCAGTTTTTAGTCCCTAGAAGTAGGTGAATGATTTTTTATAATATATTACCTGTGCTTGTAAAAAGTTCATCAAAATTCAGACAAACTTTGAAAGCTTGGTCCTTACTGAATGCAATAATTCAATTGCACTTTACTAATACCAGGCTTAGGAGCTGGCCCGGGAGTGAAGAGGACCTGAGTTTAAATCTGGCCTCAGACACTTATTAGTTGTGTGACCTTGGTTAAGTCACTTAACCCTGTTTGCCTCAGTGTTTTCATCTGCAAAATGAACTGGAGAAGGAAATAACAAGCCACTCCATTATCTTTGCCAAGAAAACACAAAATGGGATCATGAAGAGTCCAACACAATTGAAAAACTCAACAATACCCAGATTTTTTTCTGAAGGAATTTAGAGAGTTTTGTTAACTTTATCTTCAAAGTAGCCTGGAGTGGCATTTGGAGAAAAGGTTGCTCCCTTTTTAGACTGGGTTATAATTTGGGAAAAAGGTATCCTAACAGGTCAAATGACTTGCCCAAGGTCCTACTTAAAAGTTTCTGGTCCAGCAATGCTGAACCATCCTTGGCTAGTCCTGCACTGTCTAGACCAGTGGTTTTCACTTTCTGAGACTTGGAAATTTCTGTGTTCTTTTGCCTGCCCCTGGTAAAAGGTAGGCAAAGAGTAGTGGGTCAGATACCAATCAATGGCTGCTGGAACAATACTTTATTTCAATGAACCCCCAGGAATGACTTCTGGGACCTGCCTCATGTGTGCCAGGGAACAGTTAGAAAAGCACTGCTCTAGACTGCAGGCCATCCCTCCGTCTCTATGAGATCTCCAATTTGAAAAACTAAGACAACTCATGGGAACTGTGTCCTACAAATGCCAATTAGCAAATGCAGATTTACTTAGGACTGATTGCTGTCTAATTTGGTTTTTCTTCTAGAAAAAGTCTATGGGCAATAGGAAAGTTTATCTTCTTTGATTTATGTCTCATTGCAATTGTTGAGATTAATCCACTAACTTGGGTTTTTATTTCACTGATACTTTCTTGTTTTTTTTTTAAATCAGATATTCATTGACTTAGCAGATGAATATCTAGAAGGTGGGGTCTTCAAAGAGTTCTGGTAAGGAAGGATGTCTTGATTCCTAGTCACTTGTGGTGACCTATCGTTTCTAGACAATGGCAAGACAGGCATCATTTTTTAAAGGGGATTCCTTACAGACAAATCAACATCTCCCTCTCCCTTTATTACTATTATTTTTTGCTGTGGAATTGGCACTCAGGTTTTTGTCAGAAGAAATCTGACACTATATTTATAGCTGCCTTAAATGGAAATACTGCATATCCTGTTCCTTACACACACACACACACACACACACACACACACACACACAAACATACACACATCAATAATTATGGTGTCTGGATTTGCTAATGCTGGAAAAATTTTAATGCATATTTTCTATTGGGTCAAAACTGGGGGATGGCGGCAGGAAGAGCTGTGACTGACCAGCCGTCTGACTACAAAATCGGGCAGGCCTTTCACATTTTATTAAGTCTCCAAAAGCCAATAAGTTATATCTACCTGAATCAATCTCATGTCAGGTCTACAATTGTTGCATGCCCTATGCTGCCTTTGATAGATGGGCAAGGCATGGTGGGTGGAGCATGGATCTTAATCTTGAAAGTAGAAAAGGCAATTAAACAGACACTCATAAATATAAGCCACAGCGATTAATTGTGATAAACATTGAACAGGTCTTTTCTATCCCTAACACTAGATACAAGAATAGACTTAGTTTTTCAAATGGGAACATGAAATATTTATAGAGGTGCAGATCATAATGACAGTCACTGAAGAAAAAATGTTTTCCCCCCCTTTTCCCACCCACCCTAAGCCCTAAACACTTCCAAGATTCAGTGGCATAGGAAGATCAGTATGTTCTAAGATAATATGCCTAATACAATTGGTCTTCTCTATTTTATGCATGGCCATTTCAAACAGTACTATCAAGTGGTGTCTGCTTCTTCTTCCTCAAGGATGTAGTTGAGTTTGATGACCGTGCTGATAAAATCCCCAAGTTCTACAAAATCAGCAGTGACAATGTTGATGCCGCTTTCTCCAGGTTTCTGAGTCCGGACCCAATGCATCATGGCTGGAAGAGCTCTAATGAAGAAACAAGAAAAGAAGTTAAATAGGGATGAAGAAAGAGAGGGGGGGGGAGAGGGAGTGGGAGAGAGGCAGGGAGGGAGGACATATTTCACAGCATTACAATTCCCAGTCTGGATTCATGACTGATAAAGTGGGTTTCTGTGGCATAAAGGATAGAATGCTGGAATTGGAGTGCTGTGATAAACTGAGAAACTGAGGCACAAAGTTCCAAGCATGGCCAATTTATTAGCAATGCTTACCATAGCCAGGGATACCTTGGGCATCTAGAGTAGACTTTTTTCTACAGTGAAAATATAATAGGTTACAAGAGGTGCCAAAAATCGTTCTGTGATGAAAATTAAACTAAAACTGTAATTGGTCTAGAGTAGAGGTAAAGGGTGGGCTTCCATTTAGCTTGACTCACAAAAGAAGATCTCCAGGGCCTATGACAATAGTGACTTCTGGAAATTTCTGTGTCAGGCACCTCCCTACATCTGAGTGGTTCAGTGCGAGGCAAAACATGTTTTGACCAGGTTGACATCCTCTCTTTCTCCCTTCCTCTATTCTGGGGTGAGATGGATTTGAGTCCAGGCTATAACCCAGAAGAATAGGGAAGTTAATCTCTTGCAAACTTGCAAATTAAGGCTTATGTCATAAGCTCTGATCCATAAGGACTGATTCTAGTTATTAGATATAATTCTCAATTATAAATAAAAGAAAATAAAATAGGGTTTAACTTTTCAATTTCACAGGAATCAGGAAGACCTGAGTTCAAATCCTGATTCAGACACTTGCTAACTGTGCATGAATCTAGACAGATCCCTCAACCTCTCTGTGCCTCAATTCCCTCTTCTGTAAAGTGAGAGAGTTGTATTTGATAAAATCTATGCCCCCGCCATCCAGCTCTAAATCTAAGGCCCACTGGACTTTCACAGACTTGGTGAGCCTTTCACCTTTAGCAGGTCGTACTAGTCACAATTTGAATGGAAGGGAGACAAGAAGAGGTTGGTATTCTATATGCAGGAACTGAAATCAGTATTATCTGTATATAGTCATTCCCTTTGGTTGACAACCGTATCTTTACAAGCTAAGTAAACCTCAGTCATTTATACACTTCCTATATCAGGTTGTACAGTGACAGCCAGTCGCCCTCCTAAAACACCCTTTCCTTTGAGGGGAAATGAATGGACTTAGGCTGTGACCTGTACAGCGACAGGCTGAGGGATTGTCATAGGAAAGAGTGAGCTAGTACCAGGTGCCCAACCTCCCAAATAAAGTTCCTTATATAAGAACATCTCTGGTGATCACCTCTCTCATGGTGGTGTACATGGAAACATCTTCCAAAAAGAATCACTAAAGAAGGCTGTCAGACTTGCTTTCTGGCTCTGCAGGGGCTAACAAACACCCGTTTCTCCAAAACTACATAGCAGTAAGGCAGGGCCAGCCAAATTCTCCATGTCTGAAGAAATGCGCAGAGATTTCTCTCTGTATGCCAGTTTATGCCACTTCAACCTCCAACATCCTTACCAGAGACCAGGTTAATGATTCCATTTCATACATAGTATATACAAAGGCAAGAGACAATATTTGATAACAGCTCTCTGAAGTCTCTCAGGAAACTTTAAAGAAGTTTTCCGGGGGGGGGGGGCAGAGACAAGATGGTGGCGTAGAAGCAGCAAAGTCCCGCAGCTCCCACACCACCACCCTAAACACCCATAAAATATGAGCCCAGACAGAGTCTAGGACTCTCAGACTCACAAAAATACAAAAAACACATCTCTCCCTGAAGGCAGCTCGGCAGCCGGGGCTCATCGCAGCTGCCAGGAGCGGAGGCTGGCCCAGCCTGAAGCCGAGACACCAGCCAGGCCTGGAGTGGTGGGAAAGAGCCAGTCTGAGCTGAGCCAAGCAGCACCACAGCCAGTCTTC
>CM053594.1:302662245-302714536 GCA_028646575.1 Pseudocheirus occidentalis | reverse complement strand
CATGACACTAAGGTTGAGCTCTGCTCCTGGGGCACAAGGAGCACTATCCCAAGCTTCTTGTGCTGGGGACAAAGGGCCTGGTCATTGGCTTTCTGTGCTGGAGCTTCTGGTACTGGCAGCTTGCCTACTGTGCTGTGGTGGCCCAGCTTAGTCACTCCTATTAAGTCCAAGTTTCCAGGGCTGGAGACCTTACAGATGGACTGTTGTGCCACCAGCCTCCTGAGCCAGGACTGCAGGACCTCAGCTGATGATCTGTGTTATCACTAAGAGCCCCCACCCACTTACCCAGACACTGTCTGTGCTATACTATGCTCCCATTTTACCAAAGTGAGACAGACTTTTCCTGAGATCCTTCTGAGTTATCTTAAACTGGAAAGATTGTTTAACTCTGATTTTTGTAGGTTCTGTCACTCCAGAGTCTGTTTAGAGGCTTGATTTGATATTGTTTATGAGGGAAACTGGGGAGAGCTCAGGCCACTTCTTCACTTTTATCACCATCTTGACTCTGCCCAAAGATTGATTTTTCATCTTGTCAAATTCATCAAATAGTATTCCTATCTATGATCAGCTAGCTCCTAATGAGGACAGAAGCTGTCTGCTAAATGACCCCTCAATTTCTTTCCTCCAGGAAAAATAAATATTTTAGGTAAAAGAAATGCCATAAAATACCATAGAGAACTTCCTCTAAATATGCCCCCCAGTCTCTGCATAAAAACAGACTTTTCATTGCCTGTCCTGAGCACAGAATTGGACTTCTTGCTTTTTAAGATGAATGAGGAGACAGAACATGGTGACCAAGCTGATCATCCCTTATCACCATGACATCATCTGTGAGGAAATAGGTCAAGGTCATTTCTATAGTTAGAAGCCTCATACTGAGAAGGCTACAAATGTCTTCTGGCTAGGAAAGGCACTATTCTTTTTCTTTTTTCTCTTTTATCATTACTAACAAAGTCTATTCCTTCTCTCTCCCTCCCTCCCTCTCTCTCTCTCCCTCTCCCTCTCCCTCTCCTCCTGGTACATAGAAGAGGCTTGAAAACTTCTAGTTGTATTCTTGGGACCAGAGTGTTTATAGTAGGAATATACAGGAGCCAGTTCACACCAGCCCTGGAAAAGATTATTCAGTTTTCTCAATGTGAGTATTTATACCTCAGAAATGGGCAAATGTTACAAATCAGGATTTGGTTTACTATTTTATTACTTGTTCATAGTACAAAAAGTGATGGAAAAAATATTAATAACGCAGATTAAATTTCTAAATGTGTCCTACATGCATTTTTTCCCTCTGAAGAGATGATTATTAAACATTTTTCCAGTACACCATTACATTAAACCCCAAAGCTGGAGAAGAAATGGCGAGCCACTACAGTATCTTCACCAAGAAAACCCCAAATGGGGTCACAAAAAAACAAACATCACTGAAAGGACCAAACAGCAATAAGAAACAACTCACAATCTCTAGGCCTTTGTTTCCCTATAAATAAAGATAAAAGGCCCAGATGAAATAACATCTGAGGTATTTTCCAGTCCTAAAACTTTATAGTTCTAAATAACAGTGATATTGGAATGGTATAATGAAGAAAGTTCTGCACCTGGGCTTTGATTCCCAATTTTGATACAAGCTAGACCTATGACTGAAGAAATCAGTAAATAATTGTGTGCCACAATTCCTTTATCTATAAATATGAATAAAATGTTTCAGCACCTGCCTCAAAAGGTTGTTATTGAGAACTTGCAGATCTTAAGGTTTTAGATCAGTGTAAGTTATTATTATTATTATAAATCATTCACTCCAATTGCATTAAAAACAATAATAATAGCATGGGTATATTCTGCATAAATTTGCACAGTCATATAGGGGAAAAATAACATGATTCAGAATCAGAGGTCTTGGGCTGAAATCCGAATTCTTCAATGTACTGGCTGTATTCTGTAGCTTCTCGGAAGCTTGGTGTCCTCTTTGGTTGATGCCTGCACCAAAGGGGTGCAGACCAAACGTGAGAGTGTGGGAATGATGAGACATGAGCCAGAGGGGAAGCTGTCTATGCAATCTATCTCTTTATCTGAGGGTAAGGGTTTATATACTAATAGCAAAAGCCATTACAGTGGGGCCTATGGAAATCCTTATCCAGACTCTATCCATGAATGGACTGGCTCAGTACTGGCCCTCTACATCTGATAAAAAGGTGATAAAAATATTCATTATGTTTACTTCACCAGGTTCTGAGGATAGCACCAGAGTGACATGTAAAGGTAAATTATTATCATTATTATCTGTCTGACCTTGGGAAAGTCATTTAATTTCCTTCAGCCTTACAGAATTTATGAATTAGAAGGGACCTCAGAAGCCATCTAGTTCAACTCATATGGAACCAAGAAAACTCCCCTGCAATATTACTGGAAGTAGTTTCTAGTCTCTCTTGAAGATCTTTGATGAAAGAGAACACACTGCATTATCAAGCACCCCTTATACTTTTGGAAGTAGCTTTTACTGTTAAACATTTCCAGCTAATTCTGTCTCTGCAGTTGCTGTCCATTGTTCCTAGTTCTTCCCTCTGGGCCAAGGAGAACAAGCCTCATTCCTCCTTTTTATGATCTAATCAAGTCTAATCTGTATCCATGGTGGATCTGCAAATTTTTTAAGACAGCTATCATACTACATCAATGAACCTCTACTGGAAGCTTTTCATTTTGAGGCTGAATAATCAACTTAACCTTTCATGGCTTACATAGTAGGTTTATTGATAAATAAACAATAAATGTTTATTGATTATTATTATTATTTTCTGTACAGTGGTACTACATATTATATTGTATTGTATATTATGTTATGTTATGTTATATTATATTATATTATTTTATTTTATATACATATGTATACATACATACATTAGCCAGATGAGGACATAAACTAATAAATAGTGATTGCCATTCTTGAATTACATAGTTTATAATCGTGACAAATGAATCCCTCAGTTCGAAGTAAAAAATGAATATAATGGAATAGACCAATCATTTCAATTTTTGCTTGTTTTTTTCTCTATGAAGTAGAATGAAATAAAGGTAGAAATTCTACTATGCAATATATAATCCCCCTATATAATTTATGCAATACAGATTATTGCTTACTATTATTGTTTTCTCTTTAAAATAGGAAGTATTATCTTGTTCTGCCTTTCCTGTCTGGTAAAGTCAATATTTATAAGTTTAAGTACTGAACTTTATACGTTTATTCTTATCAAACTCCATCCCTTTCAATTTGAACCATCTTTATGGCATACTAGTAAAGTCATAAGTCTCCCTGAACTGGAAAATTGTCCCCATATTTTCTTGAGCACATACTTAAAAAAAATTAATTTATTCTAAACTTAAATACACAATGAGAAAAGAAGAAGAAATATATTAAAAATTTAAATATTAACACAAATATAAAATAAGTGAAAAAAGCATTGCCATGTGCACAGTAGAACTTGTGAGGATTAAAAATATACAGTAATAAATTTGCATTTCAAGAAAGACTATATAATAAATACTAGTCTTTGAGGTCAGAGCTGTCCATCTTCTCTTTGCTTCCTTGTAAGTTTCTTTTCGTTTTCTACAATGCATTTTTTACTTTGTTCTTTTTTTTGGTCTTCCTTCCTCCCTAACCCGAAGCACATATACAATGATGAGTAGTATATTCTTGTGGTTACTATAACTTTAGCATTAGTACCACTGCCTTTACCTTTGGACTTTGTGGACTAAAACATGTTAAGATTTTTTTTTCCCTTGGGTGGCTAGGTGGTGCAGTGAATAGAGTACTGGCCCTGGAGTCAGGAGGACCTGAGTTCAAATCCGGCCTCAGACACTTAACACTTACTAGCTGTGTGACCTTGGGCAAGTCACTTAACTCTAACTGCCCTGCCTTCTCCCCTTCAAAAAGCAAAAAAAAAGATTTTTTTTCCCCAAGGTTTTTATTTTTGCAATTCAACAACTTTACTCAAATTTTCATTCCTTCTGTTTCCTTGACTTCAAAAGCAGGAGGGATATAACATCTACTTTAAAATAAACTTAGGAAGAGAGGGAGAAAATAAGCTTAGCACCCTGGAAAAATTGTTATAATTAGAGTTCAGAATGAGTTAATATTGACATTAGGTAAACAACTGCAATATTAATTAAGATATATGGTTAGAGACTAAAATACAGAGATGGAAATTCCATTCTACAGATTGGTGAAATGACATTAATACATAGCAGTCACCATTCCTGCATTACATAGGTTACAATCACAACAAATGAACTCCTCAGTTTAGAGTAAAAAGTGAAGATAAAGATGGAGCAAACCAATCACTTCAATTTTTGCCTTTTTTTTTCCTCTGTGAAGAGGGATGAAATAAAGGTGGAAATCCCACTATACAAGTCAACTTTCTCTATTCAGATTTTTCACTTACAAAGTCCGAAATTTTAAGATCTAAGTAGCTTTTGAGCTCTCCAAGCAAAACAACAAACACACATCTGAACAATTTCTTGAGAGATGAAAACCACTCTGTTCAGAGAGTGTTTTAAAAGAGAAATTGATTTCTTAGCAGATCTTTCCAAGAGTTCTCTTTGGGGCTAAGAAAAGGCAAAAGAACTTTCAAATCATTTTCTATAAAAAAAATCAGTGCAGAAAAGATTCAATTGCAGAAGTCTAGAGCTATCATTTCTCTTGTAATGTTAGAGGTTAGATAGAACATCAGATAGGATTCAGTCCTGCCTATGAGATGATTCATCATCCTATAAAATTCACCTCTGGTCCGCGGCATAGCTCCCCTGATAATCTCTGAAAGTCTGTGACTGAAAGAGCAAGAACCACCAATAAGTGATACCCTCCCTGCCAGCTAGAGAAATGAAGTTATCTCAAATCGCTAAGGCTCTCAGTTGAGTCGAGATAGGGATTTTGAGAGCTCGCATTTCTCCCTGAGGCCCATCCTTGCCAGCCTGAATTAACTGCACAATTACCCCAATTATTCAAAGAGATCAAAGGACCCAGAAGTGATTTAATGAGCCATCTACAGCCTTACTGTAACAGCCCTGTGTACGCAAACACGCCTGACGTAATCCCAAGACAAGCATATGCTTGCCTGGGACAAAATCAGCCAGCTTGGAAGAAGCATTCAAAGAATGAAAATGCAATGAATTGCAACTTGTCTTCCTTAGTATTGCGCTTTACAGACATCATCTAACCCAGCCTGTCAACATCCTCATGAAGGACAAGTATTTGGAAATACTTGCTAATTATACCCATTAAACCCTCCCTTGTAAAGAGCAACATGTCTTGAGAAGAATGCTTTTTGTCAGAAGTATGTGTGTATATACACATATATGTATATATACATACACATTCATATGCTGAAATACACACACATATATGTTTGCATATATATATATGTGTGTGTGTTGGCTTTTAAGAATGAAATAGTTGTTATTCATTAACAACTGGCATTCTCATAAATCAAGGTTACAAATTCTTAATTCTTCAACTGATAGTTCTCTACTCAAGAACTGTCAGTTGATATCCTGCCCAAAATTCATTCTTCAAATTAATTGTTTTCTTGCTTACTCATTAGTTCAGTGATTACCCAGTTATGACAACAATGATAAATATAATGGAGCCTTTTTATAATTCTGGTATTGGAAGATAGGAATTACAGTGTTGTGTGCTTGCCAAATCTCTTAGGGTCTTTTGCTGCTGCTGCTGTTGTTGTTGTTGTTGTTATCAGCGGGAGGGGAGGGAAGATAATTTTGTTGAAGTAACAAGTCTAGGGTCCTAGATGTAGGACTAGAAGAGATGTGAGAAATCATCTTGTTGCAACTGTTCATTTTGCAGATGAGGAAACAGAGACTCAGAGAAGCTAATTGACTTTTCCAAGATCACACAGGAAGGTAAAGTGGTAGAGCCAAAATTCAAGCTTAGGTCTTGTGATACCTAGTTCCATACTGAATTGAATTTTTTCAGAGGTCCTGAGTGACTCCTTGGTAGTAAACTAGGTACAGAGGGAAAGCTTACTAAGTCTTTTAATTAAATAATCTTCCTATTTTTAAAAAAAGTGTTCTTACTACTGCTATTCTCAAATGAATACTAAAGAGTTAGTGCTCCTACTTTCATTAATTCATCAAATATCAAGGATTTTCAAGTGCCTACTTTATGCAAATGAAAAATAAAGATAAATCCCAGTTTAGGGGCTGGGAATTAGGACCTAAAACTCAATTATTCCATTCATTCTTGGGAGTCAAGTCACAGGATCATCATGAGTCTACAATGATGCCAACATAACATACCCAAATTAGGGGGAAAAGCAGTCAGCCATCTGAGCTACATTATTTCTACATGACTTCAATAATTTTTTTTTAAAAGATGACAGCATCGGAATGTATTTCATGAACTTAATATGTTTCCTTACTAAATTCATTGTGTCATTGACACTTCAACCAAACTTTAATGCTAACACATCCAGAGAGGGATTATTTGTGTCCTGGATGAAAGTTAAGAACATGAGAGAGATGTTGCTTGACTCAAGAGGTGGTAAACATTGTGTTCTATCCATTGGTATGTCAGTAAGTCAGTTAATGCTTCAAGAAGAGGCAGTAAGTTAGAGGGAAAAGAGGCTCTGGATTGGAGGACTGGTTTGAACTCCACCTCTGATGCTTGATGTTTTTGTGACTTGAGAAAAGTCATTTAAGCTCCCTGGATCTCAGTGTCCTCATCTGTAAAATGAAGGGTTTGGATTAAATAGTCTTTGAGGTTCCTTCCCACTCTCAAATCCATAAAATACTGTGAAAAGATGGTACCATGTTCCACACTGACTCTAGAACCCTGAAAGCTAAAATCCCCTAATGATACATTAAATTTCCTTGTAAAGTCTCCTGGGTACAATAGAAATATCAGGGCTTCTCCTTATTTTTTCCTCACTTTCAGGCCCTGATGAGGGTGGTCCAACCTTATGATAATGCCCATTTTGCTTTGGTGGTTTTTTTACCATGTGATTTTGAAATACACAAACTCCTTATTCCATTAGCAGTAGAACATTTAAGTGACCCAGTAGTACCAGAAGATAAATTCGCCATTTTGTATGTCTAACTAACTGAACATTTAAAGGAATTTGAAAGCTTGTGCCCTTTAGGAGTATGTGAAATAAAATCACCACCTTTGCCAAATGACCAAGAAAGTGATTTGGGGAGAGGGAGGACAGAGAAAATGCTAGTGTCCAGCTCAACCATGCTTAATTCACATAGTTGCTTCCCAGCAAATGTAAAGAGTGCTTACCTTTTCTTTCTTTCAAGCTAATCCAATAGGCAAAGGAAATGAAAATCATTTCATATGTATAACCAAAGAATATTCCTTTGGTATGCAAACTGAGCATGACACAATGTCAAATTTAAAAGCACGTTGTTTCCCTTCAAGTTTTTTGTGCCTATTGAATCCAAGAAATACAATATGCATTCACCAGAACAATATTGTCAAAGGCAGCCCTCTGATCCACACCTCACCAATTTCCTTGCATTCCCAAGTTTATGGAGGAGAGAGAATGCTTTTAAATAATGGATTGTTTCTCCCTCCCTTCTACCCATGTTGGTAATTACAATGATTTTTCTTTTTCTTAGTTTTCAACTCATTTGAGATAATCTACGTTACTAGCTAGGAAAGTCCCCCTGGCTACCATTATCAAAGTCAAGCAGACAGAATGTTGTGCTTTTGTGGGTGATGTCTCTGGAAACCTCAAGTTACTTCCTCAGAATGATGCCTGTATTCTGGCCAATATTCCAATTCAAGGAACCATCTCCCCACCAGTGAATAGACACATTTTCATTTTTATTGTTTAGTCATTGGTTAACTGCTAGAGCATAGTGTGACTTCTATTAAAATAAGCAAAATGAATATGCTCCTGATAGATAAACACAAAAACTTAAACGTACTGGGGAGTGGGAAGAGTCTACTTTTGCCATTCCCAGGGAATTAGAAATATTTAAGTTATTGTATGCTTGCGATCAAGGCACTTTGTGATTTAGTTCCATCCTGCTTTTCCAGTTTGGTTTTGGGCTATTCCTTTTCATATATTTTAAATGCCAGAAGGAGTACCAGCTCTAGAGCCAAGGGTGCTGAATTCAAATGTGATTTTAGCACTTAATGCCTATGTGATCTTGGGCAAAATCACATAACTCCCTAAACCTCAGTTTCCTCATCTGGAAAATGAGGGAATTGGACTAGATGACTTCAAAGATTTAGATTTATGATTATGAAGTTGTGGGTTGTTGTTGAGTTGTTCCAGTCATGTCTGACTCACCATGACACCATTTGGGGTTTTCTTGGCAAAGATGCTGCAGGGGTTTTCAATTTCCTTCTCCAGTATGTTTTAAAGATAAGGAAACTGAGACAAATAGCATTAAGTGACTTGCCCAGGGTCACACAGCTAATAAATGTCTGAGACTGGATCTGAACTCAGGTCCTCCTGATTCCAGGCCTGGCACTCTATCTTAGCTGTTCCCTATGATCCTAAAACTCTTTCCTAATCTGTCCCTGTCCCTGCCCCAGTGTTTCTGTACATGTCATCCCTTATGCCTGAAATAGACTCTTCCCATTCTCCCTTCTCTTCATTTGTTGATATTCTTCTTCTCTTTCAAAGCCCAATGCAGAGGCTCCTGATTCCTCCTCCAGGAAATCTTCTGTGATGCCTCCAGGTAGAAGGTCCCCCTTCTTGAAAACTCTCAGTCCATTCTGTTGGAATGCCATCCATACATTTAATAATCTTTATGATTTTATCTATTATAATTATTTGTGTCCATGTCACCTCCCTTCACATTTCCTGAGATACCATCTTTGCTTTCATTTCTTATTGATTGGTATATGCCACATCCCTATTAGAACAGAAGATTCCTGAAGACAGAGATTGGGTCCTTACAACTCCAGGGCCAAGCTGGGTAACTTTCACCTGATAGGCTCGAGGAATGTTTCATGACTTGAGTAAAACCATTTCAATCTAATTCCCCTGACACTAATCATCTGAAACAAACAATTTGGGTTTCTCAAGGTTAGGGTGATTTTTGTTTTGATTTGTCTCGCTTTGCTTTTTGTCTGGATCTGGGCTTTCCGTTGCCTGATGTAGACGTTCTGTTCACTCATGCAGACCAGCACTTCTCGCAGCTTGTACTCTTAGAGATGTCTAGGGCATTGGGAAGTTAAGCAATTTGTGGGGAGTCACAGAGCCAGTATTTTTCTGCAGGAGGACTTAAACCCAGGTCTTCGTGATTTCAAGACCAGTCTAAAAAAATCAGCAACAACAATAACAGCCATTTAAGTCTTGCAAAGTGCTTTCAAGTGTTGTTTCTCATTTGTTCTTCACAACACTTTGTGAGGCAGGCACTATTAGCATCCCCATTTTACAGATGAGGAAACTGAGTCTGACTAGAGGACCTGCCTAGAGTCCCACAACTAGTAAGTATCTGAGACAGAATCTGAACTCAGATCTTACTGACTTCAAGTCTGTCTATTGACCACCTAGTTGTTTCTACGCATGACCCCACAGTGCCATAAAAATGATCATTTGATTATATGTCATATTGTATTTTGCTCCCTGTTTTGTTTGTTTATAATGAGAAATTCTGGTTCCATAGACCAGAGATGAGTTCACATTACTACTTTCACTTGTCATTAGTATGACCTCAAGGTCCTGGGACCCAAAGAAATACTTGTTAATGGTAAAGTTGACAGATCAAATGGAGGAGATGATTCTTGTCTCTTACCCCTGTGGTTTGGGTGAGAAGCAGAAGATGGAGAGCATAGGAACATTGGGTAGTCCTTTGTTCAGGAAAGACAGAACACATCTAAATATACACACAGAGAACATGTATCTCTATGTGTATAGAGAGTACATACAACATCTCCATGTTATGTGGTGAACATATATTTAAAGTATAAATGCAGACATTTGAACATGACCTACTCTTGCCTAACCTCTGTCTGATGCAGAAGGGGCTAGTGGAAGCTATGAACCATCCTGTCACTTCCCACCCTTTCCCTGGACGAATGTGATAGACGGGAAGATCACTGCTATACATTTAAGAGTAGCGCTACAATACAGTAGGTCCCATGGGACAGAGACTCAACCTGTGATTTCATTGGTGTTGGGATCTGGAGACTCCCTCTACCAGTGCAGCCTTATAGTCTTAGAGAGGTGCCCAAGGCATTGAAAGGTTAAGTAAATTGTCTAGAATCACACAGCCAGACAGTCAATAAGCTTTTATTAGGTGCTTACTCAGTGACAGGCACTATCCACTAAGTTCTGGGGAAAGTTGGAAAGTCAGGAAGTTGCAGTCAAGATTGGCAGTCCCTTTCCTCAAGGAGCTCCTATTTGAAGATAGAGACCGAGACAGGGAAAGAAACAGAGATAGAGAAACAGAGAGAGAGGGAGAAACACAGAGACAGACAGACAGACAGAGACAGAGACAGAAAACATAAAGACAACTAAGTGCATACAGAATAAATAGGAAGTAATCTCAGAGGAGAAGCCACTTGCATCTAGGGAGTCTGGGAAAGGGCTCTTCAAGAAAATAGGGTTTCAGTTGAGTTTTGAAAGAGGCCAGGGAAGTCTGGAAGTAGAGGTGAGGAAGTCATGAGGGAAAGCCAGAGCAGAGGGAAATGGAGTGTTGTGTAAGAGGAACAAGAAGTGAAGTATAGAAGGATGGTAGAAAACATGGAGAGTAGTAAAGTATAAAAAGACTATAAAAATAATAATAATAAAAGTTAAAAATACTATAAATGTATATAAAAGATAGGAAGACCAGGTTATGAAGAAATTTAAGTGTCAATATATGTCAGGGAGGGGCACTTAAACCCTGGTGTTTCTGAACCCCAAGACCAAAGTTCTTCTTATCCACTGTGCCATGCTATCTCTCACATGATGGATAGAATAATGAAAATAAAAAACATCTGTGATTTGCAGCGCTGGCTGGTAATGCTGCTGAGCAACCCTTGATACAGGTGAAGAAGTGACCAATCATATGCATTGTTGTCCTGGTACCTAGGCTTTTAGAGAGGTACATCTAATCCATCCTCATCTTGCAAATAAGGACACTAAGTCTGTAGTCCATAATCCACAGAGTCATTAAGCTCTACAGCTTAGAGGACATTTGGTTTAACCCTTTCATTTTACAGATGAGGAAATTGATGTCAGAGAAATGAAGTGATTTATACAGGTCTAAGCAATAAATTAGTTTTAGAGTAAGAACCAAAATCTCCTGATCCCTTATTTATTCTATTCTCTGTATAACTGTATATGGCTAGGGAGTGCTCTCCAGGGTCCTGTTCCCATTGAATGTCCCTACTCCCCAATGGTTCTCCACTTTCCACTTAAAGGTGGCCTTGGCTGTAGGTAGAGAATGTCAGGTCATGACACCAGCCCATTCTTCAGGAGCACAGGGAAAGGTTCTTTTTATGTCAAAGCATCCTAAGCTTTCTTGCTCAAATAAACCTCTTTGATGGCTGGACCAATATTATTTTCTATCTTTGTATCCCTGGAGCCTAGCATGGTACCTTTCTTTTCACCCCCTATTCTGGACTCTCAGAGCTGCTGGAGCTGCTGGATGAGAAAAGTGTGATAGCTATAATCCTGTTCACAGCTATGCTTTCCCTTTCCTGACTATAGCCATGACCCTGAAAGGACCCCATTCTCAGAACTGCGCAGCCTGGAACCATACAGGTACAGAGCCACTGCACCATAGAGATGTGCTCTGGGTGTACATGCATGTACACACACTTAACACATATATATGGTGCATTCTCCTGCTCCCTTAGCATTTGTCAAGGTGCCTAAGGCAGTCTGATATCTTCTTGTATAGCCAAAGTATAGAGATCATCAAGAAACAATTTAACCACTCCCTAGAAAAGCTCAGCAGGAGCAGGATACAGCCTTGGATCTAAATTCCAAGGCTTCGGTGTGGTAATGGTCCCATCACATCCTTTCTAAATCTATAGAGGATCTCTATATACCCACTGGGTACTACAAATTGAACTACACAGTCCTTCAGAAATAAATGAATATTTTCCCCTGAGCATATTATTGCCTCTTGGAACAAGATAAGGATCATAGATTTAGGATTAGAAGGAATCTTGAAGGCCAGGTACTATATACAACTTTTTGCTGTTATGGATGCTGAACCTGAGCAGGTAGTGTCAGAGGTGAAATTCAAATCCAGGTCCCTCTGGGTATGAATTCAATGATCTTACCACACTCTATCAGACTGTACCTGGGATGACAACAAATTGAATTAAAGGAAGGCTCCTAAATTGGAACACATGACCTGAATACTAAACACTTGAAAATAACTTTATAGATCCGAAATGCTTTATTTTCTTTTGGTGATGGATTTATTTTTAAATGAGAGCTACGTCGTATTGGCTGCAATTTTTCAGTCTGTGTTCAGATTAGCATCAGTCATCCTGGTGGGAGGGGGGATTGGTTTTCATATGAGGGAAGAGAGGGAGGACATTAAGTCTCACCTATATTTCCAACAGGCAGGAGTTGATATGAGCCTGCACTAATGAAATCAGAGACCATACTTTTACTGCCAATCACACTGTTCCTTCAAGGTAGGATGTCATAGCCCCAGAAATAGCTAGTGAGCTTTTTGGTTTTTACAGCTGAGACTAGAGGGAGCTTCATGCTGAGGGGGTGGGAAGAAGAGATCTTTTAAGGAAGATTTCAATTCACACTTGCAATTCCTGCCAAAGGCTGGGGGGGGGGGAATCAATTTCAGCAAGTAATCTGTGGTCTCTAGATATATTTGTATAATTACTTTTAGCATTTTAAATAAGTTAATTAGCAACAGGCTCTAATCCCAGCTCAATTTTATATATACAATGCCAAATAGTGTCTGGAGTAAGCAGAATTTTCTTCTAAAGATGGAGCATCCTAACAAGATCTAGTTAGAGAATGCTTCCAAGACAATCAGGAGTCCTTTTTTTAATCAGGGATTCTTAATCAGGGGTCCATAAACTTCATTTTTTCTAAAAATCCCGGTATTTCTATATAATTGGTTCCTTTGTAATCCTACATATTTTATACATTTAAAATATTATTCTGGGGCGGCTAGGTGGTGCAGTGAGTAGAGCACCGGCCCTAGAGTCAGGAGGACCTGAGTTCAAATCTGACCTCAGACACTTAACACAAAACCTAGCCATGTGACCTTGGGCAAGTCACTTAACCCCCAACTGCCCTCCAAAAAAAAGCAAAAAAAAAATATTATTCTAAGAATCTTTGACTTTGCCAGACAAAGGGGTCCATGATACAAAAAGCAATTATGAACTCCCAATTTAAGTAAACCCTCCCTTCTTTTTACAGATGAGGAAACTGAGACCCAAGAGACGAATGGTAGCTTGCCCATAGCCACATAAAGAACCGGTGGAGGAGTCAGGATTGCAGTCCAGTTCTTCTGACTCCCTGTGCACTTTTGCATCCTCCAAGAACATATCAGAGAGAGAGAGCGAGAGAGAGCGAGAGAGAGAGAGAGAGAGAGAGAGAGAGAGAGAGAGAGAGAGAGAGAGAGAGAGAGAGAGAGAGAGAGAGAGAGAGAAAGGGAAGGAGGGAGAGAGGGAGAGGAAGATGGAGAGAGAGAGAGGGAGAGGGAGAGAAAGGGAGAAGGAGAGAAAGGGGGGAGAGAGAGAGAGAACGAACTTCTGACTTTATTAGCTTTAATAATTGACAGTGGGAGTATTTTGTCAATTGACATTTTTAAAAATGAAGAGATGAAGCAGTTTTACCTATATTGGCAGTGGGAAACTTTTTGTCATGTGACATTTATACTTGACCACAGAGAGGAATGGACCAAAGAGAAGTCAGCTGACCTATCCTTCCTACCTGCAGATAGGACCAGACGTAAGCAAACTCATTCAAGTGAGGTTGAGACTCAGTGGCACCGAGGAAAGAGGGCTGGGTGTTGAGACATTCTCTATTTGGATTCTACCTCTACCACTTACACCCTGCATGACTTTGGACAAATTGGCTGACCTCACTGTGCCTCAGTTTCAATATCTTTTTAAAAAAGGTTTTTAAACTCGGCAGCCTCGAAGGTCCTTTCCAGCTTTAAATCTCTGATCCTATGCTATCTTAAAGAACTTCAAGAAGCTGTCTTTCATATTCCAGGTCAGTGTCTTCTCTGACTTATCAATGTAAAACTGAATTTACACAGAGTGAACAACTTAAATATTTATCTCAAAAGTACTTGGGGCACATATCAAATAACTATAAAAAACATTTTTCCAATAGACAAATAACCTATTCAGTTGAACAGTGGTTTAGAAAGCAGTCTGGAGCACCCCAAGGCTAAGAGCTGAGTGATTAAGGATCTGTCGCATTTTTAAGTTTTGGTTCCCTTTAAAAAAGAACTCTCATCCTCTTCTCAAAGATCTTTTAACCTCTTCATTCTATAAATGAGAAAACTATAATCCAGATTCCTTTTCTAATTCATCTCCCCCAAAACTGCCAAATTGATGTACTGAATATAGGAGAGGTGACTATGAAAACCCTGAAGTGCCCCCACCCACCCACCCAATCAAGAATCTTCTATGGCTCACTATTGCCTCTAGGATAAAATACAAGATCTTCATTCAGACTGGTGTTTAAAGTCTGTCACATAAGCTCATCAGATCAAAGATTTAGAGTTAGAAGGAATTTTAGAAGGCATTGAGCCCAACATCATCATTTTATAAATGAAGAAAATGAGGCTAGAGAAGTTGTGACCAAGGATCACACAACTAATAAGTAACAGAGGTGAGATTTGAACCTGGGTCTTCCTTGATTCCAAAGTCCAGCAATCATATTCTGACTCTGGCTTATCAGTCCAGCCTTATTTCATATCATTTTTCATGCTACCCTTCCACCCCTTCTCTGCCTCCATTGCATTCAACCTAGACCCAAGCTGCTCCCAGGATAAGAGAGTCCTCATTCTGCCTCTGTGCTCTTGCAAACTCACTCTCTTGGAACTTGGAACTCACTCTCTCTTTCTGTGTCTCTGTCTATCCCTCTCTCTATCTCTCTTCTTCATAGCTTCACATTGAAGACACAACTTGTATGCCACTTTCTATGTGGCTTTTCCTGATTCCCCCAAGTTATTAGCCCTTTCTCTCTCCAATTGACTTTGCATTACTTAGTATCTATGTTGTGATTACTTATTGGTATATATCCCTTCAACTCCCCAAGTCTATAGAAAAGTAAGCTATTTGAAGACAAGGGTTGTTTCATTTGTTGTCTTGCTTTTTCATGCCCCAGTGCCTATTAGAGTATCATGTATAAATAGGTACTTAATAAATGTTTTAAATTGAATTGAAAGAGCAAATTAGCTTTAAAGCCTGGCCCAGAACCCAGGTCTCAAGATTCCAGCCCATTCTATTCCTTACCCAGTCTCATTTTCCCCTACTCACCCTAATACCCTACCACAGGGTTCTCCACACCTGCCAATCACTTCCAGACACTCAGCAAAGAAAAAAAGAGGCCAGACTAAAGAGGAGAAAAGAGGTCAAATCCAATGTCCAATGTACTTTAATGCTGCCATATTACTTTGAAATTTTGTCTTGGGGAAAAAATAATTCTAAGACCACTGCTTGACCTATGCTCAGCCTTTTCCCTTTACTTCTCATTTTTTCTATGGCTGTAGATAAAGACTTAAACAATCACTTTTACTGACAACTGCTCAAGAGATAAACGTAAAGTCCAACTACTCCCACTTCCCAAATTTTCTTTTTTGCAGAAAAACAAAGAAAAGCAATGCTTCTTCATTTAAATTGCTTACTTTTCCCTCTCAAAATAGCTATATTTTGCCAAAGAAGAGATTGTAACTCACTGTAGATTTAGAGGAATGAGGAAATGCTAACGAAGGTAATTTATACTTGCAACTGTGAAGTCAATAAACATTAAGTATCTACTCAGGTTCCCCCACGTCTCTATCCCTGACTTTTTCCACCATTCCACACTGAAAAATAAAGGCAAAAGAGGGAATCATCTTACTGCATCAGTTGAATGAAGTTAATTATGGTGGGGTCTTTACTCCTGTTTTAGTTATTTCTGGCTCAGAAGTTTTTTAAAGTAAAGGATGAGTGTTCATTCATTCATTCAACAAACACCTGGGAATGTAGAAATGAAGGAGACAGGGTCTCTGCTCTCAAGGGTCTCCCAGAGTGATATAATACACACACACACACACACACACACACACGCACGCACGCACACATGCACACACACTTGCACACGCACACACTAAGGCAAGGTAGAAGGAAGTACACATAGATTGGCTCTAGGAATGCTGGGCTGGGAGTTCAGAGCAACTGCCCATAGCCCCATCCTAGCATGGCGACAGCTGAGAGTACTCAGTTTCTCAAAGCTGGGCAAAGCTGTTGCAATCTCTTCTATATTACTACTTAGTATCAGTGCTAGGCAGATGCTAGGTCTGGTGTTTTCATGTAGAATGTTTTTGGTGGAGACACAGAATCTAAAGAATATGAAGACCTTTGATCTCAGGTGCCCAGCTTCCCAGGCTAAAGAGCAAAAAGCAACTAAAATCTCTTTTTTCACTGGCTGCATGTTCTGCACAATGGGGAGTGACCTTGACAGTGGAGAGGCCACTGTAGAAGCATCATTGCTTGAAGAAAACCGATCAGCTATTCTGTCTCCACGGAAGACAGAACAAGAAAAAGCAACTTTAGATGTGACAAGGAAGAATTGGTTTAGACTTCAAGGAGCACTGCATGATACTGGAATGAGAAAAATTTCAAATCTCTCTTTTGAGATGTTTAATTCCAGAGTAGTCATTGCTTTGTGGCTGCTGGGGGGTACAGTCCTACCTGACTAGAAAATGGGTTAGAGTTTGAATGCAGATCAAAGCATACTTTTTAAACTTTATTTTTCTTGGGGTTTTTTTGGTCTGTTTTCTTTCACAATATGACTAATATGGAAATATGTTTTGCATGACTGCACATGTATAACCAATATCAAATTGCTTGCCTTCTCTATAAGAGGAAAGGAAAGGAAAAGAGGGAGAGAATTTGGAACTCAATTTTTTTAATGTTAAAAATTGTTTTCACATGTAATTGCAAAAAATAAAATATTTTAAAATCCTTAAACGAAAAAATAAAATGTGTAAAATAATTTTAGGAAATTTCATTTTATTTCTATGAATTCCTATGAGCCCAAAAGCTCCCGGAAAAGAGAAAAACCAAGTGGTTATAAATCTGTGGAAGTGACTCCACAGAATTAGATGTCTTCTCTCTTCACCCCCATACCTGATAGGGTGATGGATTTACCTAATGGTCAACCTCCAGATTCTCTGAGTTGCATAAGCCCCCAGGGCGGTATAACCTACTAGCAGAGAAGATGATGGACACTGTCTGTGAAAATTCTTTAATAGTGTCTTCCACTCCCCACTATGACTTTTTAACCCTGAATAGAAGTCTATTCTGGGCTCCCACATAGCCCAATAACATGGCTGTTCTATTGGCTGCTCAACTCTCCAGGGGGCTGACAGGACTAACAGCTGCCTGCTCCAGATAATCTAGCAGCAGATGGTACTGGTTTTCCTGGGTAGGTGTTGATCAGCCCCAGCCCTGAGAGGAACAATAACCCTGTTTTGTTGATGCTAATAGGGAGAGAGCTACGTGGATTAGAAACCTCTCTTTAAGATATAATGGCCTGTGCCTCCAGCTACTCAAAAGCATCTAGTGGCATCAAGCTGGAGTCATTATGTAGAAACAACTCCAGTTGTGAATCAATAGGAGTTTTGTTCTGATGATGCTCTGGGGAAGTTGTGCTTACATACAGCATTCTAGCCTCCCACCATCCCAAGGCAGCCTTAACTAGGCAAAACTGTGAAGGACCTGAAGTGTTTCTTTGGTATTCTCCTTTGCTTGGACCTTTTGCCAGAGTAATAAATAGGAATATTGGCACTGGAACAAAAATAGGTGAGGAGTAGGGCTACTCCCCAAACCTCAAGCCCCAGGGAGAAACAGAGAGGGTAGGAGGTGGCAAGTGTCAGGAAGAGAGTGTGGGTCTGTGGGAAGACTGACTAAGGGAAATGAACTAAGTTGTAAGGGATATATAAGGGTAGTGACATGGTGTAGGCAGAAGAGCCCGAGGGCACAAAGAGTATAGGCCAGAAAGCAGTCATCCTACAATCTCTAGATGTCAGTACTCCAAGGAAAAGCCCTGGTGGTCCTTCTAAAGTTACCAGAGTAAACTTCTTGGAGTCTGGAAGTAGTGTGCTGTTCTCTGGTTTCTTAGGAATTCTATGAGCATCCTACCTGGGCTTCCTCCTCTCTTACCAACTAGTATGATAAACTAACTCTAGATGATATTTTAAAGGGGACTGATAGATTATAGAAAAAGAGAAACAATTTAAGTTTTCATTTCTGTCTCAAGCAATTCATGTGTATTTCAGCAATGACCTTTTAATAAAGGTGCAATTATCATTTTTACAATTTATATGTAGGTCTAATCATGTCACTTCTCTCAAAAATCCCCAGTGACTGTGCATTGCCAGCTCACTAAAATTCTTCTTCCTTTGCTTGGTGCTTATGTCCTTCCCAATCTGGTAAGGGGAGAGGGAAGAAGGAAGGAAGCAAACACTTACTAACTACCTTCTATCTGCCCTGTGGCAATAAGAAATTCACAAATATTACCTCTTTGGATCCTGAGAACAATCCTGATAAATAGGTGCTATCATTATCTTCATTTTAGAGTAAAAAAAACTCAGGCTAAAAGAAATTCGGTGACTTGTCCAGGGTCACACACAGCTAGTAAGTGTCTGAGGCCAGATTTAAATTCAGGTCCCCAAAGGCTCTATCACTGAGCCACCCAGCTGCCAAATAAGATTATATTTTCCCAAACTAATTTCATATTTTTCCCTCCCTCTACTCTGCACTCTTAACAAAACGGACTATTCAGTATTGTCTGATTACAACCTGTACTTCCCTGGTTCCTTGCCTTAGCTCACGCTGTTCACTAGGCCTACAATGTAGAGCTTTTAAAGTCTAATACAAGTGCCACCTCTTTCACAAAGTCTTCCTTGATTATGTGTCCCTTTAAAACTAATCATTTACATTTAATCAGTTTTTCATGTAAAAATGTGTTTTATAACTATTTGTGTTTTTTATTATCGCCTAACAGACTCTACATTCTATGAAGGCTAAACATTGGACACAGTAGGTACTTAAATATTTGCTGAAATAATGTGCATTTCAGATATTGTATATTTGATGAAAGAAAGTCAGACATGTTATGGGACATGTGATTCTCAAATCACACTGAAGTGAGGGCCTACTCTGGTTATGCCAGGCTTTCCTAGACTTGGGGTGTTGCTTCCCTAGAATTAAGTTCGTTCATCTGTAAAACAAAGGGATTGGACCAGACAACCTTCATCTCCTTCTAGCTGTGAATATTAGAATCTGTTTTTATTCTGGAGAGAGACAGGCAGCAGGGAGACATATTGAAAAATTATTGCAAAATGATTACATATTGGCAAATAACCAAATGAAAAATCCAGCCATTTATTTGGATCTCTCCAGCTATCTGAGTGTTTGGCACTGTGTACAGAAAGAACCTGAGCTAGATCTGCAAACATTTTGCCATAAAAAGCCCTGATACTAAAAAAACCAAAAATAAACAAAAAAAACCTTATAGGAAATCTGGATAGACTTTTGAAGTGGGAAGTACTTGTAATTTAATAAGCTTCTGCATCTTAGCAATGGACTTGATTCAAGCTGCATACTTTTTGGGGAAGTGTAAAGTCTGTGGGGGTGTAGGTGCAGAGAATGGCATTTTAAAAATAAATTAAAATAGGTTTTTAAGAAACAAATCTGTAGGTGTTTTTGTTGTTGCTAGATTTTTTTTTTTGGACACCAGTGGTGAGGACAGAACACATACAGCTCCAACGTTTGGCTCTATGCAGTCAGACTGAAAGCTATAGCACCTAGATCTAAGCTGGATTTAGTTTCCCTGAAGATTTGCCCAAATCTCCAAATACTGTTATACTGAATGCATGTGTTCAAGGTTTTTTTTAACCCAAATATTAGGTATCATAAACAAAGTATGGAGAAACTCAACTCTCCCTCTCCTATATGCATCATCTATCTGTCTGTCTGTCTATCTATCTATCCATCTATCCATCTATCTATCCATCCATCTCTATATGTGTGTATTATATGTTCGCATTTATATATATGTATATCACATTTCATGTACATATATAACACTTAGATTATATAAGAGTGTGTATATACATACACACATATTTTTTAGTTGTTTTTCAGTAATGCCTGATTCTTACTGACCCCAAATGAGGTTATCTTAGCAAAGATAATGGAGTAGTTTTGCTGTTTCCTTCTTCAGTTCATTTTAAAGATGAGGAAACTGAGGCAAATAGGATTAAGTGACTTGCCAACGATCATACAGATAGTAAGTGTCTGAGGTCAGATTTGAACTGAGGAAGATGAGTCTTTCTGATGCTAGACTCTACACTCTATCCCAGTGGTTCTCAACCTTCCTAATGCCGTGACCCTTTCAAACTCATATGTGGGCATATCTGCATGTGGGTGGACCCACCCAGAGACAAATAGAGGAGTGGTGTCTTGGTTCCTAAGACCATTGGAAATATGTGTTTTCTCATGGTCTTAGGCAACCCCTGTGAAAGGGTCATTCAACCCCCAAAGGGGTCACAACCCACAGGTTGAAAACTGCTGCTCTATCCATTGCCCACTTATACCACCTAGATCTTTCCTTTACCTTCCCCCATTTTATAAATGAGCAGCTATACTATAAAAACCAATAAAAAGGATAATTCCAATATTCTCCACACACCTGATTGTTGGTGAGAAAAAGAAAGTCTCATTCTTTTTGCTTCTCTACCCCATTTTAAGTAGAGAAATAAAAAAGAATAAGACTTTCTTTTTCTGTCCTAGAAATCTAGAATACAGAAGAGTGAGAAATGCAGAAAATATAGAGGGAAAGGCGAAGGGAATTGGTTACCAGAAATTTGGCTTGGGTTGCAAATGTACTCTAAAATTTGGAAAGATACTTCACCAGCCAGTGTCATGATAAAGGAGAATCACTTTTGTACCATCAAGTAAATCTTACATCCTGCCTTTTATCTAATAGAATATGAGATTATTGAGTGCCAGAATGGTTTCACTTTTGTCTTTGAATCTTTAGTGACTGGCACATAATAGGTACTTAATAAATACTTGTCAACTGATTGACTAAAAGAACCATTTTCTATAGTTATTTCACTGAGATAGGCTTTAAACAATATTGTAGTGCAAGAACAGTGTGTGTTCAATTGGCTCCCCCCAATCCCACCCCACACACCCTGGTCTTTCCCATTTCCTTTTCCACTAATCAACTTCCCTGTGATATTCTCTAGTCTTCAACCAAAAGGTATTTATCAGAAACCTCTTATGTATAAAGCATTGTGTTAGGTGTTACTGTGATTAACTATTTCAACTGACTAATTTGAGGGAAGGTGTTAATGATTGTTAGGGGATATTCTTTCATGATGATTTTGATTATTTAAATGAAATAAATGAAAAAATAAATTGAGATTTACACTGAGAAAGTAACAGTTATGAAGTAATTATTTACTAAAGGCAAAAGCCTGCCTCAGTGTTGTATTTCAGCTTTTCATTTGCATGTGACAGGTTGGAGAACTTTGGAGTCAATGTTAGTGAAAGTCTGATTCAGTCTTAGGTGTTTCAGCTTCTTATTAGAATATGGAAATTTGGGAAACTTTGAGGTAATAATCTAGAACTCTGTATCCCAGAACTGTTTTAAGATCATTGGATGAATGTACTTGGACTGATTCTAGTTCAGCTGGTGGAGATCAGATTTTGGTTACTCATCCCGAGCTGGAGTCTTGTTTCCCAAGATGGGGACTGATTTCTGAACCAGGCATTGGTGTGAGAGTGCAACCCAGATTTATAGGGGGAATGTTATATGATCCTAGTTTTGGTTTGCCTTCTGTTTATTTTTTAAAAATTTATTAAGAAGTAATGGAGTCATGTTGGCTGGTTTGTAAGTGGGAAAGACATAATTGGGGGTTCATGAATTTGAAGTATAGTAGGAATAGTTACCCATCAGGGTTGCCCCTAGAAAAGTGAGCCCCCTGCCCCCTGAACCCAGTACACTAATACACCGTTGGTGGAATTGTGAAGTAATTCAATCATTTTGAAGAGCAATTTGGAATTATGCCCAAAGAGTTATAAAACTCAATATACTCGTTGACCCAGCAATACCACTATTAGTTCTGTTTCCCAAGGTAATCTGGGGGAAAAGGAAAAGAACCTCTATGTTCAAAAATATTTATAACACCTCTTTGTGGTGGCAATGAACTAGAAACTGAGGAGACACCCATCCATTGGGGAAGGTCTAAACAAGTTGTGGTATATGATTGTGGTGGAATACTACTGTGCTATCAGAAATGATAAGCTGGTTGATTTTAGAAAAACAAAGAAAGACTTGCATTGGGGTGGCTAGGTGGTGATGTGAATAGAGCACCAGCCCTGGAGTCAGGAGTTGCTGAATTCAAATATGGCCTCAGACACTTAACACTTACTTGCTGTATGACCTCGGGCAAGTCACTTAACCCTAATTACCCCGCCTTCTCCCCTCCAAAAAGAAAAAAAAAAGACTTTCATGAAATAACATAGAGTGAAATGAGAAAAGCCAAGAGAATGTTGCATATGGTAATAGCAATATTGTTTGAAGAATAACTGGGAATGACTAAATTATTCTGAGTATCATAAATACTGAGATCAACTACAAAGGATTTATGAAGGAAGATGCTATCCACCTCCAGAGGAAAAAAAATGGTATATATCTGTTTCAAATGGTGGCCTTCTCTAGTGCGGGGTGGTGAGAAAGATAGTTCAGAACTTAAAATATAACCCCCCCAAAATTAGTTTAATTTACAAAAGAAAAATGATCCCTAGCAGCCATTCTACCTTTATTATTTTTTTTTTTAGAAATATCAACCTGCTAGAATGATTATAGGTTAAGGGGAAATGAGTTGAGAGAGAGAAAGGAGGGTGATGAAGGGAATGATCCATGACCATCAGAACTGGGACTGTGTTAAATGACTAGCTAATTCAGCCAAATAATTTAAGCCTAGACCTTAATGCCTGGTGATGATTATTTTTTTTACATTTAGATATATTTGTAACAAGTATTTTCACATTACCTTCTCAATTTATTCCAGAAAATATTTGCGTTTTTATAGTAGCCTTCAACCTCTTAACATAAGTAATATGGAAATTTTAGATGTTATAACATAGATGGTGAGGTAGACATTGGTGGAGGGGGTGGGAAGCTTTCAGACTCCTTAAATAATAGTACTTAAGTAAGCCCCAGTCTACCTGCTTGTAAGTTTGGCCTACATACATTAATACAAATGACACATCTAGAAAGGGGGAAGTGTCAGACCATACTTCTAAAAGAGTCTTACCTTTCTGTGATTGTTTCTCTGAGACCACTGGCCACCCCCTTGACCACAGTACTAGCTTTGGGGGTCAGCACCACCTGAGATATAAAAAAAGAGCCCTTCTTCCTTCTTTCAGTAATGGATGCCTGGAGAAACTGGATCAGTTTTTCAGGGTCTGTTGTGTTGGCCCAAGGAGCTGGCATCATCTGCCCAGGCCAGAGAAAGGGCACCTCAAGAGCCACTGGGCTGTGATAAAAGACCAAGATTTGGTAATCTTTCTCCCACAGGTACTTCAGACTCACTTCATGGGCAAAAATCGCCGGGCACATTTTATTCCCAAAGATGTCTTTCAGCATTTGGACGAGTTTTTCGTGATGGTATTTCTGCATTCCGTAGAAGTGGTTGAAGTCCAAGAAGACCACCTCCCTATGGTGATCTGTGAGGAAGGCATTAATCTCTTCCAGGCCTTCATTCACTTTGGCACTGAACAGACCATGAGCAAAGTAAAGCTCATTGTCAGGGTCCCTGGGCTTGGTGGAAATTCGGAGGTCAAAGTACCGAATCCCAGCCCCCAGCTGACCAGTAAAATTCATCGTCTGAGTCGCTAACCATTTCCTCATGAGCTTTTTGGCCACAGTTCCAAATACAGAGACAAAATTCTGGACAGTTTCTGGTTGTTCAGGTCCTACTGGAGAAGCTTCATCAATGTAGAAACTGAAGGAATCATGAGATCCTAAAAAAATGACAAGGCACAATGCAGTTAGATGCCAGCATTTATCATCAGGGTATTATTTATCCTTCCCTTCCAAGGGTATTCCATATATTAATTTTCAACATGAGATAGGAAAAAACCCTCACTAATGCTTATCTTTATTGATTCCCACTTAAACAAGATCGCTTTTTAAAAATTTCTTCCTGATGTGTTATGTAGAGATCAATTTCACATCAAGAAGGGACTGAAAATTATAGAGAAATTTCTTCAGAGTGGAGTGTAAAAGATGAACACACCCTGGTCATACTACTGACCTCAGTGTGAATTCTGCCTCAGACACTGGCTGTGCAACCCTGAATGAGTCCTCTAGCCTCTACCAACCTCAGTTTCTCAATCTGTAAAATGGGGATAATAATAACACCTACCTCATAGTGTTATTGAAAGGTTCAAATGAAGTAACAAAAGTAAAGTACTTTGAAGACCTATATAAATGCTAGCTATCATCTTTATTACTGAGATACATACATGGTCCATTCTTTCATATAGGTGGTACAAGCAGTCCCCTATACAGTATTATTTGAGGAGTTTTTGAGACCATTTTGAATTCCACATGTCACCCCCATTCTCCTGTCTC
Organism: Pseudocheirus occidentalis; assembly: GCA_028646575.1. NCBI lineage: Eukaryota > Metazoa > Chordata > Mammalia > Diprotodontia > Pseudocheiridae > Pseudocheirus > Pseudocheirus occidentalis. Next base: position 302,689,721 of record CM053594.1, on the reverse strand, counting down.
CACTTTGTTTTGAAATCCCCATTAATATCTCTTTTGTTGGTAGGCAACAATGACCAGTATTAATTCTTTGGAGTTTCCATATAAACTAATTTAACATTATTCTCTCCGCACATCTCTCCCTTCTACACAAGGAAGGATCCTTGGAAATCAGTAAGATTTGAAACCTTGAAGGAAGAATATCCTTCTGGGAAAATGAAACCCATTAATTTTTTTAAAGACATCTGATAATGTCTATGCTCTCGTTCACACAGCGTGAACCTGGAGGGATAGATGACCATTTTAAAATAATCAGGCCTAATGTCAGAAATGTACTCAAATTCAATTTTAATGTTAAAAAAAATAATTGTTTTGTTCTTGGGCAAGATATATTGAAAAGTTAAAGTGAAGCTCATGCATATTGGTGCCTCCTACCAAAGAGAAAATAAGTATGTGCTTAGACTACAAAGAATTACTCATTGATAGAATTTGAAAGTTAAACAGGACCTTGGTGGTTATTGGGACAAAAAGAAACCTTTCTTTAACATCCCTTAAAAATGGTCCTTCAGCTTCTGCTTGAAGATCTCCAAAGAAGGGAACCCTACTGTATCTCAAGCCAGGAAGACTTGAGTTCAAATCTAACCTCAGACACTTACTAGTCATATGACTTGGGGTAAGTCACTTAACATTCACCTACTTTAGTTTCCTCAGCTGTAAAAGAGCATAATAATAGAGCCTCTACCTCACATTGTGTTGTTCAGGCATTTTCAGTCTAACTCTTCAGGACTCCATTAGGTTTTTCTTGGCAAAGACACTGGAATGGTGTGCAATTTCCTTTTCCAGCTCATTTTTACAGATGAGGAAACTAAAGGAAACAGGTGTAAGTGACTTGCCCAGTCACACATCTCACATAGCAGGCACTGTCTGGACAGATCCATTTGTTAAAATTTCTGTTTCCTGACACCAAGCCTAAATTGGTCTCTTTTCAGCTTCTATCCATTACCCCTAGTTTTGCCCTCTGGTCTAAACAGAACTAATCTACTCCTTTCTCCACATGACAATCCTTCATATGCTTGAAGACAGCTAACACGTTCCGCTCTGAGTCTTCTTCCCATGTAAACATTCCCAGTTCCTTCAACTGAATGTCCTATGATATAGACTCAGTACTTCTCGCATCTTGGTCACTCTCTAACTCATCAGCATCCTTCTGAAGCAAGGACACCCAGAACTGAACACTATGCTCCAGGTAAAGTCTAACAAGAGCAGAGAAACTGGAGGACTATCCCTTTCCGATTCCTGGAAGTTATGCTCCTCTTTTGCAGTCCAAGACCACATTGGTGATATCCCACCTCTCCTTTTATGCAATTTCTTAATAAAAATGTTAAATAGAACTTCTCATTTTCAACACCCATTTGTTTTCAGTGCATGCGCAGGGAGAACTGGCTGAGCCAGAATTTCTTGTGGTAGTCCATGGACCACTGGAGCCCCCCAAGATTCTGGTATGGGGTTCAAGAGGTCAAATCTATCTTCATAAAAATATTAAGATGTCAATTATATATTAAAATATCCTTCCTTTTTCCAACTATATATCTATGAAATGCTGAATTTTCTTCATATACTTTAACCAAAGCCAACAGATGGAATGAAGAAGCAGATATGAGCATCCCACTGCTTTCTATTAAGCCAGAGAGCTAAGAGATTTGCAAAAATATGTAAAATAATAAAAAAGTAAAATAAAAACATGTAAAATCTTCTTATTGATTTTTTTGTTTTTTAAAACAGTCATTTAAATTTAAAATATGGCATTTATATTAACATATAATTGGCTCATTATTGTCATTTAAATGAACTAATATGTTAATCATTTAAATTTTGAATATAGTAAATATTGATAGATTTAATACACACAAACTAAACTCCTTAGGGTTCTCAATAATTTTTAAGAGTCTAAAGGGGTCATGAGAACGGCTGGTCTAGGCTAAAATTGAGAAACAGGAAGTTTGCTTGAGTATCTCTACAATTTCTGGTATTGCTTTCCTCTTTACCTTTACCAAGTTCTCCACCCACACACAATCTCTACATTCTCCTTGGGTTATCCCACTCTGATCCCCTCTGGTCGTGATCTTTGCACTGGTCCCTTTACTGGAAAAAAAAAATTAGCTGGTCATCTCCCTCTTCCTTTCCAGTCCTATTCTCTGATAGTTTAACTCACTGGTGCTAATGTGATTAACTCCATTGACATACTACCATCAACCCTGATAAAAATTCTGAGTTGACTCTGCATTGGATCTTACAGACAGAGAGACTTATCCTTTAAAGGAAGACAAGGGTAAGGAGCCAAGTTGACTTACAAAAAGTAAACCAAGAATCACAAAGGTCAACAACTGTCAAATTTATGATGAACTTTTCTAAGCAAATATTTTTGGCTTTACTAAGATTTGTTTTCAAGCTCAAAATCAGATGTCAGAGGGCCAATGAAGAATGTTATAAATATCCTACCAGAGAAGTGTTGAACTAAATATGCATAATGAGACACAAATTTTTAGACATTAGCAATGTGGGAATCTGTTTTACTTGATTATATATATATTTGTTACAAGGGTTTGGTTTTGCTTCCCCACACATATTGGGAAGTAAGAAAACAAATGCTTGTTAATTGGGAGAAAAAAGAATTAAAGAAAAGCTTTCTACCTCTCTGAAAGAGAAGGCAGAATGTCTTGGAAGATAGTGGAAGATAGTATTTTAAGCCAAAGAAGAAAAAAATGGAATTGGATCAAAATTTATAAAAAAAAAAACACAAATGAATCACTGCCTTGGCTCTAGCACAAGTCTGTACCTTTATAACACTTAAGTTCTACAAGCAAAGACAAATCATGGAAAGTCACTGACTTTGAACAGAACCAGCAAAAGGCTAACATGACATTATTTGGAGTCCCTACAACAAATCAGTTAGTATTTAAAGGCAAGTCATCTCAGTGCTCCAAGTAAAGTAAAACTAAAAAATGGAAAGATGGATGAGCATCCCTGAGCAGCAAATGATATTTTCCAGAAGAGTTCCTTTTCCCTGACTTCCTAAGGATCAGAACCTATATCTATTTGAGTTGCTTTGTGTGCAGGAGTGAGTACAGAGTGAAGAACAAATGAGTATTTAAATAGTAAATATGACTTAAACTCATAGAATATTAGAGCTTATGGAAACTTTGAAGATCATCAATGTCTCCCCTGAACCTCTTTTTTAACAAATGGAGAAACTGAGGCCTAGAAAGATAAATCATCTCAGTCAGGTCACAGCATGAATAAGGCAGAACTGGGCCCTTTGCCCAGGACATTTCACTGCTGCTTTGGTGCATTTTCCAGCACAACACTGACTAATGATAATAAGAACAACCAGATGAAAAATGTTACTATTTGTGCCAGGGCTTGGGTTTATTTACCCGTACCCCCTTTCTGGCCCCCACACACAGCAGAGAAAAATGATCATGTTATCAGGGCCAAAAAACAAAATGGATACATTTTTATGATTTGATTTTGGTCTGGAAATTTACCCAACAGAATCGAGCATTTTCATTACAATATTGTGTTTTCTGCCTGTTGAAAAAGAAAAAAAGACAGGCCTCTATGACTAGGGGGGAAATGTGAAAAAAGTAAAGATTTTTCTCTTTCAATTTCTTTAAAAGTCTTTTAAAATTAATTTCTACCAAGCCTAACAAATCACTCTTGTTTTTGCTGAGGAGAAACCTTTGGGGTCACCAAGAAAAGGTTTTATTGTAAAGGCCCAAAAGTCTAATCTAGAAACCTGGAGTTAAAATAAAAAGAAGTCAATCTTATATTGTTTTTATGTGTCTCTCAATATTCAAAAGATGTGGGTACATATACACGCACATATATGCATACATGTATATATGTACATACATATACACACATACATGCATAAGCATATGCATACATATACGCATACATATACATATACATACACATACACATATACATACACATATACATATACATATTGAATAGGTATAGCCCTGATAGAGTACTGGACCTGGAGTCAGGAAGCTTCCTCTTCCTGAGTTCAAATCTGGCTTCAGACACTTACTAGCTGCATGACTCTGTGCAAGTCACTTAACCCCTTCAGTTTCCTCATCTCTAAAATGAGTTAGAGAAGGAAATGGCAAACCACTCCAGTATCTTTGCCAAGAAAACCTCTAAAAGGGGTCACAATTCTTTTCTGGATATATAAAAGCAGAAAGGCAAAAATATTAAAATTCATAAAAATATAAAAATTTGCTGATATATACATATATGTGTATATATCCATATATATGAAAAGGTTTTAATATATAAGTTAAATCTCACTAATTTGCACAATATAGAAATGCATTCAGAGAGTTTCTTAGCATGTTATTTGGCATTTCATTTTACGATAGAGGATTAATTAATTCATAAAAACTTTTAAGCACCTATTGTTTAAGAAGCATTGTACTAAAGCAGACCTGTACAACTTGGCAGTAGTTGGGGCCAAAATTAAAATGGGGTAAATGTCCACAGTTGCAGATAGGTTAGACTAGAGCCAGACTGGTAATGGCTGGTTGCCACAAGTCAAGTGACAAACAGGAGTGTGCGCCCTGGCAACCCTACACAGGCCTCCTGAAATCCTTTGGGGGCTGCAAGCCTGCTGCAGGTCGTATATTGTGCACGTCTGTTCTAAAATATACAAAGGAAATGGATTGTAAATTTTAGGATCTTATAGCACAGATTTAGAGCTGGAAGGACCCTCAGAGACCATTTAGTTCAATCTTCTAATTTTATGAATCAGGAAACTGGGGTTCAAGGAGATTAAGTAACTTGCCCAAGGTAAAGAATTAGAGTAAATATCCCATTAATTCAAGCAATCTTCTCCAAACAAACAAAAAAGGCCATCGTCTTTTTCCCAATGATGTGAAGATTTCAGGCAAAAGGTCTTCTGTATGAGGGTAGAAAGTGAAGTTGCTTTCTTTTGAGTAAAAATGGATGTCATAGAGAAGAGCCTGTGCTGAAGCTTCTGAGACGTGAGGCAGGCGAGCAACGTGCTCTGCAAACATTTTTTCAGCAGTCACCTATATGCAATCAGTTAACTAAGAGATGCCATTCAGGATATGAATGATGAGGAAATAAGGCAGGTTGGTCATGTAGCAAAAGTTCAGGATAACCAGTGGACTAGACTGAATTCTGCTCTGATGTCCACAAAATAACATAAAGATTGATTAGAAGGCCACTAGCACACAGGACAGATTCCTAGTGGAGAACCTATGGGCAAGAATTGTCCTAGGCAGGAATGGATGTTAGTGTGATCAGATAGCTGGTAATGTCAATGATACCACAGACGTAATGAAGTATTGAAACATCAAGTTACAGAGGCTGGGCAGAGGAAGAGATCCTAGACTGGCTTTTCTAGACGATGCTATAGAGTCTTTACTTCTCTTCTGTATATAAGATTTTGCTGCTAGCCATTCAATAGGAAGTAAAAAAGGAAATAAGAAATTATTAAGTGCCTACTATGTGAGATATGTGACTGGGCAAGTCACTTAAACTGGTTTGCCTCAGTTTCCTCATCTGTAAAAATGATCTGGAAAAGCAAACCAGTCTCATTTTACAGTTGAGGAACTAAAGTAGGTAAATGTTAAGTGACTTACCCAGACTCACACAACAAGTACGTGTTTGAGGTTAGATTTGAACTCAAGTCTTCCTGACTCTAGGCCCAGATTTCTATCTACTGTATGACTTAGCTACCTCTAGAGGGGGAAAAACGTCAATATTAAAGTTATTCTGTATAGAAAGTTAGTTTCCTCATGTTGGGACACAGTTATTGTAAAGATACAAATATTGGTCTGTGTTTATGAATGAAGTTTTCCTCAGAAAATATCTGCTCATTGGTTATCATCGATTAATAAAGACAAAGGGTAAAAACATAGAACCAGGACCCCGCCTTCCATGCCAAAATATAAACATTTTGGGTCAAAGAGATAAGAACACAAAAGGTATATGTGAAGCTGCACGCTTGGTCAGCTGTGACCCATTTATTCACCCTGATTGCTATTTATGAAGATGCTCATTATAGAAAAGCCAGAAAACTCTTTCCATAGGAGCCACATACCTATAATACGCCTGGAAGGCACAGCTTAGTTAGTTCAGGCCCTATCTAGTCAAATAGGATGCATCCTTATAATATCACAAAGACCCTGCTTGTCATCATGGATACACAGCTTCCACTGACAAGGCAAGAAAGGGGAAAGAACCTCAGACAATCAGGAAAGAAAATCTTTGAAAGAAATACTGGAGAGCAATTTGGAATAATTGAACTGTCCAAGCTCTTTGACCCAGAGATCCCGCCGCTGGACATATATCCCAATAATAATAGCTAGCATTTACATAGCATTTTAATGTTTGTAAGGCTCTTTACAAATGTTTTCTCATCTTATCCTCACAGCAGCCCTGGGATGTAGGTGTTCTCATTAGCTCTATTTTACAGGTAAGAAAACTATGGCAGACGCAAGCTCAATAGCTCACCCAGGCTCGCCCAGCTAGGCAGAACTGGAGCTCAGGGCTTCCTTGCCTCCAGATCCAGCGGTCGCATATACGTCAAAATAGTCAAAGCAGCATTTTCCTAGCACCAAGAAAATAGAAGTTATCACCACCAAGTGGCCCATCTTTTGGGAAATTCCTGGTTAAAGTATGGCATATGATGTAAAGAAGTATAAAGTATTCAAAGGAACACAGGAAGACTTACATGAACTGATGTAACACAAAGTAAGAACCAGGAGGACAAAATGTACCCTGATGTTAATGGTACAAATGCAAAGACCAGCCACAAAAAGTACCAAAAACTCTTATCTGTGAGAGCTGAATATGACTCTTAATAAAGGATGAAAAAATTAACCCTCCTCCGTCCTTTGAAGAGGTGGGGGCTATGGCTTTAGAACATTACATATACTGATAGACTCAACTGATGTATTGGTAAGTTTTCAGAAGTGCTTTTTTCATCTTTTTTTTTTAATTGCTAGCTCTCTAGAGTGAGAAAAGGAAAAGGTTATATTTGGAAATGAAGGTCATATTTGAAAAAAAACAGAAGACATCAAATTTTAAGGAGAAGTAAAAAAAGTCAGTTTTTGGTTTGGGGATTTGGATATAGAGTATATGGTTACTCATCATTCTACTGAAACAGTCACATTCTAATCTAGAGCAATCCAAATTACCTTATTTCTCAGTAGCTTTGATCTTCTTCCTCAGAAGGTTATATACCTCCCTGTTACAGAAATTGCTATCAGATGGAGACTAAATCCTGCCCCCTCTTCACTTCCTATATTCCATCATATTTATGAAAGATACATCTGTGGGCTGGTTCTCTGATTACTCAGTTTTTAGGTTTAGAAGTAATTTCCATTTCAAAATCCACTGAAATTTTGTTTTAACTGATATCAAAGGAAATATATTCATTCAACCTTATCTATGAATTTGGAGACAAGACAGATTGAAAAGGCCAGGACTCAACTTGCCCTGAGACTGACAATTAAATATATATATGTACTGGCCTTTGAATGATAATTACTGTTCCCCTGTTAGTCATCAAGCACCCCATGCTCTGTGCTTGTAGAAGAGACAGCTGGCCAATGTCTCTATGCTTCCCCCAGCTTCTCTGCTTTGCTCGTCTACTCTATTCTTATCGGCTGCTGAGTGCTTGGATTTACACAGATACTGCTTACAGGCAGCAGGTTTCTTGGGTATTGTATATTTCCATACCCCTGTAAGAATAGAGAAAACAGCAGGGGATAGGTGGAATGTTCCTGCTTTCAAACTGGGCAAACTGTGAACCAAAATAAAGCTGGGGTGGAGGTGGGGGTGGGGCAAGGGAGGCGAAAAGTGTTCAGGTTTATACTTTTTTTTTTAAACCAATAAGCATTTTTCTAGTAGATTTGCATCTCTCTCCCTTTCTCTCTCTCTCTCTCTCTCTCTCTCTCTCTCTCTCTCTCTCTCTCTTTCTGACTGTGCATGTATGTGTATGTGTTGATCTCTCTCATTTTACTTAAGGAGAAATAGAGATTCAGAATAGTGACTTACAGTGTTGACAGCTTCCCTCCCTCCATTTTATCATCCAAATTCCATCCATGCTATAAGAATCAGCTCGGCTCCCCCATGCTCCACACAGCCTCCTCAGACCACTTCGGTCCTAGTGATCTCACTTCTCTGAAATCCTGGTGCACCTCTTTTCTGTTAGTAGTTATCCTCTGGTACTTAAGAATAGTGGCTTGCCTTGTAATAACTCTCCAATATCATCCTGCTTTATTATTTAACTTTTTGTGTCTTATCTACCTCCCTAGATCAAAAGCCTCTTGCTAGATATTTTTTTATATCACTCAGACTCTTTTGCTGTGTAGTAGGTGCTCCCCCCGCAAAAAATTGTTTATTCAGCAGCATGAATGAGAACAAAGGTCTCCCAACTTATATATTCTAGCCAGTACTATTGTCTTAGATGAGCCTACCAAGGTAACCACAGGTGCAACAAGGGCCTTGAGTTTGTAGACAGAAGAGGAAAAAACAAATACAGAGTTTGCTAGAATTCAGGACAAGATTAAGATCCAAAGCTGGGGAGTTGTTGTCTCTGATTCATCATGGTTCAAATCCTGGGGCAGAAAAGGAGGTTGTGTCTGTGGATGATTAGGAGATGTTTACCTCCCCCTGACTCAGGAACAGTCTTTCATTAGTCACTGGGCTAGAGTGGGTGTGAGTCCCCATTCAGCAATAAAGGCAGTTCTATAAACTGAGGGGATAGGTTTACACCAGGAGTTCTTAACCTTTTAATGTGCATTTTGACATAGGTGAAGCCTATGGACCTCATCTCAGAATAATGTTTCTTAATGTAGAAAATAAATAAGAGCAGGGGACTCTACACTTAGGAAGGAACACTATGAGTAGGGGGCCAGAGCTATTCTCTCAATTCCTTTAAGAGTACTGGAGAACGCTGGGGGAAGGGTGAACTCTCACATACCTGGCCTTCAGGCAGTAAAGGCCACAGTATTTATGTTACAAGCCTAAATTTCCCAAATGAAATGGAGCTAGCTAGTGACAGGGCTAAACCTCTGTTAACATCCTCCTGTAGTCTCAAAGGTGACCTGAAGCAGCCTCTCAAAGGCTCTACCACCCCATAAGTCTTACCAAGCTGGAAAGACTTGAGATGTGTATGGTATATTTTTTGTTCAAGGATAATCTGGCTGAAGTTCAGAGATGTTCATCAGCAGATGGTCCACAGGGACACGGAATTTTCATCCACAACAAATCTACCAGTACCATGCCTCAGGTGTCTCCCCACTCCAGTCCAACCTCTACTCTAAGTGATCTTCCTAAAGCCAGGTCACTTCTCCCTCCCATTCAATAAACACGACCACCTCTATTATCAAATATAAAATCCTGTTTGGCTTTGAAATTCCTTCCTAACATGCAACTCCCCTATCCCCCCACCTATTTTTCTAGTCTTCTTACACCTTATTCTCCCTCCCTCCTCCTCCATACTCTGCGATCCAGTGACATTGGCTTCCTGGCTGCTCCTTGGGTTGTTCTTTGAACAAGACACTCCATCTAGTCTCTAGACTTGGTTTCCCTGTCTAGAATACTCTCCCTCTTCATCTCTGCTTTCTGACTTTGTAGCTTCCTTCAAGTCTCAGTTAAAAAAAAACGACAACTTCTATGAGCTTTCCTGACTCCATTCTGTTTTCTGATCATCTCCAATTTATCCTGTACGTGTTTTGTTTACACACAGTTGTTTGCATACTATTTCCCTCTTTAGACTATTATGCTTTTCTTGGCAGCCCCAATGGTTAGTACTCTTCTTGGCACCTAGTTGGTATTTAATAAATGCTTACTGGATATCATCTACTAAGGTTAGAGGGATTGTGGTTGGTGGAGTAAATGGCCATATTTATTAAATCCCAGAACTCTAAAATATTAAGCATTGAAGTAATAGGGGTAAGGGAAGCATAAACATAGGTTTTGCCCTTCTCTTCAATAAAGATGAGAATTTCTCTGAGAACTTAGGATCATATCTTATACAACATCTAGTTTCCCAGAGCACTTAATATGGTCCTTTTGCATATTTTGAGGACTCAATAAATGTTGAATGAATGAAATCATTCACTGGTTCATTCAACAAGCATTTAATTAGCACCTATTATATGTCAGGCACTGTGAATGAATGAAATGACCCTCCCTTATGATTTCTTCAGGAATGATGACTTCCCTAAGACTATCCTCTGTAATCTAGAGAAGAAGAAAAAAAAGATACTGATTCTCATGATTCTATGGAAAGCCAGTCAGGCTGAGAGTAACTGATTAGATTAGGAAATGTCTACCTGCTTGAGGTAAATGAAATTTTTCAGGGCATCATTTAGGGAAATGCTTTTTCTTACACTCCAGTGTCCCTGAAAGATATAGATTTAAGTCTCATTTAGCCTGAGAGGTGGAAGACTCTAGTATGGTGGTCCAGAGTGTGAAGAACAGAAGGGAAGGATATTTTCATTCATTCAAAAACATAACCAGAGCTCATTACATCTGGGCCTTAGAGATCAAACACAACTGTATTATTAGAGAAATAATGAAACATAGGTGCAGAGAAGTCAAGCAACTTGGTCAAAATCACACAATTAAGGTTCTCCATCCATAGATTCTAGCTGTATTCTTTACTCTATGGGAGCTTGCCTCTTTATTTATTCATTCAAGATCAAGCAAACATCATATATAAGGCAGTGCTCTGGATCCTACGTTGGGTGCAAAAATAAATAAAATGGAGTCTTCATTTTTTAAGGTGCTTATAGTCTGTTTGGGAATACAGGATACACACAAGGAAAATTAAAATCTAGGATGTCCCAAAAGTTCTAATGCCCTTTAAAACTATTTTTTTTAAATTTTTTGCTTGTCTTTTTTTTTTGGAGGGCAGTTGGGGTTAAGTGACTTGCCCAAGGTCACATGGCTAGTTTTTTTGTGTTAAGTGTCTGAGGCCAGATTTGAACTCAGGTACTCCTGACTCCAGGGCTGGTGCTCTATTCACTGCACCACCTAGCCGCCCCCCTTTAAAACTATTAAATGTTAGTGTTGAGAATCTTTGTAAAAGCTGTATAAGAGATGTTTAATGACAATATATGATCAAATGACAATTGAATGCTTTTGAGTTTATAGAAGAGAGAGTTCCAAGGTGTGTCCTGGAGCCAGCTAACACCAGATTGAGAGAGCCAGTGGTTAAAATTTTTAGTGTGAATATTTGAACTCCAGAAATCATCAGACACTACAAATCAGAGCTTGATTAATGGGTATTTTTTTAAACTGTCTAGACTCTAGACTTAAGAAAGGGCAGGGAAGTGGTACAGGAGTACAGGAGCAGCTAGGAGGCACAGTAGATAGAATGTGGGGCCTGCCAGGAAGACTCATACTTCTGAGTTCAAATCTGGCCTTAGCTACTTACTAGCTGTGTGACCCTGGACAAGTCACTTAACCCAATTTACCTCAGTTTCCTCCTCTGTAAAGTGAGCTGGAGAAGGAAATGGCAAAGCACTCCAGTATCTTTGCCAAGAAAACCCCAAATGGGGTCATGGAGACTTGGATACAACTGAAAAATGACTGAACAATAACATATTAATGATGAAGAAAATTTTAATAATGCAAACTAAACTTAAAAGTATGTTATGGTTCCATTTTTTCCCCTGGAGAGAGTAAGTTGTTAAACATTTATAAACACACTCCTGGAGAAATTATTGTGGGCTAGGGATGGTCAACAAAGCCTCAGATAGGTAGAATTATAAGATCAGAGATTGAGATAAAAAAGAGAGTGAGTCTAATCCTCTTATTCTACAAATAACAACACTGAAGGCCATGGAGGCAAAGTGACTTATCAATCATTGGGTACACAGGTAGTAAACTACAGAGGATCTGAACCTGTATCCTCTGACCCCAGAGCCATTTGAGGTGAGTTTTAAAGAATGAGTCAAGGAAGGGAAGGCATTTTAGGATAAACAAAGACACAGAGGCTGGGATGAACATGATGTTGGTTTGGTCATGTCCAGTTATTTGGGATTTCATTTGGGGTTTTCTTGGCAAAGATAGTGGAGTGATTTGCCAGTTCCTTCTCCAGCTCATTTTACAGATGAGGAAACTGAGGTAAACAGGAGTAAGTGACTTGCCCAGGGTCACAGAGCTAGTAAGAGTCTGAGGTCATATTTGAACTTAGGAAAGCAAACCTTTTTGACTGTAGGTCCCATACTCGATACACTGTGCCACCCGGCTGTATAATATATTTGGGGAATTATAAGTAGGTCAGACTCACAGAAATGAAATCTTTATGCAAAGGAATAAAATAAGGCTAGAAAGATAGGTTGGGCACAGATTTTCAAGAGCCTTGGTCATCGCTCTAAGACTTTTAGACTTCACCCTATAGATCAGCGGGTCCTGGGAGACTATTCAGACACTTTCTATATTAGCTTTCCCAGCTAGCTGCTGTCACCACGCTGCCTCTCCACACCTTATCTGAACTCTGATTGAGGAAGGAAACAAAGCCAGCAGCAGGGGGTCCAATCCCCACCCCCCAAACCCCACCACCAGCAAGGGATTTTATACCCGCCTATCCCAGCAATCAAGGTTATAGTGAAGTTTGAAGCCCTGCAGAAAGATGGGCCTTTTATAGAAGTGATGGAGTATGAATTAGTAAAGGATGCAGAAATGGGAACAGAATGCCCAGAAGATAGTGGGATAGACTTTTGCTGTAGTTTTCTTTTTCTCTCTTATATGTGTTTTCCTTTTTTTTTCCTTTGAGAGCAAGACATATCTTTTTTTTTTTTGGAGGGGGGGTGGTATTTTGTGTAGACGGACTTAGCAGCGTTTTGTTGTTCAGTCATTTTGGACTCTTTGTGTCCCCATTTGGGGTTTTCTTGGCAAAGATACTAAAGAGGTTTGCCATTTCCTTTACCAGCTCATTTTGTAGATAAGGAAACTGAGGCAAACAAGGTTAAGTAACTTGTCCAGGGTCACACAGCTAGTAAGTACCAGATTTTAATCCATGAAAATGAGTCTGACTCCAGGGCCAGAGTTCTATTTACTAGACCACTCATCTGCACACAGCACAGGGCTTAGCATATGTCAAACACGGAATGAACAGTTTGGATTTTGGTGGAGTTTTTTTGTTCATTTATTTATTTTATCCTTTTACCTGAAGCCAAGAGAAGAACTGGATTGGAAACCATAGTCATAAACTTAAGAGTCAGCAGGGGCCTTAGAGATCATCTAATGTGGTAACCCCTTTATTTTTGCAGATGTGACAAAGAGATTAAGTGACTTCTCCAAGGTCACACGGTAGTAAAACACTCAGCCAGGGTTCAAACCTGGATCTTGTGATTCTTAAGCCAATCCTTTTCCAACTGTATCACACCAAATAAGGAAAGAATTTACTTTTTTTTTTTAAGTTCTTTGGTTAAAGAATGGCTTCTGGGAGAGAGCTGTCTATTTTCAAATATAGGGTAAGTACATTCTGATTTCTCTCCCCCACAGTCGATTGCTCACTTCACAGCCTCCCTTTGCTTTAGTCTGTTAAAATGTACACAGTCAAGTCAGCTTTTGTTTTCTGGTGGTCTTGGAATGAAAGGCGCTTCTGCATAACAAAACAGAAAATGAGACCAGCAAAATGTCTGTGTCTCAATACCGTCAGAGAATCCGAACAAAAGCAACAAGCTGAGCCAAGCAAATGGTTCTGTCTGTCACCTGAACCAACTCAAGCAACTGGTCTCACAATTTTTTAATAACAACAATGATAATACCTTGTATTTCATATGGTCTAGTGGAGAAAGTACTGGATGGGGAGGCCGGAAAGACCTGGATTTGGATGATATTCCTGACTTTACTTAGTGTATGATGAATGGGCAAACTCTGTAACCACTGTGAGTCTCAGCTTCCCTGTCTGTGAAATGAGGATAATAGCTAGGGTTATTTTGAAGCCTCATTAAGATAATAGATATAAAGCACTTGACACACCCTAAAGTATTTATGACACATAAAAGCTGTATGACTGGGAAGTCACTTCACTTCTCCTTATCCCAGGTCATTCTCTAAGCTAAGGGTTCCCCAGATTTTGGGTGGCATGGATCCCTCTGGTGATCTGATTAAAGCCCATCGACATCTCAGAACGATGTTGTCTTTTTTTAAATTCGTAATTGATGAAAATGCTATTTTTCAGTAAGTAAGTTTAGTAAGTTCAGTAAGAGTTTAGTAAAAATAAAGATTTTTCTCTCATCTAGGTTCATAGACATTCCCCCTCCCCAAAATTTATCGTGGATACCCGAGTGTTCCATCGACTTCATATAAAGAACCCTTGCTCTAACTTTCAGAGAAGGTGTCAACTTGTGCTGGCAGAGGGAGTTTCCTCACTGACATTAGTGAAATCACAGGTCTGGTTAAAAAAAATGTTGAAATATTCCTCCTCCCCCCATCCCCAACACCTCCTCTTCCAGTTCCTTTCTCATCTAAGCTCATAACACTTAAAAAAAATTCTTATGTACTTGGTATATTCCAAAATTATATTTCAGTTATTTGTGTACAAATCATCTCTCCCCCATCAGTCCACTCTCTGACCTCTTTGAGAACAAAGGCCCCACTCTATTTATCTTTGCATATTTAAATTATTATTATTTTTTAGATCTACATCCTCTCTCTACCACCTCCTCCCTCCCCCATTTTCATCTTCGTATTTTGATGCCCTTCCTCACCCCATCCCAACACATAGCACTCTTCCCAGACTAGGTACTTGATAAAGTTTGCTAAATAAATGAACAAATGTTATATGTGCCCTAGGGAACTTGCTAATTAAAGAAACCCTAAAATAAAGCCTTATGTAAAGGAAAGATTCTTTTTTTTTTTTGTAAAGTGAATACACTTCCCTTAATTTATGTTAGGCTTCATTCCCCCTTCCCCCACCCCATACCATGAAAGTACTTTCCTTGCCCCAGAGACAAATCAGGGCACAAGGAGTTCAGTCTGTTTACCCAGCTCATCTGTGGTAGCTTGCTCTCCCTGAAGCCTGTTCAGCTTCACCTCTGAGCCTCTTGAGCTCAAATGTCAAGACAATACCAACAGGCTTGCTGAGCTGTTTCTGGAATCAGTTGTAGAACCGACAGAAAATTTAAGAACAGCATCCTTTAAAGGAGATAGACCTAATCAAGAATCTGCCTCAATAACTATCCCTTCAGATTCTTTCCATGGATGTGTCTTATTAAGAGTCAGTGAAAGAGGTAACAGGAAAAAAAAATCCGACACCATTCCCAGAAAAAGAGCACATCTTAGTGATTACTGTCTTTCCACAAGTCAGCTTAGCCCAGCATCTGGTCTTCTGTCTGCAAACTCACTACCATACTGAATCCCACTGGGGAGTTAGAAAGAGGAGGCTAGGCAAAGTGCTTCTCACTTCTCCCCTAATGGAACAATTAAAGAATCACAATTTTCCAAACTTAGCTACAGTTTTGTGAGAGTAGCTTCTGAAAAGGGAATATGCTGGCATCAGGCAAAATCTAACTCTGAAAGGCACAGATTATGTGAGACTCCCTAAGAGAAAAACCAGGCAGTAGTCAGGAAATGTATTAAGACCAATAGGCCCATCTGCTTTTGAGCCTCTGATTCTGCAGAGGAAGCCAGTTGCAAGGACTGGAAATTAGAGACGATACTTTAGAAAGGTAACTGATTCTTTAAATTCTTCAGATGCCCCCATTCTTTCTCCATGTGCATCAGTTGACACACAGACTCACCACCAGAGTCCCTACCAATTGGCTTCTCCCTGAATCCTCTCTTTTTTTGTGTGGCAATTACTTCTGTGGATTGAGCACTGGCCTAGAAATCAGAAAGACCTGGGTTCAAATTCTACTTTAGATAATTATCAGCTGTGTGACTTCACATCTCTGGGCTCCATTTTCCTTATCTGTACAATGAGAGCACTGGATTTGATGGTTTAAAAGGTTCCTTCCCAGTTCTAGATCTATTGTCTTATCCTATATTTTCCTATGACTTAGAATTGTGTCAATGAGATATTTCACATGTTCTAGGGCTTGATAATCACAGTTCCACAAATGCTGATCACCCAATGGAGACTGGCATATATCTGCTCTGGCAAAGGTCACCTGACACTAGAATCCATTTTCCATTGACCCAATGCTGAATCAGCTCTAACAATTCATACCCAAAACCTTGCCAGCTACTAATTTAATAAATAGAATCAGCTGAAGGTTCCACTCTAATGTGTTATCTATCTTTCATTCATGTTCAACTCCACACACTGAAATACAAACATTTTCTCTTTTTTAGCACCCTAATAATGTGCTCCATATTCCAGTAGCAACAATTCCAAGGGCTGGATCTCACCACCAGGACAAACCATTTTCTACCACCAGATAATTGTAGATTGACTTTCCCCCCATAAGGCTGTCTCCTTCCCCTGAGATCCTCAACCTTGAAATAGACAAAAAATGTTTTCATCACCCCTTTTTGTTATATAGTTATATTAAGTTTTTATTATTATTGAAGACTAACAGAAAATGTGGCTTTGTCATTTAATTGGCATAAAATGCAAAAGCATCATGAGGCCTTTTTATTACATCCATATTTGGTACCAAGTTATCACTGTACCTTCTTTTCTGAACAAGAATTTTAAAGGATAAAGAGTATTGCTAAACTATAAAACACTTCCTAGGTTGATAGTGATTCCTTAATCACCATTCTTTCGGTATTATTATTCAGTCAATACAGAATTCACCCCACTAAGCTAGTCCACATTTCTCCATCTGGTTCAGAAACTGGTCTTTTTGGCTCACTCCATTCTGCATGTACTTCTCTGCTTGGTTTCAGCTCCTCATAATAAGATACCCCTCTCAGGTTAAACTCATTACCTCTAATCTCATCACCAAGCAGCTAACTCAATCCTTGATTGACAGCACTTTCCTCAGTCTTCTTTCCCTTTTGATTGGAGGGCTGGAGGGTGGCTATCAAACTCCTCCCAATGTCTTCTTTTATGTAGGGCAGAAACTAATCTTTTCAGCTCAATCTACTCTGCACCTGCTGCTCTGCATGTTTCAATCGCACAGAACAAGAGGCCTCTAAACTGGGTACTCCCTGGTCTCCGTTCTCTCCCTCCAATTTCCTGCTTCTTTTTTGAGTATGTTGTCTCCTCCATTAGATTTGTAAGCTCCCCAAGAGCAGAGACTTTTTCTTTTAATTAATTGTATCCCCAGCACTTACCAGTTCCTGGCACATAGTAGGTGCTTAATGAAATTTGATTGGATTGGATTGGTGATAAGAGAGACCTAAATGCTTGGTGTATTATTAAATTCTGATTACAATGTTTATAATAACTTTTATTAAAAATTTTATTAACTTTTATTAAAGCCTAGAAAATGATGTTAGTATGACCTGAATTTTTTTTAATGGATTTATGCTGGCTTATAGAGATCACTGTTTTCCTGAGTGAAATGATTATTAGTAACCAATAATTCTGGGAGATTCAGAGCTCTCCCCTTCCTCTAAAGTCCTGATTTTAAAGTTTAGTCTCTTGAAGGACAATACTAATAATGAAATTGAATTAACTCTCCTCAGTCTTGGTCAGACCCCACCCAAACTTACAAGGAATTTAATCTAAGGTGGGGAAGCCCATTGGGTTCTACTCAAACTTGGGTAGAGATAGATCCTTTTGTCTAGAAAGGCGTAGAGTAGAGATTGTTTTTCTATCCAAGGGTGACATGATGTTACTCTCAGCCCATTAGGAACACCTACTCTTTGAAGGACAACTGCCTACCACCAGCCATGATTATCTTTGGTTTAAGAGAGACAACCAAATAACCATCCTCTTATTAATAACCTGCTGACTTTATTAATAAAATGATGAAGTTACCTAGAAACTGTTTCCCAAACCTTTTAATTATCACGTTCCTTTCTCAGTACTCACAATATATATATATATTTTAAAAATACCTTTTACTGATTAAAAAAAATTATATCACCTTCATTTCTCAATGTTTGCTTTCCCTCTCCCCTCTTAGAGAATTATTCCTCATAGTAAAGAATTTCTAAGGGCTGCAGGAATTCAATAAAACTAATAACATACTGAAAAAAAGTCTAAAGTTATACGTAGTGTTCTGCATCTATGATTCCTCACTCTCTAAAGAAGTAGGGTGGGAAAAAAACATGACTTTAATGGCGAATTCTAGAATTTCTCAAGGAATTGAAGTCAAGTTCTATAATGTCGATAATGGGAAGAAACCCTTTGTTCCCCTTTTTAAGAATTTGGAGTGCACATGCTCATCTCCAGTCGGCTCTGTGGCATCCCTGACTCTCCATAGTTTGTCCAAGATCACCAACAGGGAGCAGCTGAACTTTCTGTTCAGTTCACCCATTTCTGGTGACTCAGATTCATCAAGATCAGCTAGTTACTCTGTCTCACTTATCCTGCGTTTGAAAAGCCTGCAAATCATTTTTATATATTTGCTTCATACTTACTAATCTGAAAATCATTCTCCTTGGTAGAGAAAACAGAAGAAAAACAAAAAAATGAATCATTTTGCCTTGTCTCCATCCATCTCTCCATTATAAATTGTCTCCTCTGCTCTGAGCACTGTCCCTTCTTTGATTTTCTTACATATAATGTCCTTTTATTTTATTTTCAACATTTATCACCTTCTTTCACTTATTCTAGGCATTAGCATTCCTGCCATCACTTTTACAGAATCATGCTACTCTTTACATTCACCTTCATTTAACTACTCATTTCTATCTTCTTTCTGTGTCCAACTTTAAAAAAATTACATTCTGTGTAAGCATCAATGCTGAAACTATGACTTATCAAGATATGGATATACAGTGTAGTTTATAAATAGCTTTTGCCAAATAATAAGACTATATGAACCAGGAAGTCCTCATCTTTGGAATGGGATCAAATAAAATCTTGATAATGAGTGGGGTGCACTCTCTGCACCCTCTGTGAAGACTCTTCAGAATGAGAAGGGAGAGAAACTATCTAGAAACCAGAAATAGAAATTACATAACCCAGGACCTTTCCCCCCTTCCCTTGTTGTCATCAGCATTAGTTTCCTTTTAGGAGTTTTAGACCTCCACCCTTGTATACCATACCCTTAAAAGCTTTAGGTCCTTTTTCAGGAGTTTTGACCTCTACTCTTGGCTTGTGATCTTTTCCTCTCCCTTGCTTTGGCCATTACCAAATAAGGCCATGGATGATACATTGGCTTCCTGTCCCATCTCCCTGACAATAGGAGATAGTGGCAGGCTTCTTTGTTATCCACCATTGGGTTAGATTTCGAGCCTAGACTGAGAGCCTGCCTCCCAGCCAGTGGGAGAAGGGACAGCCAGGGGGAGGGACCTTGACTGCATTATTGTTCTGTCTTTTGTGACATGCCTCCTCTTCTTGATCCTGGTCATGGAGAAGACTGCCCTCTTCCTGTGGGAGAAGAGAACAAAACTTCCTCTTCCTTCCTCAAGATGCCTCTGACTCTTGATTTTTCTTGGGTAGGGGATTTTTGGGGTCCCGTACCCCACACAATGCGGATCAGTGTTAAGGATATCTAATGTCTATTGTGTCCCTCCCTAATTCATTTTCTGTTATTATAAGTCATGCCTTTCAGATACTTGTAAAAATTTAGGTACTAATATTTATTAAATACTTGCTGTGTGCAGAGACTAGAACTAAGGCCCGGTATCAAGAGGATGACCTTCCACCCTCCCAACCCACTCACATTATCCATGAATATCTGCAGATTCTCTCAGCTAGGCCACAGTCAATGCTAAAGATGTCATCCATGTCTCTAATGAGCTTGCAATCTATAGTAGAGGCACCAGGACTTGCATTAACAAAAATGTACAAAGAAAACACAGAAAGAGACAGATATATTTAAACACAAGGAGTATTAACATATTCACATACTCCAATACCAAGTACCATTTTACATGTTAGGGAAGGGGAGGGAATAAGCATTTTTAAAGCACTGATGTGCCAGACACTGTGCTAAGCATTGCATAGACACTATCTCAGACACTATCTGAAGACAAAAGCCCGGTGAGATAGATGCTATTGTCTCCATTTTACAGTTGTGGAAATTAAGGCAGATAGAGATTAAGTGACTTTTCCAAGGTTACAGAGCTGGTAAGTGTCTGAGGCTGGATTCGAACTCAGGTCTTCCACTTTGTTACCTAGCTGCTACCCCAAACTGGGAATTCAAAGAAAAAATTATTAAATACTCCCTCCCCTCAAGGAGGGACATTTTTGGGAAAATGATCTAGGGGTATGGGAACTCCTCTTCCCTCTCCTTTGCTGTTTATTCAGATATAATCTTCTTCTGGACCCTTTCCTTAAGAGTGGGGTCTGAGTCTATTGTGTCTCCCAAACCTATGATTGTTTTAGTTGCCTGAAAATGTTGAAGAAATGAATTGAATTAACCCAAAGCAAAGCATCCATAGGTGACTGAAAGACTCAGGGACAAATCACTTGTGTAACCATTTCTTCACCTGCCAACATTTTTGTCCTGGTGAAATCTAGTTCAAGATAATCAAAAGCAGTTCTTAAAGAGAAATAACAGAATCTTAGAGTTGGAAGGAACTTGAAGGTGTATAGAATAAACAAAATCCCCAAAAGATCTTCCTACAACACTGCAGACTCTTGACTACTAGTCATCTGCTGGAAGACCTCAAGTTGGGGAAGCCCATATTCCAATTGTTAGGAAATTTCGATCAAGCCTAAATCTGTCTCTCTCATTCCTACACTGTGCCTCTAGTTTGGTCCTCTGGGGTCAAGCTGAATAAGTTCAATATCTCTTCTAGCTTTTCAGGTATTGCAAAACAGCAGCCTTAGCCCTCTCACTCATCACCCCAGTTCTGTTCTTTAGGCTAAATGTAACAGATGTTACAAAAGCACATTGACAGTATGAGGGCTGGTGCATGGAACGAGGAAGGAAGTTTTATTGCCACATAGCCAGTCTTTTCTCAGTCCTTTGAGGTTTTGATGATACCTTTCTGAGCCTTGAGGCCTTTTCTGAGCACCAGCTGTCAACATGGTTTCCAAAGCAGTAGTTGGCAATGGGGATGTGGCATAAAGACCAAAGTCTCAGCTAAATGCCTCAACTGGACATACAATGGGAATGATACTAGTCTTAGCCTGGCCTGGGAATTCCATCAAGAAGATCTAAGGAACTTTGGTCAGACCAATCCTTTTGTTAACTACTCAACAAGCTATAAGTTCTTATTGTAAGGACAGTGTCTGCTTTCTCCAGTATTCCTCACAATGCCTGACACTGTGCAGCTTCCACAGCCAGGGCCCCATAAGTGTCTGTCAGATTGACCTGAATCCCAGCAAACACCATTATATTTTTCCCTCTGAGCAGATAAAGAGTGTAAAGGATAGAAAATGAACAGTTCAATTATTTATCTTCCCTAGATTTTAAAACAAGGAGGCCTAAGCAATAATGCTGTCCTGCTTTGTCCTTGAGTCTCTGACACTATTTGATTTTCTTTTATGAATAATGAAAATCTGAACTAACACAACACTACACTTAATCATGTTTGTAGCACAAAGAGAACGTTTCCTTGAAATATAAGCCTTTTGATTATGTGTTTCTTCACAAAACACCATTTCCTGCCAACAGCTGGATGTTTTCCTGTCAATGAGATACATAGGGTTTGGAGATTACTCATTCCTATATCATTTTTCCCCTCCTTCTCTCAGAGTTTCCTATCTGTATCTGCCTAGAAGAGTCGACCCTTTGCTTTGTCAGAATTAAATGCTGTGAGTTCTTCAGAAAGAAGTGACCTATAAATATCAAGTTTGTTCAAGAAACTGGCCCCACTTCAAATAGGTCCAGTCTGGCTGATGCCATGCCACCTTAAATTGATTTGGCTTTAAAAATAAAATCAGATACAATATGATGCCTGAGCTAAATTGCTTTGGATGTTTCTGATCAACACCTGAGCTCTTATTGCCTCTGTTTAAGGAAATAAGGTTGATCAGTTTGAAAGAGAGAAGCCAAGGCTTGAGGGGAGGCATAAACATGGCCTTGAAATATTAAAGGGTCCTCATGTGAAATGATCAGACATCTCTGAAACATAGAAGAGGTCATCTCAGAAGGCAGAAATGGGCCCAATAGGCAAATTGTAGAGTCAGAATTGGGGTTTATTCTCTAATGATGAAAGCTGTCTGCCTCTCCCCCCAACAAAAAAAAATTAGGTTATCTTGGGAGGGAGCAGATCCCTGACACTGGAAGCTTCTAACTAGAGGACAGCTGACCATTTTCGGCAGATATGAAAAAGATTCTTGACATTACATGTATTGCATATGTAATATATAGATATATTACAACATCTAAGATATGGGTCTTAGATTCTTTGAATCTGTTCATTGATTTCCCAACCTCAGCCCCAATGTATTAATAATATCCTTGGGACAGCTGGGAGGTGCAGTGAATAGAGCACTGACCCTGGAGTCAGAAGGACCTGAGTTCAAATTTGACCTCAGACACTTAACACTTACTAGTCATGTGATCTTGGGCAAGTCACTTAACCCCAATTGCCCTGCCTTCCTCTCTCCAAAAAGAAAAAAAAATGGAGAATATCCTTGCAAATCATTTGGTATGGGTTAGTTTTAGCAAATCTGTTTAAACAATTCTACATCCTCCCATCTAAAATACTCTAACTCCAGGATCAATAGCCAAGAGCTATGTTGGAGTAAATTTTAGAGATGATTAATCAAATCTATGCTGAGAACATAAAAAGCCTATACTTCTAGTCTATAGGATTCTATTGTACATAAAACAATCAGTGCCATCTATTTCAGTTAAAATAAAACCCACTGTATTTTTCTGCATGTAAAATAAAAGAAACAGTCATGACCTCATTGACTATTGCCAGAGTAACTATATATAAAAGACATGGTTAGTGTAAAGACTTGGGTTCAAATCCCACCTCTTGTCTACTGGCTATGTGACTGATACAATCACTTAATCCTTCAGTGATTCCAGATAACTTTCTAAGATTATAAACTATAAAATATGCAATGCCAATCTTGCTAGAATTTTCATTGGTAGAGAGAGTTCACTACATGGACAAAAAATCACAAATCATTTGCCCCTCAAATTAAAAGTACTCACATAAATGCAATATTTTGCCTTTATGAGACCATGCCATAGAAGAAACAACTGATAGTGCTCACAAATTCAAATCAGTTTAAATACTTAAACATTAAACATTAATTATCTACTCTGTATAAAATACTTCATCAGGCAATCCTCCCATAGCTGTGGCAGAAAGAGGAGCATAGGTGAGAAATGCTGAACAAGAGCAGCCAGGGATATAACCCTTAACCAAACAAGGGTCCAGAAATCACAGGTTATAGGACAAGGAAGGTTCTGCATAGACAGCAGCAGCAGGCAGATGTTCATTGGCTATCATGACTAGTCAGCTTTGTAATAATGTTCTGCCTATGCTATACTGATCTGCCAATGTGTATCAGCTGTTACCAGCATCATTCCATTCCCTATGGGGCTGAATTTGCCTGGGTACCACTGGTGAAAAACACGAGCCACATTCAGGGGATGTCAGTTATGAATCAGTTCCCGAGTATACTCTTCAGGTTCATACCCTTTCCCAGCCACCATGTGCAGCTGCTCATACCACTGCCATAAGCCAAACACACCCTAAGCTATAACCACCATTTGGCTTTCTATTAGGATCAAAAATGGTCCCCCAAATGGATGAATAGACTTTAGGGTTTTCATGAATCTTCCAGAACAATTGACTCAGTAAAACAAGTAGTGAATATGCATGAAGGCAGAAAGTTCCAAGCAGAAGGGCATGAGACAACTTGGGTGAAGAAAGGATGCTCCTGTCCTTTGATTTTTGAAAGAAAGCTAGGCCAAAGACTCTGTAGGGATATCCACAGTTGGTCTATAGGTATATATCCATATCCACATCCACATCCACATCCACATCCATACCTATGCCTATGCCTATGCCTATGCCTATGCCTATGCCTATATCTATATCTATATCTATATCTATATCTATATCTATCTCCACAGTTGGTCTATAGGGATTCATCTAGAGCAGTGGTTCTCAACCTGTGGGTTGTGACCCCTTTGGGGGTCAAATGACCCTTTCACAATGGTCACCTAAGACCAATGGAAAACACATATTTCTGGTGGTCTTAGGAATGGCGACACAGCTCCTCTATCAGTCTCCAGGCAGGTCCACCCACATGCAGATATGCCCACATATGAGTATTAAAGGGTCATGGCATTAGGAAGGCTGAGAACCAATGGTATAGAGCCTATTAGCACTCTATGATCCACCATTAGGCAAATTTGACAGTATCTATATCTATATCTATATCTATATCTATATCTATATCTATATCTATCTATCTATCTATCTATCTATCTATCTATCTATCTATCTCTCTATTATATATATATATATATTAGAGAGAGAGAGAGAGAGAGAGAGAGAGAGAGAGAGAGAGAGAGAGAGAGAAAGAGAGAAAGAGTTTCTCTTCTACAGACTCTGGTTTTCAGATGGTTGCTGCCTATGAACCCAAATGTGTGATTTATGAGGGGATAAGAATAGTGAGTATAAAAATTAAAGTTAGTTAATAAAGATTATTCACTCTGGGTATGTTTATAGAGTTATTGAATAGAATTAGGTTGTTATCATTTGATCATTTTTTAGGGCTTGGTTGCCATCAATTCTTCAAGAGGAAGAGTTTCCTGAATGTTTGAGAGTGACCTTACCTTTATTTCCACATCTGAGATAAGGGATCAAGTTTCCATTCAGTTGACTGGGGAAATTGTAGGTAGGACTGATCTACCACTGATTCAGAGTTTGGGCTATTGATCCTCCAGTTTTCTGATCTCAGGTGGCTCAGTGGAAGCATAAGACTACTGGCATGATGTTCCAAAAGTCACATTTAGCACCAGCAATTCTATCTAAGACCATGTACCTGCATTCTTCAGCCAATAGTCTCATGAAGGAGGTATATGAATTAATCTAGGACAGGAGTGGGGACCTGTTGCCTCGAGGCCACATGTGGCCTTTTAGGACCTCAAGTACAACCTTTGCATCAAGTCCAAGTTTTACATAACAAATCCTATTATTAAAGGGATTTATTCTGTGAAGTTTGGATTCAGTCAAAGGACTGCACTTGAGGACCTAGAGGGCCACGTGTAGCCTTGAGGCTGAGGGTTCCCTATCCCTGAGAGAACTAGACCAGTGCTTCTTAACCTGAGGCCCAGTAACTCAAACAAACAAAAACCTACCACCTTTATAACTGCATGTCATTAGAATGTATTTGCTTTCTAATCCTATGTATTTTTGTTTTATGTATTTAAAAGCTTTCTTTTTTTCTGAAAAGTGTTTTGTAGACTTCACCAGACTGCCAAAGGGTTCCATGACACAAAAGAGGTGAAGAATCTCTGATCTGGAGGAAGTATAGGGAACCAAGTTTAGGGTCATGACTCTTCTAATTACTACGTTTGTGATCTTGAGCAAGTCACTTTTCCTCTATAGGTCTCAGTTTCATTTGCAAAATGAAGAGGCAAGACTCTGCTAGATCCTTCTGTCCCAATCATTTTACTAGGGTTAATTGTTTTGAAATCATGGTAGCACATTTGGCACCAACAGGATATATTTTGTGGGACTGATGGAGTAAATTAGCACGTCATTTTAAAGGTCATTGCCCTAAAATATTGTTCAACAATCACCTGCTCCAACAAATCTTACAACAGTGGTTCTCAACCTTTCTAATGCTGCAGCCCTTTAATACAGTTCCTCATGTTGTAGTGACCCCCAACCATAAAATTATTTTTGTTGCTACTTCATAGCTGTAATTTTGCTACCGTTATGAATCTATCTGATATGCAGGATGTATTTTCATTATTACAAATTGAACATAACCCACAGGTTGAGAACCACTGCGGGCTTACAAGATTGTATTTGCAAGCATCTGGATGGGGCAAGGGTATCACAAAGCTCACAATGGCTCAGCCACAGCCCTCTTCTCCTCCTCCCCCACTTCCCCTAATTCACATCCCTCAGAGGAGCCAATCTCTGGAATAAGAACTTTGTCATCCCAGACCTGGTAATCATTGAACAGCAGGAGTTTTTTGATTCATTTTCCACAAAAAGGATGGGATCTCTGGCAAGGGAGGTCTGTGCCTGAACTTCTATTAAACGTTCCTAGGATTAGAGTTCTACAGCGGGAGAAGCTCTCAGAGGCCATCTGGTCAGCCAACAAAAAAGCATTTATGAAGTGTTTTCCAGCACCAGGAACAGTGTGCTAAATTCTAGGGATACAAAGAAAGGCAAAACCAGACTGCCCTGGAGGAGCTTCTGATCTAATGGGGAAATAAATGTAAATAACTAGGAGGATACAAAGTATGTACAGAGGAGATAGAAAATAATCTCAAAGAAGACAGGAACATCCAAGGCAGGGGCTGGGGCTGGGGCTGGGGCTGGGCAGGGAGAGCAAGAAAGGTACTTTCTATGGTAGAAGGTGGAATCTGAGTGAAGTCTTGAAGGAAGCCAGGGACACTAAAGGGCAGATGAAGAGGGAGAGTATTCCAGGCCCAGGGGACAGCCGGGGCAGAGGCACAGAAATCGGACACAGTGTCATAGGCAAGAAAGAGCAAGCAGGACTAGCTCTGTGGCAGAGAATGTGGAGAGGAGTCAAGTATAAGGAGACTAAGTCAGGTTGGAGAAAACTGTCAATTGCAAACAAAGGGCTTTAGATTTGGCACTGGGGGTAATTGGGAGCCACTGGAGTTTATTGAGTAAGGGGGGTGACATGACCAGACCTTTGCTTTTAAAAAAGTTACTTTAGGGGTGGCTAGTTGGCACACTGAATAGAGCACCAGCCTGGAGTCAGGAGGACCTGATTTCGAATCTGGCCTCAGACACTCGACACTCTTACTAGCCATGTGATCTTGGGCAAGTCACTTAAACCCCATTTGCCCTGCCCTCTCGCCTCCAAAAAACAAACAAACAAACAAAAAGTTACTTTGGCAACTTAGTGGAAGAGAATATATCAGAATGGGAAAGACAGGACAAGAAGACCAATTTGAAGATTCTTGAGATAGTTCAGGAGACTTAAAGTGGGGAGGTGTGAGTAGAAAGGAGATATTTATGAGAGATGTTATGAAGGTAAAAACAAGGAATTTGGTTGAGGAATGGAGAAGACATATAGGACAGGGGGCAGACTCAAGATGTCAGCAATTTGGGACAGAGCTTTAACCTTTGGAAGCAGAGTTCCACAGAGCTAAAGAGTCAAGCAATTGACTGGCAACATGAGCAGGCAAAGGAAGCAAAGTAAGAACAGCAATGCAACTTTAGATTCCTTTTTGGGGGATGAAAAGGATCAAAGCATGGAATGGGAGGAAGACAACACAGTCAGAACTTCTGCACCAAAA
>CM053594.1:302640462-302662145 GCA_028646575.1 Pseudocheirus occidentalis | reverse complement strand
AGAAATGAAAATGATGCAAGAAAATAATGAAAAGAGAGTCAACAATCTGACTGAAGAAAATAACACCTTAAAATAGATTAACTCAAATGGCAAAAGAGGTACAAAAAACAAATGAGAAGAATGCCCTAAAAAGTCAAATTTTCCAGATGGAAAAAGAATCTCACAAATGTTCTGAAGAGAATTCCTTCAGAATTAGAGTGGAGCAAATGGAAGCAAATGACTATGAGAAATCAAGATACTATTAAACAGTTCCAAACAAATGAAAAAAATAGAAGGCAATGTGAAATATCTCCTTGAAAAAACCACTGACCTGGAAAATAGATCCAGGAGAGACAATTTAAAATTTTAATTATTGGACTACCTGAAAGCCATGATCAAATGAAAAACCTAGAAATCATCTTTCAAGAAATTTTCAAGGAAAATTTCCCAGATATTTTAGGACTAGAGGGCAAAATGGAACTTGAATGAATTCACTGATCACCTTGTCAAAAAGATCCCCAAAAGAAAACTCCTAAGAATGTTATAGCCAGGTTCTGGAGCCCCCAGATCAAGGATAAAATATTACAAGCTGCCAAGAAGAAACAACTTAAATATTGTGGAAACACAATAGGATAACCCAAGATCTAGCAGCTTGTACATTAAGGGATCTAAGGGCCTGGAATATGATATTCTGGAGATCAAGGGAGCTAGGATTAAAACCAAGAATCACCTACCCAGAAAAACTGAGTATAATGTTCCAGGGGAAAATATTGTCATTCAATTAGGTGTAGGACTTTCAAGCATTCTTGCTGAAAAAGCTAGAACTGAAAAGAAAATTTTACACTCAAATACATGTATGAGAAGATAAACATGAAAAGGAATCATAAGGAACTTATCAAAGTTGAACTATTTACATGCCAACATGGAAAAATGATAATTGTAACTTATGAAACTTTTCTTAGTAGGAGGATAGGTGAAGGGAATACAAATGTGTATATATATATATACATATATACACACACACATATACACATATACATGTCTATATAGGAGGGTATACATACGTATGAATACATATCTGAGTATGTGTATATATGTGTACATAGAGAGCACAGGATCAATTGAATAGGAAGGGACAATACTTTAAAAGGTGAAATTCTGAGGTGGGAGAGGAATAGAAGGAGAGGAGACAGGGAGAGACAGAATGGGATTAATCATCTCATATAGAAGAGACAAGGGATAACTGCTACAATGGAGGGAAAGAACAGGAAGGCAAAAGGGAAAGAGTCAGCCTTACTCTCATTTAATTTGGCTTAGGGAAGGAATGACATAAACTCTAAACTGGGTGTCTTGCCACAGAGTTGAGTAGGAGGGATAGGGATAAGAGGTGTGATGATGGAGGGGAGGGCAGGTTGAGGGGGAGAGTTGCTCAAAGCACACACTTCTGTAAAGGGACAGGGACAGGGTAGAGAATAGAACAAGGGGGACGGGTGGGATAGGAAAGTGGGACATATAATTAGTCTCTCACAATATGTCCATTGTGGAGATGTTTTGCATAACTACACATGTACAGCCTGTATTGAATTGTTTGTCTTTCCAATGGGGGTGGGTAATGTGGAAGGAAGGGAAAGAATCTAGAATTTAAAGTTCCATAATCAAATGTTAAAATATATAATAATAATAGTTATTATTATTGTTATTATTAACTGCATGCAACTGGGAATTAAGATATACAGGTGCTGGGGTAGGGATATCCATCTTGCTCTACCAGAAAGCCAGAGGTGCAATGGTGGAGGACATAGGAGAGAGCAGATTGGGTGAGGGGTTATACAGTGGGATGGCTGTTTTGGGGTGGTGGATGGGGGAAATATGGGGAGAAAACTTGTAATTAAAAATCTCATGGAAATGAATGATGTAAACAAGAAGATAAATAAATGAATAAAAAATAAAAATAAAAACTAAATAAAATAAAAGAGATACAGGACAATATATTAAGGGCACTGTTGGGTTTAGTGAGGGGGGCTTAGGACCCCCTTTGCTAGGCTGCAATGAGGTTTATGAAATTTCCCAAGGTTTGAGCCTAGGAGTTAAATGGGCAGAAGCAGGTGTCCTGACTGGATTATGCTTTGGGGAAGTGGAGGGGGGGTGGGGTTGAGGAGACTGGCTCTTCCTACATTCTCTATCCTTTCCACCCTGGGTCCCAAGAGGGATAGGCACCACTCAAATGCTCCTCTTCATTTCTGTTTGCCTTGCCTATTCTGTGAAGTTCAGATTGGACTCCAAAGAAGGAGCCCTCAAACAGAGTCTAATTCAGGAGCATGCTTCCTAAGTCCCCTTGCTTATGACAAGAGTACCCTTAATGTATAGGTTCTGTCACAAGAGAACTGTCCACGAATGGAGGAATCACCATTCCTAGCCAGTTAGTTCATCCTGGAGGTCACAGGATAGCCCCTTCTTTGACTTAACTAAAGGGATTCTCTGTTCTAGGCAAAAATATTCCGCAATGTCCTGAACGTGCTAGAATAGCCCACCATTAAGACTTTCCCCCACCACCTTGTCTATGTCTTGAACTGTCATGAATATCCCCAAATGTGGTAAGTTAAACCACTAAATACTTCTAAAGCACACACTCCCCCCTGAACTCCATGCTAACCTTCAGCAGGATGCTTTCTTTTAGCACAAATGGTGATATTGTTTGACAGGCAATGAAACCAGAAACCTAATCTTCCCTTGGTCAGTGACACATTTCTGGAGCTTCTAATATCCCTGCATTGAGCTAAGAAATAAGTTAGTTTATCAACATTTCCTTAAAAAATACTTCTCAGGGGACTGAGTATGAGAAAAAGAAGTCAAGCCAGCTTGACATCAGCTTGACATAACAAGACATCAGCTTTTCCTTAAGAAGTGTGGTTGTCGTGGACAGAGGACCAGATTTGTCATCAGACAACCTGACTTTTGACCTCAGTCCTTTGGCTTATTGCCCAGGTGCTGTGGGCAGGTCATTTTAACTTCTCTAGGCCTCAGTTTCTTCACTGTAAAAGGAGTAGTTTAGACAAGATTATATTAGAGGCATCTTTCAACTCACTCTATGATACTGTGACTCCCCCCGTCTTGTTTATTTGGTATTGTTTAACTGGTTCCCTCTATTTCTTCAGCCTCCTTCTCCCTGGCTGTTAACTGGGTCAGCAATTCTGCTGCTTCCTCTGGAATCTCTGAAAGGAAGGTTCCATTCTCCTTCTCTCAGGAAAGGCTGCTGGAAGGAAAAGGTGAAGATTTCCAGTTGCCTCCTTCCTCTTGACAGAAAGGTGGTGGCCCACAGGTACAAAATGAGGCCTATATTTTCAGATATGACCAAGATGAAGGTTTATTTTCCTTGACTGTTCTTATTTGTTAAAAGTAGGGTCCCATGGAGCATATTTCATGGGAAATGATAGTGATATAAAAAAATCATGCATTAAAACGTATTCAATCCAGCCTTTTGTGGTCCTAGCTGTGTGATTTAGGGTAAGACACATAACCTCTTGGGACCACAGGAACTCTCTAAGACTCTGATTTACAAATGTTCTTGTCTTCTGAAGATACTCTTCATAGCCCTGAGAGGTCAGAGATATGGGAGAGATGTGCAGCTACAATGGTTAATCAGGACCAGATGTCTTGGCCAAGTGAGCAGAAGCCTCCAGCAAGGTAACTGGAATTTCTATACTTCTACCAATATTCTACCAAAAGGAAGTCTCAAATCTCTTCTCCTATTACCTTCCCTCCCCCACCTTCCCCAATGCAACACCATATATTCTGCCAGAAACTGGGGGAAGAGAGTATAAAGAAGATACTTGTATAGTTTGCATTTTGTTTTGTTTCAAAAGACTTAGGTCTGAGTTCTAACTCTGATATTTAATAATATTCCACCCCACCCCACCCCACTGTCATCCCTTTGTTACAGCCCTAGTTACTTTGAAGCTTTATCTCCTTGTATCTCTGCCATCTTTAACTGTCTTGATATTTCATGCCCTGTCCTTTGAGAGTCACACCTCCAACAGCTCCTTACTGCTAAGGGGCACAGATGCCATCTGGATTGGGGAAAGTTCCAATTTAAACAGAGATCTCAAACAACTTAAGGAAAGGGAAGAAAGGGGTGCTAAAGCCCTTTCATTGCCCTATAATATTGTATTATCTTAGGAAGAATAGTTTAGTCTGGCTTTACATTGAGGTCACCTATCTATGTCATATTCTTAATTACTAGCAGTGGTTCTCAATCTGTGGGTTGCGACCCCTTTGGGGGGTTAAATGATCCTTTCACAGGGGTTGCCTAAGACCATTGGACAACACGTATTTCCGATGGTCTTAGGAACCTAGACACTGCTCATCTATCCATCTATCCATCTACAGGTGGGTCCACCCACATGCAGATACGTGCACATACGAGTATTAAAGGGTTGTGCAGCATTAGGAAGGTTGAGAACCACTGATTACTAGGTCTCCTGAGGAAAAGGATTGATGAAATTTGAGGTGATTATGCCTGACAACCAGACATATTCCAATGAGCTCAGACAGTGGTAAGAAAAAAAAAGAAAGAAAGGAAAGGGGGGAAAAAAACAACTAACTGCCACCATTATTTTGTCAATTGTGTAACTATTATTAGAGAATTCTTATTTAATAGATGAGTCAACAATTTTCTACCTGGGAATGTTCATAATTGAAAATAGTTACCTGCTTCTGGAGCCCCATTTTATGCAAATCAATAATAATTACTACTTGCATTTGTGTTATCCTGTATACATTGCAAATAGCTTTGTGGTTTATGATGACTCTGAAGAGTCTATAAAATCAAGCATAATTATCCCCATTATACAAATGAGAAAACTAAGGCCCAGCAATGTTAAATAACTGATCTAAGATTGTCACAGGATTATTAAATATCAGAGCTAGAACTCAAACTTGTCTTCTGGCAAAAAAAAAACCAAACTGATAGTATTTCCCCTACACTGGACTGCCTCTCATAAGTTAAGCAAAGGCTTGACAAGTGAATAAGCCTAGCATTATGTTTTGAGTTATTAAGACTGAGTGAAACTAAGGGCTGGGAGAACTGGCTTGAGTAAGGGCTGGCTGAATTTCAATTCGGAAGAATGCAATACTTTGAACATTCCCTTCCTATTATATCTATACTCACCTTAAAAATATATTCAATGTGTTCCCTACTGTGAATATGTAAAGAACTGTGCTCAGAACTGAGTATAAAAAGACGCATACATATGTTTTATACCTTCCAAGAATGATTCAATCATGAAAAGGCCCACGTAGCCAACTGCCAAAAGGATTACAGTTCTTTGATGCCCTTGGCTTATTTTACACACAGTAAGTAGGTTTAAATGGCCCAGAAAGGATTTAAGTTAGACAGATTGTGAGACTTGATGATGTAGAACCAATAGAAATTGAAGAATCTCTTTGAATTGTTTGAGTTCTTCAATGGCTAGTTTTGAAAATGATGTACTGGGGGAGAGGATTCTGAGAAGATGGTGGAGTAGGTCAGAAAACCTTCCATTCTCCAAATTTTGTACAAATAAATTCAGATCTAAATAATTGAAGTAATATTTATTGTTCATGGATAGGTAAAGCCAATGTAATTTTAAAAATGACAATTTTACCTAACTAATCTATTTATTCAATGTCATCCCAATTGACTTATTAAAATTATTGTACCAAGTTAGAAAAAGGAATAACACTTCATTTGGAAGAACAAAAGGTCAGGAACTTCAAAGAAACCAGGAAAAAAGATGTAAATGTAGTAGATTCAAGAGTATGAGACCATAAACTATATTATAAGAAAGAACATTGCTGAAGTATAAAAAGGTTAATTTTAATCATATTAAATTAAAATGTTTTTGCATAAAAAAACTAAGCTAAGAATAGAAGGAATGCAGAAAATTGGGGAGAAAACTTTCACAGATAATCTCTCAGATAGGATGTGATTAGATTGGGATATTGCTGTTGTGTAGGAAATGATGAGCTGGTTAATTTAGAAAAACATGGAAAGACTTGGACCTATGAAGGAAGATGCTAGCTACCTTTAGAGAAGTGGGTGGAAATAAACAGTATGGTCTTACATATATGTGTATGTTTACAAACATCTATGTACATGTATGCATGCATGTATACACACATATATGTGTACACACGTGTGTGTGTCTGTGTGTGCGTGTGTATAAAATCTCCTGGCTTAATTATAGCCTTCTTTAGGGTGGGGTGAGGGAAGAGAAAAAAAAAGTAAAAAGTGCACAGGAGAGAACAAAAGAAAACCAACAAGGAAGCAAACCTGGGCAACTTTGAAAATAATGTGTACTATTTATTATATAGATTGTCTGGAAATAGAAATATATTTTTAAAATATTGGATCTTCTCTTATGGTCTGCTGTATACATGGCAATTTTATTTTTCATTTTTCATTTGTTTAAAATTTAAAAATTACAAAAAAAACCCCAAACCAAAACAAAACCCAGGAACAAACAAACAAAAAGAAAATGATGGGCTGAGGATACTGAGGTGTCATTTTGTCATTATTGGGCAATGGCCCAAATGTTCTCTCCCAGAGCACTGTGGTCCCACAAGCTTATGAAAGAAAGACTACTAGATTAATTAATTGTTCCTTATAGCCCTTATTGTGTGTGTATGTGTGTGTGTGTGTGCGCATGTACAATTCTCTTGTATCTTCCACACTGACTAGAACAATGCTGAACTTAGAGAAATACGGAAAATTCCAGGTAAAGGGGTTTTTAGAGAAATCAATCAATGTGTTAACCTTTGTTATGTCCTTACTATTTACCAGAACCGTGCTAAGTACTAGGGATAAAAAGAGATTCCTTGATCCAGCCTCCATTCTACTGGTGAAGAAACTGAAGTTCAGAGGGAGTAAAGTGACTAGAGTCACATGACTCATTAATATCAGAACCAGGACTAGCACCCAGACAAATTTCCTGATTTCCAGGCCAGTACTCCTTCAACTAGAGCAGTTAGGTGGCGCAGAGTGCTGGGTCTGAAGTGGGGAAGGCTCAAATCTGGCCTTAGACACTTAATATCTGTGTGACCCTGGGCAAGTCACTTAACCCTATTTGCCTCAGTTTCCTCATCTGTCAAATGAGCTAGAGAAGGAAATGGCAAACGACTCTAGTATTTTTGCCAAAAAACAAAGAAACAAAAATAAAATGGGGTCATTAAGAGTTGGACAGGACTAAAATGACCAAACAACTCATTGAACCATGGTGCCTCTTAGACTAGACAATCAAAAAAAATGTTTAATAGTTGTTGCACTGGATTGAATTGAGTTTTTAATTCTTCCAATGGCTGATTAAATAGTTTTTTTTAAGTACCCTCAACAAGAGAAAAAAATGAAGAGCTCTGATACTGAGCCAGTGGCCAATGAGGCACTCCTCTGCTGGGTCTCAGACCATCTATTACTTCATGAATCTGAACCAATGCCATTAGCTGTACTCATGAGCAGATGGGAAGAGAGGGTAGTGCCCAGCACCAAAGTGGGAGGAATGTTCAAAACAACTAGACCCAGTAAGCAATTTTCTTTTGCGAGATGGTGACACAGCTGAGCATATGGCATGCCGGATACCAAGTGAGGTGTTAGAACAACAAAAGGGACATCTGAGCCAGTTTAAAGGGGACAACATTCCTAAGCCAGGACAGCTGATTCTCTTGCTGAGTCCATGACCTGAGGATGTTATGGAAAAGGTAGAAAAACACTCCTAGCAGCATGGTGTGTTACACGAAAAAAAAGTAGCTAAAAACTTATTGACCCTTTAAGGTTTATTAATTAATCTCTTTACATGTTATCTCAATTTGATTTTCAAAGCAATCCTGGGAGGCAGATGCTGTTATTATCCCCGTTTTACAGATGAGAGAACTAAGGAGAAAGATTACAATTACTTGCCCAGAGGGCGCTAAGTGGCACAGTAAATAGAGTACCTGCACTGGAGTCAAGAGGACCTCAGTTCAAATCTGCCTTCAGACACTTAACACAAAACACTAACCATGTGACCTTGGGCAAGTCACCTAACCACAACTGCCCTCCCAAAAGGAAAAAAAAATTAAAACTAATTAAAAAAAACCCATTACTTGTCCAGGATCATATAGCTAGTAAAATTAACTAAGGCAGAATTTGAGCGTTTGCATGCATGGGTCTTCCTGATGCCATGTCCAGTACTCTAACCATTGTATCTCCTAGCTTTCTATAACCAATGATAGCTGAATAAATCGTGGTCTTCCACTATAATCATATTGCCATAAAAACTGCAAAAGTTAAGAATATATAGAAACGTGAAAAATTTACATGAGGATGCAAGGTGAAATGAATTGAGTGAGAATGTAGATGCTTTTACAACTATGTAAAAATATCAAAGGCAATGGATTTTTTAAAGTACACAAATAGATTTGGATTTAGCCATAGTATAGCTTATGAATATTATTATTTTGTTGAATTTGTGTTGTTATTTTTCAATCCAAATGGAAATAGTTCTGATTTTAAAGTTTTAAAAGATTTTTACTCAGACTGAAAAAATTGTTGATGTGATTAAATTATCAAATTATTTTAAAGTGAATTTAATATTTATTTCTCCCAATTACATGCATAAACAATTTTAACATTCTTTTTTTCTAATTTTGAATTCCACGTTATCTCTCTTCCTCTCCCCTCTCCCCCATTAAGAAGGCAAGCAATTTGACATAGATTATCCAAATGTAGTCAGAATCATCAAAGTATTTAGAGATTTATGCCATATTTTTGACTATTTGTTTATTCAGTCCTTCCTACTAAGTTCATGATTGAATCCTTCAGTATCACTTCCAAGTCAAGATCTCCTCCAATAGTGGTGGTCACACCTTAAAGAAGTCTTTTCTTTCCATTCGATTTCTTTTCAAGTTTGGACAAATGGACGATGTGCTAGGAGCCTTCACTCACGTACATTTAACATCGAGTGGGTTTCAGGACTTCTTTCTGACTGTCCCTGGCTTGTTCTTCACTTTCCCTGCATGATGGACCCACTTCCTTTCCTGATAATGCATTTCTGGATTCCAAGTTTCTCCCTGATGTATCTAACTTTTTAATTCTAATATGCTCCTAATAATTCTTCAGGCTACAAATTAATGGATCACCACAATCTCTGAGGAAGGCCAGGAGACATAATGGGCACAAACAGGTATAGTAGTAAAAAAGGCAGTATCATAATAACATGTAAGAACAACAACATGGTTCTCACATACAAGAAGTGGCTTAATAAAAGGATAGGGGACTGGACCTGTAATCTCATTGTAATTTGGAACTTCCACGAGAGGAAATTCCCTCTATCAATATATGTTAGCACCTTCTGTGCAATATACAGTCTTAGAAATCTGTGTAGAAAAATAGGAAGTTAAAGGACTTATCCAAAGTCACACAGCTGGTACCCAGTCTTCCTGGCTTTCAAGTCAGGCTCTTTATCCACCTTATTATATGACCATTAGGCATAATAAAATAACCCAGCCAATAATAATCTGCTTGAATTTTTTCCTCAATGACTAGCACACTTGTATTACAGGAAACTTTCTCCAGTTGTCATTATACAAACCCCATTCTCCAGCCTCCACTGCTTACATTCTTACTCCCATGTCCCCTGACACCTTCCACCACCCAACATCCCACTTCAGATACAACCATCCCTCTCGATGATCTCTGGAATGCCTGGCCCATAGTTAAGGAACTTGCTTTCTTCTTAAACCTTTTCATTTCCTGCTCCTTCGGTCTTTCTACCCTTTCTGAGACTTGGATCATTCCCAATGACAGAGCATCCCTGACAATCCTTTTCAGTACTGGTTGCCCTTACTCAACTATCCTGACTCACCAGTCAAGGTTGGGGAGTTGGAATACTTCTTATTCCCCATTACCAGTTCCAGATTATCCCTCTACCACAATTACTCAGTTACTTCTCCTTTAAAGATTCATTTGATCCATATATATTACCCAATCAAGATTCTGGTAGCTGTTATCAGAATCCACCTACCCCAGGTTACTTCCTCCTTTCTCAATGAGTTCACTGCCAATTTCACCATTTTCTCTTCTTCCCAAATCCTACCCTCTTATTAAGGGATTTAAGCATACATATTGGTACTTCCTCAAACACTCTAACCTTCTTAATCTACTCACTTCCCATGACACCACCTCAGCTACACAGAGACAGTCACATCTTTGATATTGCCATCAATCATGAGCATTCCACTTTCATATTCGTGAACTCTGAATTATTTTTGTCTCATCATAATCTTTTACCCTTCCATTTCCCCCTGTGTTTTACAATGCCTAACCTTGTTTTTCATCCTCAGTATAACCTCCAGTCATTCCACCCCTCAGTTTTTTCCCAGGCTATCACAGCTGCACTAGCTATATCCTTACTCCCTTCCCCACCTTGTCCCTTTGGTGAACCATCCGACTCTTTATCACCCTCTACTCTCAGGTCCTTTGCCCCTTTTTCCTATCATTGATCATGCCTTGGCAAGCCCTGGACATGAATTACTCCAACAACCTAACATCTTTGCTTCTATGCCCATTCAGCTGAACAAAGCTGGCTTCCATGGTTTCCTTCAAGTCTCCAGTTCTGTTGGAAATTTTTCCCAGTCTCCCTTAATGCTAGTGCCTTCCCTGTAGAATTACCTTCTACTCTTATCTTATTTGTATGGGTTTTGTGTTATTTTCCCCATTAGTCTGTGAGCTCCTTGAGAGGGGGGAATGTCCTTTGCTTTTCTTTGTATTCCCTTATTGACTGACATTTGCATCAACTGATTTTATCTCTTCTTTAGACAAACTTTGTGATGCTTCTCTTAGGCACAAGAATGGCTAATTATAGTTCTGCCTTTTCTCCTTGGTCTTTGGCTGTCTTGTGGATGTGTTCAATGCTCTCCTGTCTCTGGACAGAGTCTGCTATACGTTCAGAAAGGAGCTCTTTGCCAGCAGTGTCTACATCTAGGAGGCCATTCCAGAGAGTATAATTAATTACTGAGTGCTGTGACTTGGCCTTAGTAAGACTGATGCCACACATGCTATATATTCATAAGAGACATTAACACTGTAGAATTAGGCAGTATGATGCTATGGTGATGCAGAATGTTGCAGTGGAAAGAACATCAAATGATCTGGGTTCAGCTCCTGATTCTACTACTTACTAGATGTGTGACCCTAAACAAGTCATTTTTCTTCACTCTTTTTTTTTTTGTAAAATGGTGATAATACTTGTACTGTCTCACAGTTGGGAAAGTACAGTAAAGAGTAGTTTCTAAAACACAGAGCACTATTGAAATGTGAATTATTATCATTAGACTTGATTCAGTAAGGCTGGATCAGTGGTACTGGTAAAGAATGCCTTTTCGGGAGGCCCAGTTCCAATTTGTAGGTCACTTTTCTCCCTCCTATCCCAGGAACCAAAAGGCTGGAAGTAGATGAAAACACTTAACTTAATGCCAAGGAAAAGACAAGGGAGTTGTTTGGTGGAGTGCCAGAAAAGTCACTTCCACTAAGTTCCCTAGTGACTTATGAAGGCCATTTAAACACACACACACACACACACACACACACACACTTATGTCCCTGTCCCAAAATAAAGGTAACTGAAGCTAAGTGCTCAATCAAAAACTTTTCAGAAAATTTTGGATGATACCCAAGAAAGGAGGCAAGCAGTTAGAACAGAATAACATTAGTATCAACTACTCTGATTAGCAGTTAATTGTTGCAAATGAGGTTACTGACCTTTTCATGGAAAACAGGAGACAAATTGTCAAGCCTAGAAAAGCTTGCCTGATGACCTGTGATTCTACAGAGGAAAGCTTCACTCAGCAATACCCTCCCTACCCAAGGCATCTTCTTGGACTGGCTTTGAAGCACAGATCATGCTACCCATCAGGCCTGGAGACTCTTAAAGAGGATGGGGTGTTTCAAAGAAAACAAAAAGAGGTGCTGCTTATTCCACCATAGCATCAACTTAACTATTGTGAAACAAGTGAAAATTTAAGTACCTAAGATTTCAATCCCTTTATGTGAGCAGACCAGATAATATGACTAACTATTCACCACTAAATTACTGATTAGTGACTAGGAAGCCAGTATTTTAAGGGACAGAATAAGGTGGACAATAATTTAGTTCAGATATAGTTCTCTATAGAAGCAGATTAATGGACTAATTGACACATCATAGTTTTATTCAGCCCTAGAGTCCTAAGACAAAATGAGAAGCTTAATGAGCTATTTACCCAGGTTAGTAAATTCCTAAAGGTGTCATGATATCTGATTCCCACTCCCCCCTTTCCTACCTAAGGGAAGTGGATTAGTCTTGTAACACATTAGCAGACAGGCAGAAAGAGCTATACTTTTAGGTACTCTGATCATGATTGGCCAATACTTTTTTCAGTATTCTGTGTGTTCAAACTTCTGAGCTAATACAGACAGTGAAACACAACATAACTAAAGGAATGAATGCATGTACTCCTTATTCTAGATGAAAGTAATAGAAAGGTAACATGGATATACACATGGAAAAAAGAATTATCAGAAAATGTGACCATTACTTTTGATACCTGTGGTATCTGACAGGTCTTTCTGTATGCATGGTCTTCCCAAATTAGAGTAGAAAGTCCTTGACAGTAAGGAATATATATCTTAAATAAGTTTTTATTGATGTCTTCTGTTTTTTACATCATCATGGTTATCCCAAGTATTGCTCCCCTTTGCCACCAAGAGCCACTCCAGAGAACAAATAGAATTTTAGAGGAAAAACATCACCCAACTGATTAATACATTGAAAAAGTCAGAAAATGTGCACTGTGCAATAGTTACAGACCTTCTACCTCCTTAGTGAAAGGTGGGTTGAGGATGGGATTATATTTTTCCATTTTTATCCCTAGAGTTTAGCTCACAGTTAGTACTTAAATTTGTTTTCATGAATTTGTTCATTCATTCATTTATGACATGGGTATTCTCCAAGAAATAGGAAAGAATTCCAAAAGTACTGCCTGTAATACAACTTTGATGATCTTGAAACTTCTTTTCCCAAGATCTTCAATATTTTTTCATAAACCTAAGAACTCAGTTTATGGCGCAGTGTGGCACATTAGACTTCTCAGAGAAGCCACTTTGGAAAACATCAGGTCCTCCAGAGTTAAACTGTTATACCACAAAGATGTTTAACATGGCTCTTAAAAAAAGTGTCGATAGCTTTTTTCTTTAAATCAGAATTATTTCCCACCCTCACCCCACCCCCACACCTTCTATAGGAATACTCTTTTGTGATAAAGAGAAATAGTTAAGCAAAAAATCTGATTCAGAAACCTTGAGAAATTTTGACAAAGCATACAATATTCTCTCCTAATAATCCTTCACCTTTCTGCCACAAGAGAGGAGAATATTTGTTTTCTCATTACTCATCACTTGGCTCTCTTGCTTTTTCTTTTGTTGACAGAATCTTGCAACCATAGCATAAGGACAAATGGAGGAAAACCAGCCCATATGGTCTGAGTCTCCATGACTTTAGGTTGTCCAAGACAGCCTTAGAGTGGGAGAAAGTCTGATGCTTTTGGTGGGGATACTGGCAGGATCTGCTGCCTTCATGTTCCTACTGATGAGCAACTGCCCTGCCTCTTTGACTGTGCTAACAGAAACAACATCCAAAGTGTGTGCCCAGGTATGTTTGTGCACATGTGTGTGCACATGCACACACAAACACACAAACTAATTAAACTTCATCATATAAATCTAATCAAGTATTTTTTTTCTAAATGAATTTGACCTCAAATTTTGTCAGTCATTAAGTTTCACAACCAAAGGTTTGCCACACCTGCCCCAGACTCAATGACTGAAGTAATTTTATTAATGAAAAACAACAGGAGTTAGGGTAATGACTAAAACCAAGGCAATCACAGCTATTTTGTCTGGGAATAAACTGGGTGACAGATTCATTTTTTCCTCCCACATTTGTTTCAAAAGCTTTGTTGATTTGGAGTAAAGAAAATGTGAATTTGAATCCTACCCAGCATATTTACTAGCTGTCTGACACAAAGACATAACTGCTTTGAGCCTCATTTACTTGTATGTAAACTGGAAAGGAGGAGAGGGAAGTAGATTTGATTATTTCTAAGGCCCCTTCCATTCTAAACCCACAATTCTATGATTTTGCTATTCTGGGCTCTCACATGACGACCCCTGAGGCCATGTAGTTCACCCCATGCCTGAATACGAATCTGTTTTATTCAACGTACACTACTGGTGGCCAGTCAATCTCTCTTTTTTATTTTTTTTTCTGAGGGAGGAAGGCAGGGCAATTGGGGTTAAGTGACTTGCCCAAGGTCACATAGCTAGTAAATGTCAAGTGTCTGAGGTTGAATTTAAAATCAGTCAGTCCTCCTGATTCCAGGGCTGGTCCTCTATTCACTGTGCCACCTAGTTGCTACCAGTCAGTCTCTTTTGAAGATCTCCCACTGGTGGGGGGCCTGCAGTGACTAGCTCTCAGGATAAGTTTTTGCACAATATAGACTAGATATATTATGCTTAGAGAAAATCTGAAGTTGAGTGGAAAATATTTTAATGGGAGAAGAAGAGAATGAACTTTGGGTAGAAAAAGATAAGTAATAATTATATTTGGACATCAGTTACAAATTTCAAGGCATTAATCTAAGGACACAAAAAAGTAAATTATTTTATTTCCACTGATTTGTTCATTAAACTATCAAGTTTGGTATACTTAGAGCAATGGTTTCCAAACCTTTTTGTCTTAGAAAACTTTTATACTTAAAAAAATTGAGGACCCCTTTAAAAAGCTTATTTGGGTTATAGATTTATATCTACCATATTATAAATTAAAACATCTTCATATTATTATAAGATAGTTTTGACCTTGCAGATCCTGGAAAGACTTGGTACCCTCAGACCACACTTTGAGAAACTATTGATTTGTAGATATTAATGATCATGCAGAATGAAGAAACAAAAAAATGAGGAAAAAACTTTT
Source organism: Pseudocheirus occidentalis (assembly GCA_028646575.1). Classification (NCBI taxonomy): domain Eukaryota; kingdom Metazoa; phylum Chordata; class Mammalia; order Diprotodontia; family Pseudocheiridae; genus Pseudocheirus; species Pseudocheirus occidentalis. The sequence continues at coordinate 302,647,146 of CM053594.1, read as the reverse complement.
TTTCCCCATATCCTCACATTCATTTTCCTGGTTGGGGAAAACAAGTTCCCCTAAATTATTTTATTGCCTTTGAATTTTTCTACATTGACATTGACATTTTAATTTTTAGTATAGAATTAAGGATATTTGAGAAAGGGTTGTTATAATAATTTTTGAAGTCTTTTGTTTCTCATTTAGCATATGGAGTCAAAAATAGCCTTTATCCCGTTTTAGGATTATAGATTTAGACTGGAAGGGAATCTTCTTAAGTCTGTCTTTTCCCTTCCTTCCACTAATTGGACGAGATAATATTTAAATGCTCTTCTGGTTTCAAATCCTATGATGCTATGATACAACAGTTACTTACTAATTAATTTAAGACTAAGTCACTAAAATTTTTTTTAAAGCTTTTAGTTTAACATTCAGCAACATAACAAGGAGTGATAGTATGTAGCCCTAGGTGCTGCTCTTCTCAAAGCCTGCTTGCTCTCACAATACCCCCAAGCATGTGCACGTGTGCACTCACACTCAAACACACAAAACCTGACAACTATCATCTGAATACTTGATTACAGAACAACTAAGAAAAATAACCAGAGGAAAACATATGAAAATCGTTGACTGAACTATCTTCCAAGTTACTCTTCTCATGAAATATGCTTGACTCTTCTCTAGCCCCAAAAGAACCCCAAAAGTCTCTAAAACAACGGAATGCCTGATTCTGCAGAACTCCTAAGCATGACTGCACAACAAGCTAATCAGTCCTGTGCTTCCTTTGGTCTTATCATCCACCCAACACAGCAAACCTCAGAGGTCACACAAAATAGCATTATTATAATCCCATTTCCATTTGGGAATCAGAAAGGGCAAAGAGGAAAAGATGTACGAAATGAGAAAGACTTAAACTGTCTATGCCTTCCAAACTCCTTCCTCATCTAATCACCAAACAGGTTACTCACAGACCTTAACAGACACCAATCTGGGTTTCTGCCAAACATTCCATGCTTAGCAAGTCGCTTAAGGAGAGAGTTTATCTTTGTACAGCAGGATAATCACATAAAATGAGCCAAGACATGGAACACACATGGGAACAATGAAAGACAGCCATTGCTGATCTACAGATGGCCCCAACTCACATTTCTGACCATTCTCCACCTCCAGTTCTACTTCTTGATTTCTGTATTGTTCCAGAGACCATTGGTTCTTTTCTCCAAACCACACATTTTAGCCAGCTTCTCCATGCAATAATCATCCATCCAGATCACACAATTCAACCAATGTTAGGGAAGCACCTATTATGTATGAGGCATGGGGCCAGGGATAAGAGAAATGAAAACCAATATTATCCCTTTATATGCAAAGAGTTTACACTCTAATAGAAGAGATATGGCATATACATAAACAATTATACTACACATTAGAATTTGATAAGAGCAACAAAAAGAGCTATGTATGTTTTAATGAGGGATATAAAGCACTCATTTCAGGTCTCAGATAGTGCCTACATAGTAACCAAAAGGACAAAGGCATTTTCTTCTCATGTTCACTTGCCTACGTGTAAGAAGACAAATGAAAAAAATGTCAAAAGTCAACATACCTTCAGTGTTGCTATGTACATGTCTGAGGCAAGTTGAACCTTTAGGACAACTGGCATGACCCTGCTACTAGCTGCCAGGGACATGGAAGGAGATGGATTAACTCACCCCAACTCAAATAGCAAAGCATCATAGGAAAATCCCCAAGGGACAAGTGAAGTTGACCTAAGAGGTTCTTACGTGTATTGTCTGGGTAAAGCTATAGACCAAATTATAAGCAAAAGGACTGAAAATGTATTGACTAGCTCTTGACATGCTGCCTATGCAATTTCACAAAAGAGCAATAATACTCCCTTTGAGAAAAAAGAAGCCTCCACAGCTTCTGTAGATTACAGCAATCAGAGCAATTACAGTACAGAGGAAGCCCAGAAGACTATGGCACCCAAAGCTCTGTGAAGAGGAACTAAATGCAGATGGGAAGGCTGGAGGGAGCATCAATGAGTCACAACCAATTGCTGGGATCTGTGGGAGGTATTCAAAATGGATTGCAGCCACAGGTGCATGAGATCATAGCATCATGAAGCCATAGGTTTAGAGCTGGAAGAGACTTTAGAGGTCATCTCATTCCATTCCTTCATTTATCTAAGGAATATGAGAATCTGAGAGACTGAACTTTTAGGAGTAGCTAGGTGACACAGTGGATAGAATGCCAAGCCTGAAGGCAAGAGGACCTGAGTTCAAATCAAGTCTCAGAAACTTAGTAGCTGTGTGACCCTGGGCAAGTCACTTAAACCTTACAGAGACAGAAGAGAGATTATATTTTTTATGTATGGTATGATTTTCCCCCCTTTTTATTTACTTTGCTATTCTGTCCTAATCAAAAGCTTTGCTATTTGATTTGATTTGATTCCCTTTCCCAATAAATACATACTAGTTGATAGCTATGAAAGCTAAGATCTCCTTAGATCATTTAAATTGTTTGCTTTCTGAAATTTTGCCCGAGTGAAATTGGGTGTGATGTTGGTATGGTATGCTGGAAAGAACTCTGACTTTAGATCTGGGTTTAAATTCCAGTTCTTGTTTCTTATTATCTATGTAATCTCTATCAGGTTGCTTAACCCCTTTGGACCCCACTTTTCTCACTTATAATAACAATAAAAATTGGCATTCATTTAGGGCAATCTTTACAAAGTATCTCACACACATTATCTCCCTTTATCCTTCTAACTGCCTTGTAAAGTGGGGACTGGGGACATTATTTTCTCTACTCTACATGTAAGAAAATTAAGAGAAGCTAAGGGATTTTCCCATGGTCACAGAGCTCATGAGTCTGAGGTAGAACCTGAAACAAGATCTTTCTGACTCCCAGTCCATACTCTACCTACTAGGCCAAATGAGATTATATAAGGTGATCTCTGAGGGAGGCTTCTTCCATTTCTAAGTACTAGAACATCTTAGCGACACTGATGGAGTTAGCCAATCACATAGAATCTACTTCCCCATGGAGGAAACCAGATTGATTTTTATGACACATTTCTGTCCGTTTTTGTGCTCTGTGTTATTTTCTTTCCAGCCTATAAAGTTAAGGACAATGGTATAATATCTAACTAGAAAAAGTGGATGCATGACCTTTACTTTAATACAAATATTGAATATAAATTTGAAAAACAATCAACTCTGGCTCAAGAGTTAGGTAAGGGAACAACTAGGGCCTTGTAGAAACAATGCTTATTTTACTGCAATTCATTTCATTGTGCATCTTTATGTAAGTGTAAAAATGTAAAATCCAGGGGATATTGAAGTACTAAGATTTTAAAAGGCTCTTTATTCTTGGAAAAATATAATTAGTCTAGTTACCAGTCAAAGTAATTGTACTCGACTTCCTTGATTCTGCCTCTTTGCTTTTAGACATGTCATTCTCTCTGCTATCAGGACACATCTTTTGCCTCTTTCACCACTGGACACCAAATTAACTTCTGCCATTTTTTCCCATTCAGTTCAGTTTAACAATGAGTTATCACGCACTTGCTCTGAGCAAGTGTAATGGTAATAGAAATTTAAAGATCTTCCCTGCTTCTTAATAATCCTAAGTTGAATTTGAGGACCTTCCCTGATTTGAAAACATACTCTGCCTTGCTTGAATAGGTGCATGTGCTCACCTGGAGCCTCTGGTGGGAGGCTTGTTTTTCAGGAAGGCACAACTTTTGTTACTTTGTAGTCAAGTGGGTCATGAGGGTTGTGACATTCTCTGATCCAGGAGAAGCCTATATATACCTCTGAGAGGAGATTTTTCTTTGGGGATCACTTTGGAAAGAGTTGTGTGATTTGGCCAGATGAGATTCTGGGAAGCTGTTTGAGCCATCTGGATTGAAAATCCAGATGTTTGTGCTTCTCTCTCTAGTGACTAACTAGGTATGGATGTAATGGTCAGACAGCTTAAAGCCCTGTCTGCTAAATTGTGTTATTTTCTCTTTTAATTTCTGTTTGTATTCTCTGAAGTTCAGGATGCTGACTTTTTCCCCTGAACTAGGTAAATGATATATGCTTGATTGATTAAAGTAAGATTGTTAACCCTTTTTGCGTTGCTTTCCTTTAGAAAAGCAGATCAAAGAACCTGTGCTAGCATCCATTCTGGGTGTGCTAGGGTGCTTGCTGCTACAGCAAGGCAGTGTGCCAGGCTCTGGAAAGAGAGATAAAAATAAAATCATCCCCATCCTCACAAGGCTTACACTTTACTGCTAGATATGATATATAAACTGTCACATAAATATAAGATGATTTGAGAAGAAAGGCAGCACTAACAACAGGAGATCAAGGAGGACTTCATGGAGGAGGCAGCATCTCAGTTGAACCTTGAAAGCAGATACAAATTCTGAGAGGAGGAGATAGTACATTCCAAACATTGGGGGCAACATGGACAAAGACACAAGGAAGAAATGGAATGCCAAGTCCAAGGAATATGTAATACTCAAACTAGTCTAGAACATACACTGTATAAAGAGAATGTACAATGTATAAAGTTGGATGTCAGAAGCAGAATGTGGAGATCCATAAATGCCAGCTTAGAGTGTTTGCATTTTCTGCTATATGCAATAGAAAGCTACTGAAGATTTTGGAGAAGCAAAATGACGTAATCAGAAATGTGCCTTAGGGAAATTATTTTTTCAGCTGTGTGGAGAATTCAGAGGAGAAGGGAGATCACAACAGGCCAGAAGAGAGGTGATTAGGATAAGGACATGCGAGTGTAGAGAAGGAAACATATGTAGGAACAAATATGTATTCTTGTACAAGGCACACATTTGACAACTGATATGCTATGGTGAGAAGACTGTAAAGGAGAAGGGAGATTTATAGATGATACTGAGATTGTATATCCAGTGTCTGAGAGGATACACTCAATAACCAGTCATGCAAAAGGTAGACTGGCTGAGGACTGAGTCTTTCGCTGATTCAGTCTAGTAAAAGCTGTATATAACCCTGCATATTCAGCCACCCCTTTTATTGTATTATTGGACAGCAGGTCTCAGACTCAGCAAAGGCCAGAAAAGAATCCTTGATGATGGCAGACTGCAGAACTGCCATGCTGCTGAGAGTGGTAACATCCCTGAGAGCTGTGCTACTGCACCTGGCACTCTCCCAGCCAAGTGTCCTACTGCTTCTTAGATTCTAGCCAACTCCCATCCAAAGCAAATGTCCTTCTGTGGCATACCCCAGTGGTCAGGAATTCTGGGTGCCAGAGGTGACTGTGAACTGATATATACACATTCTATCGAGCTTCCTTGCTAAAAAGTAACATTCATCAACTGGTCAAATGGTGATTGATTTCTCTCTTTCTTAGCTCCAATCTGCATGTTGAGTAAAAATCCTGTTCCATAGGTATAGTTGACTTAGCTAATTCAATCAGATTGGCACAATGAAACTATGTAATTAAGTATGAGGATGAGCACTTCTTCCCGACTAGAATTTGGAGGTAGGAACCAACTCCTATTATTTTGGTATCAACTATGGTATTTAATATAACAGTCTTCTGGAAGGATGTACTCAGAAGATATTTAATGAATGAATTTTAAATGGATAGCTAGGGAGAATAGTTGAAGCAAAACTGACTACGTGAGGATGAACGTTCTAACAAAAGTCACCCTTGTTCTCCAATTCCAAAAGCCCAGAAAAGTTATTTTCATTTCAAGCCATGCAGGTCTTACTGGGGAGTACAGAGTATAGGAAAGGTACTCTTGGATTTATATAGCTGACCAGCGCTTTGCTGGTTCGACCACCATGTTGTCACAATGAGCCGATGGGTCTATATATGAGCATGCTCACATGTTCTCCCCACTTATATCTCTGAGGCAGGAACTATATCCTATGTCTTTTGGATCTCATCCTGTGGAAATGCCAACAGAGTCCTAGTCTCCCCAGACCTCCTTAATTCTGTATGCCTGGGATGCAGTGACCTTTAGGAGTTAAAAGAAAGTAAATTTTTTTAATGTTCAAGTCAATTTATAAAACACAATGATGAAAGTTATCAGAAGAATATTCTCTTGAGAATTAAAATTATTTTTTTCTTAGAAAAAAGAAAAGGAACCCAACACAATCTCAGCAATGCCGCAGAGGCTGTGGCGTTCCAGCTTCTCTGCAAGCAAAGATAAAAGGACAGGGACTCAAATCCTGCTGACCCCACCCGTTCATCAGTCTCGTTCAGTCACCAGTCACTCTCTAAATCAACTGGATTAAAATCAGGATCATCCTCTTCATCATCTGACTCCAAGTCATCCATTTCTTCAAACAAAGATTCATCTACTTTCACACTCTTACCAGCTTCTTCCAGGAACTGGATCTCAGATGTGTCAAGATTGTGATCAGTTTCAAATAGCTGTTTTCCATTTAATTTATTTTTTCCAGCTTGTTCTTCTTCCTTCATCCTTTTCCTTTTAATTTCTTTTTTTCCTTTTTAAATTTGTTTTCTTGTTTACATCATTCATTTTCATCATATTTTTGAATTACAAATTTTCTCCCCGTCTCCCCTGCCCCAACCATAAAACAGCAATCCCAGTGTAAAGCCCCTCCCCTGCTCTGCTCTCTTACTTTCTGGTAGGGCAGGGAGGGTCTCCCTATCCCAGCCCCTGTATATCTTAATTCCTAGTTGCAGGTATTGCAGAACTTTAAATTCTAG
>CM053594.1:302624024-302639962 GCA_028646575.1 Pseudocheirus occidentalis | reverse complement strand
CAGTCAGGTTGTTGACTCTCTTTTCATGATTTTCTTGCATCATTCTCATTTCTCTTCCCAATTTTTCCTCCACTTCTCTTATTTGGTTTTCAAAGTCCTTTTTCAGTTGATGTATAGCTTCTAGACGTTCTTCAAGTGTCTTGGAAGCATTTGGTGTGGGAGTTCTAACTGGGTTGTCTTCCTCCCATTCCATGCTTTGATCCTTTTTGTCCACAAAAAAGGATTCTAGAGTTTTATTGCTCTGCTTATTTTGCTTCCTTTTCCTCATGTTGTCCAGTCAATTAATTGGTTGGGTTTTTTTAGCTCTGTGAAACTCTGCTTCCAGGGGCGGGGGGGAAAGCTGTGTTTCAAATCCCTTGGGTTTTCCCAGCTGCCAGAGCTTTTACGGGGGTGTTGCAAGTCCCCCCAACTTTGGCTTGCTGAAAGTGCACCCCAGGATCACCACCCAAGGCCACGATCCAGATCCAGGCTGCTCAATGCAAGAGCACTTGGCCCTGATCAATTGATTCAGGCCCCCTGCAGAGTCTGCAGGCCAGGGTCTCTGAAGCAGGCCAGTGCGGGCCGCTGGTTCCAGCAGTTCCCTTCCCCTACTGCTTCCTTGCCCCGGGGGCAGATTGGTCGAACTGCTTTTCCTCCCCCAAATTTAGTTTCAAAGTTTCTCTTTCACTAACTGTTTCTGATCCTGGTCTGCTGAATTTGAAGAACCCCTCAGGCAGGTGCTTTAGATCTTCTTTGAAGTAGACTCACACTGCGGTTTGGGAGGCTCAGCTCCTCCTGGCCACCCTGGTGCCTGGCCTGCGGTTTGGGGCTGGGCTGGTCTTGTCCCAGCCTGCTGGCCTGCTGGATAAACCCCTCCCACCACTGCCCCTCTCCAATCCCTGTTTTTCACCCCTTGGTAGATGTGGAGGTGCTAGAGGCTGTAGACCCTCTCTCCTGCAGACTGGCTGCTGTGAGGCTCGGCTTGGCTCAGTTCAACTCCTTCCTATTGCCCCGGGCCTGGCCATGGACTCGGCTTCAGGCTGGTCCAGCCTCTGTTCCCAGCCTGCCGCAATGAGCCCCTGCTGCTGAGCTGCCCTCAGCGAGAGATGTGTTTTCTGTATTTTTATGAGTCTGAGAGTCCTAGACTTTGTCTGGCATCATATTTTATGGGTGTTTAGGGTGGTTGTATGGGAGCTGCAAAGCCTTGCTGCTTCTACACTGCCCTTCCTTTTAATTTCTAAGAGCTTTGCATCACACTTGGCCTTCCAACCTAAGAACTCTTCTCTGATCCAGGAGAAGGCTATATATACCTCTGAGAGGAGGTTTTGCTTTGGGGATCACTTTAGAAAGAGTTGTATGATTTGGTCAGATGAGACTCTGGGAAGCTGTTGAGCTTCCTGAACTCTTCTAGTTTTGTTTAGACTGAAGATTGTTACCATACCAGGGTATGAGCTCTGGAGTCCATCTACCCAGACTCCTTCACAGTGTTATCAGGAAATCCAACCAGTTTCACTATTACTGTGACATCTAAAGCAGGAGAAAATGATGAAACTGTCCAGACAACCCTTAAGTTTACTTATGGAGAAAAGTATCCAGATGAAATGCCTCATTATGAAATGTTCTCCCAGGAAAATCTAGACAATAATAATGTCTCAGATATATTAAAATTATTAGAGTTACAAGCAGAAGAAAACCTTGGTATGGTAACATTCTTCACTCTAGTATCAACTGTTCAAGACAAACTAAATGAAATTGTAGATCAAATCAAAACTAGAAGAGAAGAAGAAAAGAAGCAGAAAGAACAAAGAGCAGAAGGGGCAAAAAGGCAATGTTGCCATGGCACTCCTGTAACAATTGAGAATTTTTTAGGTTGGAAGGCCAAGTGTGATGAACTGCAAAGGTCAATGCCATTTGTTAGCAAAGAATGGCTTCACCCCAGGTGGTCCCACTCCTACAGTCCAGTTCAGATCAGGACCAGCTTTGTGTAGTGTGGCTTTTGTGACTATATCAGAGGACTTCAGGAGGAGATGAATTGATATTTCTTTGTTCCCCACCCTATCACCCATAAGAGCAGACCTATTTGAGTACTGGGGGACAGTACTTCTGAACATTCAAAAACTTATCAGTTCAAGAGATTTCAAAGCACAGTTGAGGGATCAAAGACACAACAGGACATGGACACAAACACACAAAGGGGGAACTACACAACTTCCAGAGTTGCCTGGGTGACTTGCCTAGTGTCACATGACCAGAATGTTTCAGAGCTGAGACTTGAGCCCAGGACTTTCTGACTCTGAGGACAGCTCTTTGTTCCTCTACAGCAGTGGCTCTCAACCTTCCTAATGCCACAACCCTTTAATACTCATAGGTGGGTGTATCTGCATGTGGGTGGACCTGCTTGGAGACAGATAGAGGAGCAGTGTCTCAGTTCCTAAGACCATTGGAAATATGTGTTTTCTGATGGTCTTAGGTGCCCCCTGTGAAAGGGTTGTTCAACTCCCAAAGGGGTTGTGACCCACAGGTTGAGAACCGCCGCTCTATAGTGTACCATTTTGCCTTTCAATGCTATGCAGCATTAATTTGAAAAATCACAACACTGAAAGACACTCAAATATATCATCACCCTAAATGTCTTACGAATAATTATTTTTTAATTTAATTTTTAATTTATGGAATAAAATAAGCATTTCGACAACATAACATAATAAAAAAAATTGCACATGAAACTGTGAATCTATTATGTATAACTTGCTATTCCTTTTAAAATTATAATAAACTTATCATGTAAATTTTTTCCTTTTTTTCTTCCCTTCCTTCTCCTCCCCTCCCTTGAGATGGCTACCATTAGACACAAATAGGTCCATATTTATTTATGTATTTATTGGCTTATTTATTTATCTATAAATCAGTTCTATTATCAGAATAATTATTTTTGTGTCAGAGAAAAATGAACCACTCAATACCAGGATGTCATTGTTTTCCTAGTGCTCCCATCCAAGGTAGCTGTATCCAGATAGAGCAACTAAAGAAACCTGAGACAACATGAACTCTTGGAGATAGAGATACAGAGACAGAGACAGAGATGGACATGGAAACAGAGATGAGTATAGGTATAGATATAGATACAGGTGTGGGTACACAAACACATAAATATATGTACATAAACATACATGTACACATATGCTTAAACTATAGATGTTTGTATATACCTTTGTAGGTGTGTGCACATAGGTGTACATATATGTATATGTGTACACATACATGTATGTTCTGTTCTACATGTTATACACACATATACACAAACTAGATGTAGAGAGCTATATTCCTTTAAGGTCTTTAAAGAGCTTCATATATAATCTTATTTGATCCTGAAAGTCTTATGATGTAGATGTTATTATTTTCCCTATTTTACAAATAAGGGAACTGTGGTTCATAAAAGTTAAGTGACTTGTCCAAGGCCAAACATCCAGGAAGTATCTGAGGCAGCACTTGAACTCAGGTATTCATGACTTCAAATATAGTGCTGCTTTTGCTACAAATTCTTGGTTTAGTGGAAAGAGCTCTGAAATGAGAGGCAGAGGACTTGGATTCAAATCTCAGTTTGACTATTTATTGGGTTCAAATCCTAGTTGACTATATTGTGACCTTTAATATGTCATTTCACTTTTCTTAGTCTAAATTTCATCACCTGGAAAATGGGAGGGGGGGGTTGACGAAGATGATGTCTAAAGTTCCTTCCAAAGGTCAATAATAGTAAATAAACATTTATAGTACCTGCTATATGTCAGGCACTAAGCTAAGAACTGAAATACAAAAGAGAAAAGACAGCCCTTGCCTTCAAGGAGTTTACAATCAAATGGGAGAAGACAATACACAAAAGGAAGTGGAAAATGAGTACTAAGGGAGAAGATACCAAATACTAGGGCATGGTGGAGAAGTCAGTCAGAAAAGTCCCGAAGTAGTATGAGGATTTATCTGAGCTGAGCTCTCTCATTTAATGGAAGTTTGAAGTCCATGGCCCCAGCTTCTAATCAGAGAGGCAGAGGGCAGTGACTGCCAAGCCTGATGTGATGTTACAGGAAGATTAGTTTATGCTAATAATGAGCTGCCAGGGGTACAGTGGAGGGGTCAGTCAGAGAAGTCCCAATGTAATAAAACCAGGTGAGAAATGAGATGTCTGACTCAAAATCCTTTGACAAAGGCACTTAGGCTCACTAAGAGGTTTAGTTAATGGAACTAGTACAATAGAAAACATGGGGAAATAGCAACCCATCATCCTGCCTGTGGTTTTCCAAGGTTAAATAGAATAATGGCAGTATTACAATCTTTTGAGTATCGTTGCATTATGAAGTTGTGAAAATTTCTATACTCTCCTCTGAAATGCAGTGTAAATGAGGTGGCAAAGAAAAGCAAAGAGGGGGATGTTTCCTTAGCTTAGCTGGATTCTAGGTTTTTCTCTCTCCTGAAGTTCTCACCTATTTTGGATAATTCACCTGAAGTAAGAAGTGCAAATCATTGTTCTGTTATCTTTAAGGACCTCATGAAAGTCTGTAACTGACTGGGTGAACTGACTCTGCCACATCCTATTGCCTGAAATGTCAGGGTAAAGAAAAGGCAGAAAAAGCTCTGCAAGCTCCTCCCCTGCTCTCATCTCAAAGTCCCTGTTCTGTTAGATGGTGGGGGAAGGGAATACTATGTATATGCATGTGGGGCAGGGGTAGAAGATGGGAAATAACTTTAATAGTAGAAAGAGCCCTTTGGAACTGAAATCAGATAATCTCAATTTGAATCCCAACTCCGTATGATATTAGGCAGGTCATTTAACTAATCCCATCACACTCCTATTTTTTTTTTGGACAGGGTCATTAGACTGGCAGATTAGAAGATTGCTAGAGATTTAGCTTAGCTAGATTTTACCAAAGAATGTGATAAAGTTTCTCATGTTCTTGTGGACAAGATGATCAGATATGGATCACATTAGAATGAAGTAGGTAGATCTGAAACTGGCTAAGTGATTGGACTCAAAGGAGAGTCATTAATGGATCCATCAGTCGACTTGGAAGAAGCCTCTGGTGGAGAATCACAGGCATCTATTCTCAGTATTTCTCTGTTTAATTTTATTACCAATGACTTAAAGACATTCATCAAATATTCTGATGACATGCAACTGGGAAAGAGAGATAACACTTGGAATGACAGTCAGAATGAACTCAACAATCTAGAACAAAGGGCAAGATCAAATAATGTATAATTTAGCATGGATAAAAAATAATGTTGAACAAATCAACTTCAGAAGTATAAGATAGAATATATAATTAGACAACAATTCATAGAAAAAAGATCTCAGAATTGTAACAGATTTGAAACTTAACATGACTCAACAGTATGAGCTAGAAATTTTTAAAAAGCTGATATAATGATGATTTAAGGGAAAGACATTGCATAGAGCAGGGAAGTTCCCCTATATTCTTCCCTGATCAGATCACATTTGGAATTGTATTAGGTTACAGATGTCACAATTTAGGAAGGAAGATATCAAAATGGAAGATGTCAAAAAGAGGGTGATCAGAAGGGTCATAGGACCACAGAAAATTCCACCAAGAAATCAATTGAAGGCATTGAGGTCTTGTAGAAGAGAAGACTTGGAAAGACAAAGAGCTGTATTCAGGCATTTGGAAGACTTAAAAGCAAAAGGGAATTAGAATTATTCTACTTGCTTCCAGGAACCAAGGAGCAAGACTGAATGCAATGTATGGAAGTAGAAGAGAGAAAATTTAAACTTTGATGGCAAGAAAAATTTCCTCACCACTAGAACTGTTGACAAATAGAATGAATGTCCTAAGAGGATAATGTGTTCTCCCTCTGGAGGACTTCCAGTAGAGACCGGATGACAACTTGTGATATTGTACAGGGAATTTGTGGTCAGCTATAGTTTAGAATACATGATCTCTACAGTAGCATCCAATTCTGAGATTTTCTAAATCTGTGAATAACTGTACCTTGTTTTCCTCATCTGTAAAATGGAGAAATCTCTAAGATTTCTCTGAGTTACAAAGCTTATGACTCTAGGACTAGATGACCTTTGAGCTCCTTTCCATCCCTATAACTAGGATCTTATGTTTTTATACAAGGCACCATGCTAGGTACTCAGAATCTACAAAGATAAAATGAAGTCATCCCTACCCTCAAGGAGTTTATATTCTACTTGGATTCTTCCTTAGCTTTCTTTTTCTCCCTTAAACTAACATAATGTTTGTAGATAGAACAACTGACCATTTCTTCTTTTAGCTGAAGATAAAGCATCTTGGAGAGAGGATTTTCTTGAAGAATAAAAAGTACAGAATTTTGTGGAAGATCAAAATTGGAAGTTGTATTTTGGGTGATGATTTTCATAAAAGGTTACATGTTTATTCATGAGAGGGGTATCACTTCCAATAAATTTATACCAAACATTCTTGAAAAGTTACATAAATACAGAGAAGAGAGACAACTGATAATAAAATAAAAATCTGATATAGATCTTACCCACTAGATATTACATTAAAAAGGCAACCTGCCAGTCTGGCTACATCATGCTCCTGTATTCACCATTCAGAACCCAAACTGAAAGAGCAAAATTAATTCACTCCTTTTAGTTTAAAATAAATGTGATACTTTAATGTGCATTTTTACATTAAATGCCATAGTAGGAGGCCTCAGCCTCCTGCCTATGTCTATGCTGAGCCATTACTGATAAATCCTAGTAGGCACTTGGGTTTCTAAAATGAGAAATAACTCATTTCAGAATTTTCATGACCCTTCATTTTTAGAAACTGAACACACTCGTAATACAGAGTTACCTCTAATTTAAAGCTAGCATCTGGGGATATTAATTTTGTTAATGTTGATCAGGAGTAGTCTGCAATCATCAGGACTGTTTCTTCTGCTCTCTGAGTAATTTACAAAGGGTCAATCACAGGAAGTAAAAGTTGAGTAAGAAGTGGGATGAAAAATGGAAAAGGATGAGGAAAGAGGACCAATCAGAGCACTATTAATGATGGGCAGCTCATATTTATAGGGGGTGGGGAGGAATACATACTTATATGTGAAGGATTGTTCTAAGCACTTAAAAAAACCCAAATATCTCATTTAATCCTCACAGCAACTCTGCAAGGTAGGTACTACGATTATCCTCACTTTACAGTTGAGAAAACAGAGGCCAATAGATTAAGTGACTTGCCCAGGATCACGCAGCTGGTAAGTGTCCGAGGCTGGATTTGAACTCAGGACTTCCTGTCTTTAGGTTCAGGGGTTTAGCCACCAGGCCACCAGGTACCACTAATCCTTGATAATTACAAAGCACTTTATGTACATTATACAATATTTGGACCTCATAATAATCTAACAACATCATAGATAGGAAAGGGATCATTAGGTTCATTTTACAGATGAGGAAACTGAGGATGAGAACTGTCCAAGGTCACCTGCACAGGAGTGAGTGTCAGATTCATACTCAAGCCTTTTGCTCCCAAGTCCAGCCATGTTTCCATTATGTCACAACATGGAGAGATGAGAAGAGTGTTCTGAATGTTTAGGTTGTTTCTGTGTACACAACAAACAATTGCTTTGTCTATGCAATGAATATGGAGCATATTCTACACAATGTTAAAGAATGGTTCGACTCATGTTTATATGGAGTTGATTTATTTACTGACAAGTTACGAGACAAGGCACCATTTAGACAGAGTTTAGAAAGAGGCTGACATATCCCAGCTATGTCACCATGAACAAATCACTTGTTGACCTCTTGATGTCTCAGGCAGTTATCAAAGACTGTAAGTTCCCCATATAAATCAATGGAGAACTTCCCACATTGGAGGTTCCCTACACCAATGAAAATAAATAAAATGATTAACAACTCCCAGACAGACTATTTAGTATCACTTAGACTCAGGCTTAGACTACAGTGAAAGGGGAGGGTGGAATACACTGCCCCAAGAACTTATTTCTCCTTTCATGTATACCAATCTTTTCCAATTTTAAATCAGTTTTTCTAAACCAGTCTTTCTACTGTAATGGTGGAATCTTAGGCACTAGGAAGAGAAGCAATAGAATAAGAGGTTGGACACAGAGCAGGTAATTTGACTGGGATGTCTATGTGGGAATTGTGTGCTCCTAGGGAAGGTTCCTACCGTCAGCCTGTAACAAATCCTGTCATCCCCACAAAATTAACAGGGGTGAGAGAAACCATGTGAACAGGACCATGGGAAGGAATGGAATACAAGCACCAATATACTGTCCCACAGAGGATGTGGCTATTCCATCTCTAAGAAGGCTTTGGAATTTTGGTCAATTACAGTCTGACCATCATTCTTTGAGTAATCTCTAAGAGTTTGTCAGTCTGGAAAGATCGTTATCAATGATGGCTTGAAAGAAACTGAGAGAAGACAAAGACAAAATGAATGAAAAGACCTACTTTCCTGAGAAAACTTATTTAAGCCTTACCATGTGATAAAACGTGGAAAGGATTCTTGAGAAGAGGCTTTCCTAGGCACCTTGAGTAAATTGAATGGTGGGACTATATTACAGAAGAAAAGAGAAGTTAAGTAGCAATGTTAGGCGTGACACTGGCTGTGATCTTTCTCACGATAAAATGTTGCAAATGATTATGTCTGTGTTATTGTTTATCAAATTGTTCACAGATTGTATAGCTGGTAACCTTGATCATTTGATGGACCCAGGGACATGCAGCTAGCAAGTGACAGGGAGCCAAATTTGAACCCAATTCTATCTGACTCAAAGGCTGGCCTTCAACATTTGATGCAAACAGACTTTATTAGTGTAATAAAAGTGAAGGTTGAGATGAATCTCAGTTGATGCTATTAGTACCTAATGCCACACCAGCAGAAGTAAATGGTATAGTTGGAATTCGGTCCCAGATGTCCTAGATCCAAACCCAGTACTCTTTCTACCACAGTATAGTACCTCTAATCATAGATTTTTTTTCTATGTATGTTCAGTAAAAGGAAAAAATCAACACCTGAGCTATCCACAATGATGCTTCTTCTGTCATTGAATCACAAAAATGATACTAGAAATCAGGAAATAAAAGGACAATTATTGTTGCCTGAATACAGGGCTTATCTATCTCTGTCAATCTAATCAGTACTCTCACAGGAGGGAGAGAAAAATTGCTGCAAAATCAAGTAATGCATTAAAACCTCACATATCATTTCTTTAAGTGCACAGAAACAAAAAAACATGAGCCAACTCCTCACTCTTCAGGTGACTTTTGATTCCTTGCCCCACCTCCTCTGATCTCTTTGCATCAAACCTCTAAGGGAAAGGAGAAGAAAGAATCTCGTTGATGTGGCTATGTTGGGATGTAAATGACAATGCTCATATACCTCAGTAGTACCACCTGTATTCCCAAAGAGTCCAAAAGCACAGAAAACACAGTGACTGAAGTCAAAGACTGGTGGAGAAGCTTGGGGCTCAGGAAAGAACTGAGTGGGTGGCAGGGAACGGCAGTGGCTAGTGAAATTTAAGAAAACAGTGGGGTAGTGTCTGGACAAACAAAAGCTGAAAACACTTTATATCTTCTTTCCTGATTACAGGAAATTGAAGCTAGAATATTGACTCTAGAAAGAATCCTAAAGATAATTCTCTCCATATCTACCTTGTCCTTATTCTACACTTGACAGAAACTTTGGGCCAGAGGACACATTAGGGCCATCAGTTCTGCTTTTCTGAGATGCAACCAGAAGAATCCAAGCTGAATGGAAGCCTAAATTCTGAGTGAAGGAACTTGGGTTTGATTCTCAGTTCTAGACACGACCTATGAGATCTTCAGAAAGGAATCTCACCTTTATGGGGCTCGGTTTCCCCTGTGTGAAATAATACCAGACTAGATGATCATCAACTTTAGAGTCTATGTTTATGTATAGACACAGATACGAAGTATCAGAACTGTAGGTGTTCTTTCACTTGGGGCAAAACTGTTCAGTGATGGCATATGGGGGAAGGAGTGCATGGGTGGCAGAAGCACATAGGATGGTATAACTATGGGTCAAGTCATACTGGCAGAGAAAACAACATGTTCCTTAGAGTGTTTAGCACTGACAGTGATGAGAAGTCATATGTGGACTCCAGAAGGACACTATAGTTCTAGACCCTGAGGTTCCCAAACTGGGACTCGATGAGGGAGTAGGGTCACTCTGCAGTTTTATCCTGAAAAGAAATGAGGTCGTGAGTCTTGAATGGAGTGATCTCTGAATTTCCACAGACAGGAAATATACCCTCCTCAAGAAGGAGCATGATGCCTAGACAAGAAGTGTGTTTAGTCATTTCAGTGATGTCTGACTCCTTATGACCCCATTTGGCAAAAATACTGGGACGGTTTACTATTTTCCTTTCTAGCTCATTTTACAGATGAAGAAACTGAGGTAAACATGGTTACGTGACTGGCCCAGGGTTACACAGCTAGTCAGTGTCTGAGGCCAGATTTGAAGTCAGAAAGATGAATCCTTCTGACTTCAGGCTCCATGCTCTATGCAGCATGGTGCCACCTAGCTTCCCAGAGAAGTGCAGCCCCCTGATAACTACCCCAGGGACCAAGGCCCAATTGTTATATTCTAGCTAGAATTCTGTTTTTATGTTCCTCACTTGTCAGCAGAACTTTTCTACAACAAACCTGCAGTCAGCCGTTGCTGTCTGTCAAGCAATATGGGGGGAATATGAAGATGAAGGAAATGTGATCCCTACTCTCTAGGAGCTTGCCATCCAATAGGATCTTACCATCTTTTTCTGGAAACACACACCAGCAGTACCATAGTAAACAAAACATTCAGAAAGAAAAGGAGGTCAACCATCTGCTACTCAGATAGCAAGCTAGAATTTCAAGAAATAGAATGCAATTATACAGACTGGATTATCATACTTAAGTCCACAGGGGTGAAATGCAGGTGATTGCTAGGTGACCAGAAGTCAGACATGGCCTCAGATTCTTACTAGCTGTGTGACCCTGGACATGTCACTTAACCACTATCTGCCTGCCTCCACTTTTCTCATCT
Source organism: Pseudocheirus occidentalis (assembly GCA_028646575.1). NCBI lineage: Eukaryota > Metazoa > Chordata > Mammalia > Diprotodontia > Pseudocheiridae > Pseudocheirus > Pseudocheirus occidentalis. The sequence goes on along the minus strand of CM053594.1, from coordinate 302,628,932 downwards.
TTAAAACTGGGATGTAATAGCACTTATCTTACAGGGATATGGTAAGGACAGAAAGAAATAATTTTTGGAAAGCACTTTGCAAATCTTAAAGTTCTATAAAAATGATAGCACTTATTACTATTTCAAGGGCACAGGAAGGTCCCCACAAATATCTAGTACAAATCTTCCTTAGTCCCCTACCTGATATTCCACTTATAACTTCATTCCTTTAGATTTAATACCTAATAAAAACGTAACACACACATATACACCAAGAATGGATTTTTTTCATTAATGATAATAATTCCTATTTCCACAGCTCTTTGATATTAACAAAGTATTATTCTCCACTTCCCTGGGGAGGTCAGTAGTCAAGAATTAAAATATTCATCTTACAGGCAAGGAAACTGAGTCTCAAGACATTTTTGTAACTTGCCCAGGTTCAAGACTCAAAATGGGTGTACTTTGTTCTTCTCAGTGATCTTTCTCTTCACATGTTATTGCTTAATGTGAATAAAGACTTAGAAAAGTTTTGGTGGTGGGGTGGGAAATTAAGCTTGGGGGAGGGATGGGACAGAATGAAGGCCCATCATCTATGAAAAAGAAAGAGAAACATTGGATACCAGAGATAAACTAACGATTTCACAATTTTGTCCAAGGCTAGGCCCACTTGAAACTGTCTCATTTCTGTTCCTGAAATGGCCCTGGATTTCAAAGTCTACAAGGAAATGTGTGGTATGGCAGAAAGCTTACTGAACCATCTGTGAGGAGGCCTGGGGTCCAAGATTGATTTGGCCAATTGTATGTCCTATTTGCATGGGGCAGTGAGGTGGCACAGGGGATAGAATACCAGGCCTGAAGTCCTCAGGCCAAATCTGACTTCAAAACCTACTAGCTGTGTGACCCTGAACAAGTCACTTAACCCAGTTTGCCGTAGTTTCTTCATCTGTAAAATGAGCCAGGGAAAGAAATGCCAAACCACTTTAGTATCTTTGGCAAGAAAATCCCAAACAGAGCCATGAAGAGTTAGAAAGGACTGAACAATACCGGCAACATGATGTCCTATTCACATTGATATTCTGGTATTGGATACACACCTGTATTCACAAATAAGTAGAAGAAATCCTTGACATCCACAAATCTGTGATTTGAGTTTTTAAATTTCTAAATTCTGTGGGCCAGACCACAATCTATTCCCAGGAGTGACTCTTTGAGAATCCTAGCTTAGGCACTTACTAGCTGAGCAACTGACAATGAGTCATCTATCCTTCCTAAGGCTCAGCTTCCTCATCTGTCAGATGGGAGCAATGCTATTTGTGCCACCTGCTTCACCAAGTGAGGCTTGTTGGCCTTATTATATCTGAGCTCTTTTTGACTTTTGAACTGCAATTATTATCTTTAGGATCTCCTGAGCTTGGACCTCGGTGCTTCCCCAAATCCTAGACTAGCTATCTCTTCTCTTTTCAGCAGCTGATTAATTTTAGGCTATTAATAATACTTGCAACAATATTCTGCTCATTTAGACTGTAATCTCCTAGAGGGCAGGGAACTTTTGCCTTTTGTTTTATACTCATCACTGTACCTGGTACATGTGTCTTATTATTTGGTCTTTTTCTGTCATGTCCAATTCTTCCGGAATTTGGGTTTTCTAGGTAGAAATACGGACGTAGTTTGTCATTTCCTTCTCCAGTTCAATTGACACATGGGGAAACTTAGGCAAACAGGGTTAATGACTTGTCCAGGGTCACACAGCTAGTAAGTGTCTGAGGCCAGATTTGAACTCAGGAAGACAAAGTCTTCCGGACTTCAGGCCTAGCCCTCACAATAGTGCCACCTAGCTGCCAACCTGGCACATAGCAGATGCTTAATAAATGCTTATTAACAGACTGATTGACTGTTTTGAGGTATAAATACCTACTTTGGGGGGTTAACACTTTTAAAGTTCCACTGAGCAATTGGCAAAAGGCAGTTTTAACTGCAGCAAAAAAGAGTGGAAGTGGGAAGAAGGTTGGGTAAGATAAGGAGCTTCAGAGGTCATAGGTCTTAAGCCAAAATGAGCGTTAGAGATGATTCAGTCTAAGCTTCCTTATTAACAGGTGACCTAGATCCTTACCCCCAGGTTACAAATAGATGAGGAACCTGAGACCCAGGAAAATGTAATCACATATTGAGAATCACATATACAGGAATTATCAGCTTGAGTAGGAGATAATCCATGGAAGCTGATGAAGGTATTAGAATCAGGGTTCAGAAAGATAATGAAAAGTTTATTCCAAACCTACTTTGTCTCCTACACAATTTGACATGAATAAAGGTGAAATTTGCCATGGTTATCTTTGGTGACAGTGTGTGTGCCATTAAAAATGACCATCTTGGGGGGGAGCAGAGCCAAGATGGCGGCATAGAAGCAGCAAGGTTCAGCAGCTCCTGCACAGCCACCTTAAATACACATAAAATAACAAATCTTGGGGCTCCAAAATCCACAGAAAGACAGAAAACACATCACTCACTGAAGGCAGTTCAGCAGGAGGGACCCATCGTGACAGGCCGCTCACCCTGACGCCAGCTCACCCCGAAACCTCGGCCTGGCCCCAGGGTGGTCAGGAAAAGCCACAGCCAACAGCTGGAGCCTTTCTATCACTAAAGGCTAAAAAGTGAATCTGAATGAATTCAAGAGCGACAGAACCCATTGTGAGACTGAGTGGGGAAGATTTCCAGCCCAGGAAAGTGCCTACTCAGGTTGGGGTAAGGAGAACAAGAACGCTGAGCACAAGGAAGCCATGCCAATGTGGAACGGAGATCAGAGAGCAGCAGACCAAGAAGAAGCTCCAGGAAGCCAGCAGACTCACCAGCCTGAGAGGTTTGCAGCCATCTCACCAGAGGACAGAGGATCATCAAACCGGGTAGGAAAAAACTTGGGGCCCACAGCAGGGTCAGCAGGTTCTGCGGGGGCAACCTGGATGTTTAAACTTATACACCTATACTTCCAGAAGCCAAGATGGAGGAATAAAGGTTAGTGGCTCCTCTAAATCCCTCCCAGGCCCAGGAAACTCCAGAATTAAATGTCCTAATCAGAGTAAAATCTTGAATCAGTGGAAATGGCCTCGGGCTTGGGCACGGCTGAGGAAAGCAGAAAGAAGACAATACAGAATCTAAGCCCAGTAGGGTGGAGCCAGCAAGCCCTACCAAGAAAATCCAATTTAGCACCAACAGCCCAATCAGCAAACAACAGCTCTGACTCGGACCTTCAGCTGTAGCTGGCTCTGAGCCTGCTTGAGCTGTAGCTCAGGGACACAGACTCTGAAACCTGAAGGAGCTAGACCACCCAACCCCAACAAGTTACTCCGTAAGCCTCAGGGTAACTCAGGGGAATTGTTAAGGAGTCTTGGTATTGGCCTCAGGCTACACAATCAGAACTTACAGCTACCAAGCCCTTACCTCCCAGCCTGAGAAACTTAAGACTCAGGTACCCCAAATGTGGATATCCACTCCAAAAATCCAGGATATAGGCACTCACAGTGGGGAAGAAGGAAACTGCAAAGGCTAGGAGCATCAAATATTTTTATAGTGAGCAAGAACAAACAAATTCAGAAGGCAACAGGGACTCTATATCCACACTGGAGACCACAGAAGGAAATGTAAATTGATCTCAAGCCCAAAGAACCTTCTTGGAGGATCTCAAAAGAGATTTTAAAAATTAAATTAGAGAGGCAGCAACCAAATTGGAAAAAAATCTCACTGAAGAAATCAAATCTTTGAAAAGCAAAATTGGAGAACTAGGACAGGAGGTCCAAAATCTAACCAGAGAAAACACCTCCCTAAAAATGAAAAATGAACATATGGAAAAGGAACTCCAAAAACTAGCTGAGGAAAATAAGTCACTAAAAATTAGAATCAGAGAAATTGAAGCTAAGGACTCTATGATGCAACCAGAGTCAGTCAAACAAAACATGAAGATTGAAAAATTGGAAGAAAGTGCAAAATAACTCACTCAAAAAACAACTGACCTGGAAAACAGGTCTAGGAGAGATAACCTAAGAATTATCAGCCTACCAGAAAAACATGACGAAAAAACCAGCCTGGACAGCATCCTCCGAAAGATTGTTAAAGAGAACTGTCCTGAGGTCCTAGAATCAGAGGAGAAGTGGTTATTGAAAGAATCCACCAATCTCCTCCTGAAAGAGATCCCAAACTGAAAAATCCAAGAAATATTGTAGTCAAACTCCAGAGCTACAAAGTCAAGGAGAAAATACTGAATGCAGCCAAAAAGAAGCAATTCAAATATCGTGGAACTACAGTCAGGATTACACAGGATTTGGCAGCTGCTACATTAAAGGATCAGAGGGAATGGAATGCCATATTTCGTAAAGAAAAAGAGCTAAGACTGCAACCAAGGATCAACTACCTGGCAAGACTGACCATATTCTTTCAGGCAAAGAGATGGTCATTTATGAAATAAAGGACTTTCAGTCTTTCCTTATGAAAAAGCCTGAGCTCAATGGAAAATTTGATCTCCACTTACAAGATGCAAGAAAGACATAAAAAGGTAATCAAGGAAAACATACACTCACACATACATATGTGGACACAGATGTTCACACTTGCACATAAGCTGAGACTCAATAAGAGCAAACTGTTTACATTCCTTTATGAGAAGCAGATACCGGTCAATACTGAAATTTGCATAAATATGATGACACTTGAGGGAGATGTACACAGAAAGAGGGTGTGGGTAGAAGCAAACTAATCTGAAGATTAAAAAAACATATTAAGGGGAAGAAAGGGATTGTAGGGGGAGAGGAGGAAAGGTAGAGGTAGAAGATGGTAGATTGTGCCACAGGAAGAGGCATAAAAAACATACTGGAGTGGAGGGGTGGGACAGAGGGAGATGAGCGTCATATGATCATTATTCTCATTGGTTCTGATTTA
>CM053594.1:302584576-302623524 GCA_028646575.1 Pseudocheirus occidentalis | reverse complement strand
CCTCATTTCTAAAATATACAGGGAACTAAATAAAATTTACAAGAATACCAGTCATTCCCCAGTTGATAAGTGGTCAAAGGATATGAACAGGCAATTTACAGAGGTAGAAATTAAAGATATATTTAAGCATATGGAAAAATGCTCTAAATCACTATTGATTCGTGAAATGCAAATTAAAACAATGTTGAGGTACCACATCTCACCAGTCAATTTAGCTAAGATGACAAAACAGGAAAATGACAAGTGCTGGAGAGGATGTGGAAAAATTGGAACTCTAATGCATAGTTGATGGAGCTGTGAACTGATACAACCATTCTGGAGGGCAATCTGGAACTATGGCCAAAGGGCTATAAATAATTGCACACCCTTTGTCCCAGTAACACTACTTTTGGGGTTGTATCCCCATGAGATCACAGAAGTAGGAAAAGGTCCCATATGTACAAATATATTTGTTGCAGCTCTTTTTGTGGTGACAAAAAACTGGAAATTTGAGGGATGTCCATCAATTGGGGAATGGCTGAACAAGTTATGGTATATGAATGTGATGGAATATTATTGTGGTATAAGAAATGGGAAGGAGATGGACTCCATAATTACCTGGAGAGGCTTACACAAATTGATGCTAAGTGAGAGGAGCACAACCAGGAAAAATTTGTACACAGTCACAGATACATCATATGTGTGATGACCAGCTTAATGCACAGTTAAAAGACAACTCTACAAGTCTCAGGACGGAAGGAGATATCTATATTCAGAGAAAAATCCGGAAGGCCCAGAGGTTAAATGGAGACTGAAGCAATGCATGCTATCACTCTTTTCAATGTTTGTTTTTTGTTTCTCTTTTTTCATTGTTCACCCCATTGGCTATAACACCTATTCAACCAGACTATTGTACAATGTGATAGAGTTTGCAGATCCTATACATGATTTGTATGCCACCATGGCGGGGGTGGGGGTGGGGAGGAAGGGGAGAAAAATCTGAAACTCAAGTGACTCTGGAACTGAATAATGTAAACTAAAAGTAAACAAACAAGTCAATAAATTTTTTTTTAAATGACCATCTTTGGTTGCTGATGACAAAATTAAGAAATGCAGACTAGTTTGGAAGGTCACAAACTGAATTGTAGAATCCCATGACTTCAGAGGCAGAAATGTCTTCACTGGACAAACCTAAAGAAGACTATGTCAGACAATGGATCATCTCGTCTTTTTGGCAGAGTCCTCAGATGAGAGGAATCTCACCCTCTCCTGAAGCAGCCCATTACACTTTTGGATAGCTCTAATTGTTAGGAAACTTTTGCTTTGGTTTTGTTTTTTTTTCTTATATAGAGTTCATTTCCCCTCCCATTCGTTTGCAATTTCTATTCATTGTTCTTCCTTCTGGGACCAAACAGAGCAAATCTGATTCCAACTATTCAAGGATAGGGATCACATACCCCTTCAGGTCTCCATATTTAATGTCCCATTCTCATGTGGTAAGAGGCCCTTGCCCAGCCTGGATGGCCTTCTCCATTTGTTCTCCAGCTCATGGTGTCCTCCCAAAAATGTGGTGCCCTGAATTGAGCACAAGAATCTCAGTGTGGTCTGACCAAGATGGAGGATATTAGGACTCCCACCCCCTTATTCCTTGATTTCTCTTTTGATGCAGCCCAAGGTCATATTAGTAGCCATGACAGTGAGATGGCATGGGGGCCGAGTGCTAGGCCTGGAATCAGGAAGATGTGGGTTCAAATATGGTCTTAGGTACTTACTGACTGTATGATGCTGGACTAGTCATTAAACCTCCATCTGTCTCAGTTTCCTCTTCTGTAGAATGGAGACAATAATAGCACCCACCTTTGATCCTTGTGAAGAGCAAATGAGACCCTATTTGTAAAGCCATTTGTAAAGCGCAGTGTCTGACCCATAGTAGGTACTATGGAAATGTTAGCTTTTATTATTGTGTCATTCTGTTCACCATAATGAGCTTGCAGTCTACTAAGTGCCCCAGACTTTTTTCAGATAAACTTCTATGTTTCTCCACTAATGCTCATGAAGTATAAGTAATAAATGTTTACTGATCGAATGAAGGAACTTTTTGTAACCTAAGTGAAAAACCTCAATATTCCCCAATTCAGGTCGGTCTCTGCCACTCTAGGCTAATTTATTCCGACTTCTCTGATACCACCCCAACTTTCCATGGAAAGAAAAGGGGAAGAGAAAATAGAGAAAGGAGGAGCATGTGTGTATTCCCCCTGCCCCCACTACTTCATCTTTATCATTAGTAGGGGTCAGCATAATATTAGCAGAATTTCCTATAAAAAGCACCTAGGCCATTATTAGCTCCCTTGAATGTGCTGTGCTCATAGTAGATAAAGGCCCAGTTTTGATGCCAGGAAAACCTGGGCTCACATCCTGCTTCTGACACATACTGGCAAGTCACTTAAACTCTCAGTACTCTGGGTAACAAGAATTCTCAACCTTATTTTATATCATCTCTCTTTTTGGCAGTTTGGTGAAATGTATGTGCCTCTTCTCAGAATAATGGTGTTTAAAAAATTCTAAATGAAGAAAATGTTAAACTTCAGGTATATATTAGTAAAAATAACAGCATAAAAACTTTAAAATAAGTTAATGGACCCCCAAAATCTATCTCTGGACCGGAGATCTATGGACATCAGCTGAAGAAGCACTTTTCTAAAACTATAAATTACAGAAACCGAGTTGAACTTCATTGGCAGAAAGAGTGCGTTTATCCAGGCATTCCCTCAGTCAGTAAAATAAACCACAGGTCTTTATTGCTACCTCCATCTCACCTTGAACATAGAGGCAAAGATCAAGACAACAAGAAGAAAGAGAAGTGATTTGAAAAAAGAGGGTGATGGAAATAGAACATTGGAGGCAGGGATCCTTGCCTGAAACCTCTCAAGACAATGGGAACATTTAGGATGTTCAAAATGCCTGGAATAATCCCAACTGGAGATGTAAAGTGCTGTTAACTTGGGCAGTCCCCTCTGGAGCACATAGTTTAGACTGACATTTTGGCTCAGAAATGAACTTTACTTAGCAATCTATATCAGCTAAAAAGAGCGCTCTAATAAATCTGAGTTGATAAAGTTATGTTCCTCTACTTGGAAGGAAGCCAAAGAAAACAAGTGCATTTATGTTTTTGCTCCTGTGACTACAAAATGATATTTATCTAGATAAGATTTCAAGGTTTTTAATGTGGGAGGATTTTTAGCCTTTGGCACTTCAAATTGAACAAAGAAGAATTTAAGAAATCATTGTTGATGTCTTATAGCACACAGATCCATGGACTGCTAGGCTCTCCAGATGTTCTCCTCCTGTGAGTCACCCAGTTTAAAAAAATCCATTTTCAGTGTGGGTCACAAGGGGGGCATGGCTCTGTATAGAATAAAGAGAAAGGCTGCTGGGTGAGAAGGATCTCATGGCAACATTACATATTTTTATTCCCACCCTTGTTGCTGCCTCCTACTCTCTCAGATATTCTATAATAAAACAGTGATCAAATAGCAATTAATCAGTCAATCAACAAGCATTTATTAAGCACCTACCATAAGGAAATGTGCTAGGGACCAGGAAAACTTGGGTTCATATCTCACCATGTGATTTATTAACTGTGTGACTCTGGGCAAGTCACTTAACTTCTCTGAACCTATTTCCATACCTGTAAAATGATGATGGCCTCTAGGGTCCATTTCAACTCTAAATTGATGATTGTACTTCTAAGGGGTTACTGAGACAAAGATGAAAGTATTTACAGGGCACCTTCTCAGTGCCTAGTACTAGGAGATGCAGTCTGAGTTGAGGAGACAAGACATGATCAATTAGAACCAGTTTTAGTAATTCAGGATCATGGACAGGTAAAAGCTAATATAGACTAAAAGGGATACAGAGAAGAATTGTGTGAGGAAAGGGCAAGGTGGAATTAGTTATATATCACTAACATGCAGCCAGTGACAGCACCAAACTTGAAGATATGAATAATAATATTCAATATGAATAAAAGTTTTTTTGTTCCCCAGTTTTCATGCTCAGTTTGTTTTCATCAAGGCAGTCACATGCAATATAACTTGGAGTTCAAATTTTCTTTCTGCCATTCCCTTCTCTCTCTTTACACATCTATTTTCTTATGTCTCTCCCTGAGAAAATATTCCACCAGGAGGGTTTTTCTCAGCATCTCGTCTCAAAAGGAGTAGTTTGGGTTTCTGAAACCAAGAACCAAGTGTCTCTAAGGGGATCTTTGGGAGAGTTGCCATGTTTTTCCCAGAGTCTACCTCTTTTAAGGAAGGTATCATGTGACTCCATCTTGGTGCTTTGAGTAGCAATGGAGGGCATTGAAGCAATGGAGCATCTCCTCTCATTTCATCCATTTCTTGCCCATCATTTAAGGCCCAGCTTTAGTTCTCCTTTCTGTATGAAGAAGTCCACACATTCCTCTTCCTTCACACACTCGTTATACCCCTCCCCATCTATATTCATTCTCACTTATTATTATTAGCATAAATTCAATTAAATTTGATTCAACAAACACATTAAAGATTAGCTATGTAGAAGATACTATGCAAGCTACTGAAAATGAAGACAAAATGAAATAGTCTTTGCCTTCAAGAAGCTTATGTTCTACTGAAGGGATACAACATGTTCATAAATCTTTAGTTAGGCACTATATACAAAGTAGTACAAAGAAATTTCTAGAGAGAGAAAATAGTAACCAATGGGGGAATCAGGACAGGCTTGATTTTGGAAATCACCTATGAACTGTGTTTTGAAGGAAGTTAGGAATTCTAAAAGGCAGAGGTTAGTAGGTCTAAGTTCAAATCCTCCCTCTGACACATTGGCTAGTACATTGGGTCAGTCAATCTCAGTGTTTTGGTTAACTCTCTTAAGAATATCCAGAAAGGGTGACAACCTCCACTGCTAGAGAAGGGTTTCCATCCCTCGATTTAAAAAATCACAAATCCAGTCCCTATTCCTATCGCAATATGAAATGAGGCTCAAAAGGGAAATAAGAAGCAGATTATGGAGAAGTTTAAAAGTCAGACTGAGGATTTTGTATTTTGCCACAGAAGTAGTAGAAGACACTGGAGATTTCTGAGTAGGAAGTGACATGGTCAGTAGGAAAGTCAGTTTTATGGGGATATGTAGGTGATAGATTAGAGAAAAGAGAGAAAATAGGCAGGGAAACCAACTAAATGGTCACTGTAGTAGTCAAGGTGAGAAGAGATAAGGGATTAAAATAAGGTGACAAGCATGAGAGTAGGGAGAAAGGGAAGATATAAGATATATTGTGAAAGTAGAATCAGCATGATTTGGCAAATTATAAAATATGGTGTGAAAGGGAGGAAGGTGAGGGAAGAATCAAAGGTTACCAGACACAGGTCACAAGCCTGAGTGATTAGATGGTTGGTGGCACGCTTGACCAAATAAGGAAGTTTGTAAGAATGATAAATCTGAGGAATATAATAAATTCAATTTTAACATACTTAGTTGGAAATTTCTATGAAATATCTAGATGGAAAATGTCTAGCACACTCTTAGTAATGTGAGGCTCAAGTTCAGGACAGAAGTCAAGGCTGGATATGTTGATTTAGGAATCACTGAAATGATAATTGAATATATGGAAGCTTATGAGATCAACAAAAGAGAGAGTGTGGAGAAAGAAGAGAAGGGGATGCACAGTAAAACTTCTGGGGGATATCCATGCTTAAGGGACAGGATCAAGATGATGACATAGTAAATATAATTGAAAAGAAAAGAATGATGAGCTTAAAGTCAGAAGACAGAGACTTTGCCACTTACTAAGTGAGTCTTTTCTCTGAACCTCAGTTTCCTTATCTTTGAAATGGGATAACAAAGCCTGGTGTGCTCCCTCACAAGAATTCTGAGAACAAAAAAGCAAAGACCATGTATAGGTAGGAGCACATACAGACTAGAAAGGGTATAAGACTTGTGTAAAGGAAGAGACAGGTGTGGGCTTCCTCATGGAGGAAGGAGGGCTAGAGCTAGGCCTTAAATGATGTGTGTGAAAACTCTGTGAAAGTTATAAAAGCACATTAATGGCTGTATCATTGTAAAACTTGATCAATAAAAGTTTCTTCCACTCAAGAAAAATTCTAGAATAAATAATTCAGAAAAAATATTATTTCCAAGGACTTTGTTTTAATGGGAAAAATAAATTTCCCAAGGTTTTTTTTCTGTTTTCTCCTCAGACCTTACCTTCTCTAACTCTACAAACTAGGTCATTTTATTGCAGACTAATTTATACCTAATATATTTTTATATTCCTCAACTGAAGGGCACTAAAAAAGATAACTATTGCATATATTTCAATGTTCTCAAAATGTCAAGGTTTTTTCCTATGAAGAAATTTGCTTCCTTTTAGCTTCCTCCTCCTTCCTGACTTGGCTTCAGAATTCCCAGAAATTTTCTCTCTATTCCTACCTGACTTGCAGAGATACTCAGGAACAAAGATATGAATAAAAGAATCAGACACCCTGATGACTATCTCAGACAAAAAGGTAAAGTAAAATAAATTGTTCACAGCCACATTTGAGCAGATAGAATGAGGTGATAGAAAATACATCAATTGTTAAGAGACTTGGATCTTTGTCCCAGATCTGCCATTAATACACAGTGTGACCCTGGACAAATCACTCAACCTCTGTGAGAAAGGGATAAAAATAGGGAAAAGAGATTATTTGTACAAAATATTTGTAACCGTTCATTTTGTGGTGGCCAAGAATTAGAAATTGAGGGAATGGCTATCAGTAGGGGAATGGCTGAATAAGTTCTGGTATGTGATTTTTAAAAAATTTTTAAATTTTTAAATTTATTTTCTTGTTGACATCATTCATTTCTATGAGATTTTGAGTTACAAAATTCTCCCTATCTGTCCCCTACCCCCAACCTCAAAACAGTGATCCCATTATAAAGCCCCTCCCCCATCTGTTCTCTTTTATGTCCTCCTCCAACGCCACTCTAACTTTCTGGTAGGGCAGGGAGGGTCTCCCTACCCCAGTTCCTGTATATCTTAATTCCCAGTTGCATGTAGTTAATAATAATTATTATTAGTAGTAGTATCTATCTATCTATCTATCTATCTATCTATCTATCTATCTATCTATCTATAAATTCTAGATTCTTTCAGTTCCTCCCTTGTCACCCACCCCCACTGGAAGGACAAGCAATTCAATACAGGCTGTACATGTGTAATTACACAGGACATCTCCACAGTGGACATTTTGTAAGAGGCTGATTATATGTCCCTCTTTCCTATCCCCCCTTGTTCTATTCTCTACCCTGTTCTTGTCTCTTTACTGAGGTGTGTGCTTCCAGCAACCCTCCCCCAGACCCTTCCTTTCCCTCCATCATCCCACCTCTCATCCCCATCCCTTCTACTCTCCTGTGTGGCAAGATATGCAGTTTAGAGTTTATGTCATTCCTTCCCTAAGTCAAATTCAATAAGAGTAAATGAAAATAAAGTTGTAACAGTTATCCCTTGCCTCTTCTATATGGGATGATTAACCCTATTTTGTCTCTCCCTGTCTCCTCTCATTCTAGTCCTCTCCCACCTCAGAATTTCACTTTTAAAGTATCATCCCTTCATATTCAATTGATTCTATACCCTCTATGTACACATATGCACACAAGCTCAGCCATGTATTCATATGCGTATATATCTGGTATATGATTGTAAAGGAATATTGTTGTGTTATAAGAAATAACTAACAGTATTATTTTTTTAAAAGTCCTGGAATGACTTACATGAACTGATGAAAAGTGAAGTAAGCAGAAACAGGAGAACATTATACATAGTAACGACAATGTTATATGATGATCAAATGTGAAGGACAGCTATTCTCAGCAATACAATGAATAATTCAAGGCAATCCCAGAGGACTCATGATGAAAAATGCTAACAGCCTCTAGAGAAGGAACTGATGTTGTCTGAATAGAGATGGATGCATTTCCTTCCTTCCTTCCTTCCTCCCTTCCTTCCTTCCTTCCTTCCTTCCTTCCTTCCTTCCTTCCTTCCTTCCTTCCTTCCTTCCTTCCTCTCTGTCTGTGTGTGTCTCTCCCTCTCTCTGTCTCCCTCTCTCTCCTTGCACAAAATGACTAATATGGAAATGTTTTACATAATTGCACATGTATACCTATACCAGATTGCTTATCCTCTCAGGGAAAAGGCAAGAGAGGGAGGGTGGGTCAGAATTTGGAACTCAAAACTTACAAAAAGAAAACAATGAATATTAAAAAAGTGTTTTACGTGTAATTGGGGAAAAATAAAATATTTTTCAAAAGCTGAGGGGGTTGGACTCAATAATTTCTAAGGTCTCTCCTAAGATCTAACACTGTGAATTTCTTTCTGAATATTTATTATGTTTATCTAATTGCACAAAGCAATGAATTCTAAATAGCTGGTCCGTGGAATTAATTCAGGGCTGAAATATGTACATGCACTTTGACCCCAGCTGTCCAACCTTACATTTGGTCACTGCCAGGCCCACATGGAGAGCAGGTCTCTTTTTAGGGGCCTCCTAAGTAAACTTTATTTATAGGAGCCTAAAATATTCAGGATGCTGAAGACAATTTCACCCAAACTCCTCATTTGAAAGAATAGAGGTTCAGAGAATTGAAAGAATTGGTCTATACCTCAAGTCTGGTCAAAATCAAAACCAGATCTCAAACTCCAGAACATGGAGTTCCCCATAAAGCATTTCCTTCATCAATACAGCTAGTTACCTTCTCAACTTGTAGTATTTGAGAGTTAACAAGGAGACTAAGAAGTTAAGTGATTCACCAAAAGTTGTACAGAAAGTATGTGTCATAGGTAGGGATTAAATCCAGGTCTCCCTGACTATTAGTCCTACTCTCTAGCCACTATGGCATGCTGACCCTTATTATAGTCATAAAGTAGTACCATATATGGTCTTAGACTACCCTGTGTCAAAAGGAATGCCCATAGTTAGGGCCATGGCTCCTGAGACAATTGCCAGGTAAACTCTGGAGCCCAAAGATCAACAGGTACCTTCAGAGGTCTCCAACATCCCCTTTTGCTGATTGAAGATGTGGGAAAATTAAAACACTACTGTACTATTGGTGAAATTGTATACTGATTCAACCATTCTGGAGAACAATTTGGAAACTGTGCCCAAAGAGCTATAAACCATGCATATCTGTTGACCAAACAATACCACTACTAGGTCTGTATCCCAAAGCAATAAGAAACACAAAAGAATAGGACCTATATGTACAAAAATATTTATAGCAGTTCTTTTTGTGCTGGCAAACAATTGGAAATTGAGGGGATGCTCATTATTTGGGTAATTACTGAACAAGTTGCTTTATAGGATTGTGATGGAATACTGCTGTGCTTTAAGAAATAATGAACATCTCTCTTTTGTGTTTTGTTTTATTTTGTCCCTTCTTTCTCATTGTTCACTCTATTTGTTATAATCCTTCTTTACAACTTGACTAATGTTTAATGTGAAGGTATCTGGAAAACGTATAGTTTATTATATGTTGGCATGGGGGGGAGGAAAAAAGAAGGGGAGAAAATGTGAAACTCAAGGGTTTGTAGAACTCAATGTTGTAAACTAAAAGTAAATAAATTTTTTTTAATATAGAAAAAGAAAAAAAGAAATAATGAGCAAGATGCTCTCAGAAGAACATGGAAGGACATGAACTGATACAAAGTGAAATGAACAGAACCAGGAGAAGCAGTACACAGTAATAGCAATATCATATGACGATCAGCTATGAATAACTTAGCTATTCTCAGTAAGACAATGATCAATGACAGTTCCATAGGACTTATGATAAAATGTGCTACTCATCTCCAGAGAAAGAACTGGTAGAGCCTACATGCAAATCAAAGGTACTTTTTTCTTTACTTTATTTTTTTTTGCTTTTTTGTCTGTGTTTTCCTTCATAGAAGGACTTATGTGGAAATGACTTAGGAAAGACTTTTTTATGACTACACATGCATATCCTATGTCAAATTGCTGTAGAGAATTTGGAACTCAAAAGTTTTTTAAAAGGATGTTAAAACTCTTTTTACATGTAATTGGGAAAAATAAATTATTAAACAAGAAAAAATAGTTTCTATCTTAGGTTTCATCTGTCTCAACTGAGGAGCAGCATATCAGAGTAGGTAGAGTTAGTGTCTGAGTCAAGAATATTTACATTTAAGTCCTGTTTCTGTTCTTATGTGACTTATGTGGATTCTGAACATCATTCAGTGCCCCCAGACAGCCCTTTAGGACTGCAAATTGAAAAACAGTTGGCAATTACTTTGGCAAAGGGAATTTGGACACTAGAAGTGTTCTATATCATTGAAATTACAGATCCGGCCCCCAAAAAATGATCAGCAGGTTTGACCATGGTTGCCTAAAAAGCCACGTGTATCCAGTAGGCTTAATTTTGCTGTATTTTTTTCTTTAAGCTTTATTGATGCTTGTTTTTATATTAGACATATTTACAGAATGCTCTCACTCTGTGGGAGGTCTCTTATAACAAACCAAAATGGGAAGTAAAACCAGTGACCTCATCTGGAAGGACTCTGTTTCACAGTCACCAATTACATGCCTAATGAACTTCAAAGGTCAAAAAAATCTTACAACACAGATGGATCTTTGCCCTTAGGGAAAATAAACAAGAGACTAAGGATGCATCAGTATAGTCAAGGGTGCTGAATGGTGGGACAGAAGGACCATTCTACTTGCCTTCAAATTCCATTTCTGTCATTTGCTAGATGTGTAACCTTGGGAAAGTCATTTAACTTCTCTCAGTTTTCTCTTCTATACCATACCGACAACAGTATTTGCCTGATTTCCCTCAGGGTTGTTTTATGGATTGCATAAAATAGGTATAAAAGCTATTATTAGTAATAATATCATTAATGACATGCACATTAATTTAGTCAATAATATGCTTTCAAAGAAGGGTCAAATAAATGGTTGTCATGAGGATTGTTTTCTAGAAATTGATAGGTGTTATAATAGTAATTCGATATCAGGTCATCACATTGCAAGAGAAAAACTGTCCTTAAGGAACCCATATTTATTGAACAATGAAGATTAAATTTAAAAAATGGTAGAAACTGTATAAACCATCACTCATGGGTTGCAAAAACTTAGCACATATCTGATTCATAGAAAGTCAAACTCAGGTGGCCAGAATTATGTATAAGAGATTTGATATCATCTATGAACTAACAGATTCATGCTATAAACATATGTGTATTTGTATGCATATATAAACCCATATTTAGTCTTGTTCAACCTTTTAGTTAATTTTGTTAAACTTTTTCTTTTTTCTCCTTTGTTTTAAGAACTAGTTTCCTAGATTATGAGGCAGAGAGGGACATTGGAGGGGGGTGGCGGCAAGGGATAGAAACACAAAAGATGTTCTAAACATTTTTTAAAATAACTTTTTAAAGAAAATGTGGTTACTAAAAGCATGGTACAGAGAGAAAACTTCATAAGCCTCTTGAGGGTGTGTTATGAAACCTCAGTCTCTTAACAGCGTTTGCTAAATGTCCATCTTCCTAAGAATATTTGATATTTTCAACAAATATCACCAATGGGCAGCAATCCAACATAGGTTTAAGCTCTTCCTTTAATAGTCTCATTAACTATAAAAGAAAAAAATACCAAAATGGAATTTTCCACACCAAAACAGAATTATTTTTAGATAGATGTTACCTATAATAATTAAATATCATTATTATATTAAATATTCTAATATTATTATTAGGTTATATTTCTGGGCAGGAAGGAACTTCTCAGTGCCTGTCTACATTATCTGTACATTATTTATATAGAAATTTCTATCTATCCAGACACCATCTATGTAGAAATGTCAATTTCCTCTCTAAACAATGAAATGTTTAAAGACTCCCCCTTTGTCAGGCACTTTTTAGCTCTGTTACCTTGGACAGAGCACAAAATGTCTCTGTGCCACTGTTCGCACATTTTAAAAATGGGGATAACAACATCTGTAACACCTACCTTACAGGGCTGTTGTGAGGCTCAAATAAGAGTGCATATCAAAAGCATTTGGCAAACCCTAACACCCTACATAAATATCAGATGATCTGTTTTTATTTTTTAATTACTTCAGTGACATATGTCTGTCCATATGACTGTGCCCCTACCACTATCCAGAATTGCAACCTCTCTACCAAAGTAGTTGGTCTTTGTGAAATGCTAAATCTAGGGAGGGGGGATCTTATCCCCAGAGTCCGTCAGTTAGTCACCAAGTATTTATTACAGTCTTTCTATGAGTTGGAGGTACAAAGACAGATGAAAACTAAAACCCAGTTCCTGCTCTCAAAGAACTCAGAGTCCAATGAGGGAAACAACATGCAAACACCTACTTACAAACAAACTATATTAAGAGTAAATTGGGGAAAAACTTGGAGGGAAGGCAGGAAGATGAAGGAGGAACAGGAAAGACTCATCAGAAAATGTAGGGTTTTAGCTGAGACTTAAAAGGAAGCCAGGAAGTCAGGAGGCAGAGATGAATAAGGAGAAAGATCCAGGAATTTCCACTGGGGATAGCCAATGAAAATGTTTCATCAGGAGATGGTGTGTTTTGTGCAATAAACACCAAGGAGGTCAGATCATAAATTCATCTGGGCCGATCTCTGGACAATAGACATCCAATCTATTGCTGGGCTTTTCTCAAAGACTTTTGCAGCTTTGGAAAACCTGCTTGTATTTATACTCTGTTGGCATAGTTTTTGAGAATCTTAGGGTCACCTCTATAACCTATAACGAGGCACCA
Organism: Pseudocheirus occidentalis; assembly: GCA_028646575.1. Classification (NCBI taxonomy): domain Eukaryota; kingdom Metazoa; phylum Chordata; class Mammalia; order Diprotodontia; family Pseudocheiridae; genus Pseudocheirus; species Pseudocheirus occidentalis. The sequence goes on along the minus strand of CM053594.1, from coordinate 302,610,732 downwards.
TAAGAAGTCAGGGATACACTATATAGAAATTAAATTCCTCCTGCTGAAGTGAAAATTTATTTGCTCTTATTGAGTTCTTGTTATTTAAACAAATTACTGTGGAGCTCTGTCACTGGTTAATCTGTTTTATATGTTGGCAAGTTAATCAAAATTAATAAATATATGAATTAATAAACAAGGCCACATTTTAATTGTCTGTTCCATAGCTGCAGATAAGAGTATTAATAACAATGAATACTAAAATCCCTAGTTCCATTTTAAATAGGAACTATTCAGCATGGACTGAAGCTCTTCCTTTAATATTCTCATTAACTGTCTGTGTACTCAAACCCAGAACCAACACGTCATTGCCAAATACTAAACTTGAGATGGGGACCTGCAGCCTCGAGGCCTCGTGTAGCCTTTGATGTCCTCAAGTGTGACTCTTTGACTGAATCCAAACTTCACAGAACAATTCCCCTTCAGGGATTCAGTCAAAGGGTCACACTTGAGGACCCAGAGGGCCACATGAGGCCTCGAGGCTACAGGTTCTCTGTAACTATTTACAAAGGATAACCTAAGGATGTGTGCCCATTAACTGTTTTGTTGTTGTTGTTTTTATCCCTTTTGGGATTAAAATGTGTGTATGTGCATGTGTGTGTGTGTGTGTGTGTGTGTACATATACACATCTTTATTTTTTTTAGTCTTTGTTTTTCTGGTCTTTTTGGAGGGGGGAAGGAAGGGCATTTGGGCTTAAGTGACTTGCCCAAGGTCATGCAGCTAGTAAGTATTAAGTGTCTGAGGCCGGATTTGAACTCAGGTCCTCCTGACTCCAGGGCTGGTGCTCTATTCACTGTGCCCCCTAGGTGCCCCATCACAGCATGTCTTGAAATCCCACTTAAGGATGTGTGGTGACTAAAAAGAGCTCACATTTATATAAATTATCCCACCTTATATAAATTATCTCAGTCAAACCTCACAAAAACCTAGTGAGGGAGGTACTATAGATTCAATTATTTTCCCCATTTTAGAGAAGTGGAAACTGACGCTGAGAGATGAAGTATTTTACCAATGATCATACAGTTAAAAATATGGGATTTGAATCTAGATCTTCCTGATATCAGCTAGCACTCTCTCCATAGTTGGTTAGTGCTCCAATAATGAAGCTTCAGAAAGGAAAGCTGAGCGCTTCTTCCTCAGACACCTTGCAGACAGACAGGTGGCAGCACCTGGGTGGGGCCCTGCGTGTAAGGCCTTCTCTGGGCAGAGGGCCAAAAACATCCATTCTCCACTGAAAAGAATCCAAACCCACAGCACTCCATGGAAACCTCAAGCTTTAGATTAAAATGCTGAGCACAGTAGACCAAGGGGAAGGTTAATTTTGATTTTTGACTCCAACATCCTGCAGGCTGAATTCCTAACAAGGCTGGTTTATAGCATCATGGAGAGTAATTCTTGGTGACAGACTATTTTCAAGTACCGATTTATTTATATCCTATTTTCAGGGTCGCTCATTAAGCAACTGAACATAAATCAGAGCCTCCTGTTGCCTACCACAGGAATGGTGCCTACTGGGACACTATGGTTCTGCCAACTTTGTCTAGCAAGCCAGAGGAGAACAAATGGCACCCAGCAATTCCATGAGGAAACGTTGACTCATAGCAAAGTTCACCAAGCAAAAATAAATAAATACATACATACATACATACAAACATACAGCTTAAATCCTTCTAGTTTTTTCAGTTAAAGGACATCAACGGTGCAGTCAAATAAAATGCGGTGAGAAGTCATAGATTCATTAATATGACCATCCGCCATGCCTGGATGCCCTCTGTCCTTCCTTCCATTTTCTAGAGTCTTTCTTTTACTTTAAACTACAACTCGGGTATTATCTTCTACACAAATTCTTTTCTGTTGCACAACTACTAGTGCCCTCCTTCCAAACTACCATATATTTAAATATTTTGTATGTATTTATATTTATTTACTTTATGTTTATCCTATATATTAATATGGGTATTTCTTGTCTCCCCCTTGGAATTCTTTGGGAATAGAGTTTGGTTCATTCTTTCTACCAGCATTTGTAGGCTTTTTTTTTTCCAAAGCTGCTTAATGGTTTTCTTTCAATTTTTAGAAAAATAAAATCTTATACTGCCTTCCCCATCCTGCCAAAAAAAAAGCAGAGATCTTCTTAAACTGCTTTTCAGTATTTCAAGATCCTCATGATAAATACCTCGCTTTGATACTGAAAGGAGGAGCCCAAGGGTTTGCCTCATTTGAGGATTCTTGGGCCAAGTCCTGCTGCTCAGTTTCCCAGCAAATGAGCCCAAGGCAGCAATTGGAGGCTAATAGATGCTATCATTGAGGTACCTCTCTGCACTTGTCTACATCTAATCAAATATTTCAGGTGTCTTTGGCTAACTGGAAAAGCCAAGGAAGAAGCTAGGGAACTTTTGAGGGCATCAAACGGTCTCTCTTTGGTGTTAGTCTTGTGAGGCTGTAGGTGCCTAATAAATGCTCGTTGATAGACTGATGTGGGGGATCAACTAACCCAGTCATTTCCTTTTACAGATGAGGAAACTGAGATCCAGAGAGATGGAATAACTGGCCCTATGTGAAGAAACATAGCTATTTTAGTGAAAGAATCAAGACTAGAACCCAGGTCTTTCATTACACCACATTGCTCCCTTGCTGATACTAGCTTTGCAATACTGTGATACTCCTGAGCATAGCACTCAAAAAAAAAATAAAGCAAAAAAAACCCCAAACAAACAAAAAAAACCAAGGTCGATTTGTGTTTATATAGAGTGATTGAAGAAAAGGGTAAAAAGGTTTAGTTTTTTCTTTGAGAAAATGACTATATTATTCATAACCTTTGACCTAGAGATTCCATAGCTAAGTTGGTGTTTGTCCTTCATTTTCAGAGGACCAGTGACATCATAGGGTGATGGCTTGACTTAAGAGTGAATTGGATTTAAGAGGCAGAGTTGAGAAAAGTCATCAGCTTTACTCTCTCTTCCAGAATCATCAAATCCAGTGGCAAGCCAAAAGTCAAAATGGCTGGCAACGGCCTGGGATACACTGGATGATCTCGACATCTTCAAAGTCTGACTGAGCTCTAAATATTCCGCAGCACCTGCTTCAGCAGTTTTCATGGCTGTCGGAATAAATTGTTCTCATCTGCTAGAAGAAGTTTTCCCATACTTGGGGTAGATATCCCCCTAACTCACAGATGGGTTTTAGGCTTGTTAGTTTCCCTCAACATGTCCAGGTGGTTTTACCAGGGAGTGGCCACTGGGCATGCTACAGATTCTTGGAGCCCAGGTGAATCAGGGTAAAAGGTGTTCCCCAAAAGTGGATGAGCAGTCCTGAAAAGGGCTCAGCAATGCTGAGCACAGCAGAAGTGCTCCCCCTCCCTGAGCATCCCATAAATGCCCTGAGGAGGCTAATGACAAAAAGGCCCAATATATACCAAAATATTTGTAGCAACACTTTTTTTTTTGCTTTTTGGAGGGCAATTGGGGTTAAGTGACTTGCCCAAGATCACACAGCTAGTAAGTATTAACTGTCTGAGGCTGTATTTGAACTCAGGTCCTTCTGACTTCAGAGCTGGTGCTTTATTCACTGTGCCATCTAGTTGTCCCTGCACACTTTCTTTGATAGCAAAGAACTGAAAACAAAGAAGATGATTGTGAATATGAATGTGAAGAAATTTACTTTAAGAAACTATGAACGTGATTATCATAAGGAAGCATGGAAACACTTATTATCAACTGATACCAAGAGAAGAAAGATACCAAGAACAACAAAAATAGTTATAAGACAAAAAATGAAATTTTAACGACCAACCACAGTCTCAAGGAAGAAGCAGGACATGACACTTCCTCCATGCTTTTGCTGAAGTGAGGCTGTGGGGTACTGCATAGAATATTGGACTTTTTTGCTAGGTTATTTAGTCTCATGGAAAACTTTTTTCCCCCTTTCATACTTTAATATAAGGGATGAGTCCCTAGAAGAAAGGAGAAAGAGGAATACAATGAGAAACACAGGTGATATAAGACAAAAGATGACAATAACAATTTTATTTAAAAAAATAGATTCTTCTCTGGAAGGGAAAGATTGCTTCTAAGAATTTCAAATCTAATTGGTGTGGGATGTAAGAGAATGGAAGGATTCAAGTTGTGAAACTTCTGATTTCCCTAATATTATCGGTGTACTCTCCCTTCTTCAACAATCTTGTCTATACTTTACTTGGTTCCCTTAGTAGAATGTGAGCTTCTTGAGGTCTTGAGGGCAGGGATGGGTGTGTGTGTATGTGTGTATGTGTGTGTGTGTATGTATGTGTGTGTGTGTGTGTTTATTTTAAGAGCATAGGATCAAAGATTTAGCACTGGAAAGGACCTTGGAGGTCCTCTATTCCAAACCCCTTTTCCTGTAATGAGGAATCTGAGCCCAAGGAGATCAAAGTAATTTTCCTGAGGTCATTCAGATAGAAAGTGATTTGTTGCACACAACAGGCACTTAATAAATTGATTGGCCTACCTTGAGGATGTCCCAGAGTTCTTTCTTACTGGAAAATTATACTTTACAGGCTAATTTAAGGCTACCTGGATCTGAGAAGGTGAAGTACCCAGTTGCTTTCAGCCTAAAGCAATTAACCAATAATGGAAAGCCTGGCATCTCTCCAGTAGGCAGTTCATACAAAGGGAAAAAAAATACTGATTTGACTGTGATCTGGCTTGACTAGTCACTTCTAAAACAAGCTTCACAGAGGTGTTTCATGCTGGCACATGAAGCCTGTGCAAAACTCCCCACGGAATGAGTAAGTGCTAGTTTAGCCTGAACAGCCTTTTGATTCCGAAGCCAGCCTTCCAGATAAATGCTAAATTAACTATGTAATTGCTTGATTCTGAACCTAAAGGGGCCTCCCTCCGGTGGGGGTGCTCTCTACCTATTCCATAGTTGAAGTGAGCTTTTAATGCTAAAGTACTTGCCCACCCACACAGACCTGTGGTAGGTGGAGGTCAGAACCATTATCACAGTAAAATTGGTTGGAAAAACGGGCTGGAAATCCTGTTAGATTAACCTTTAGCTTTTGAAAAACCTTCTATCCAGTGCACAGTTAATGCCTGGTTATATAATCAGTTTAGTTGTGTTAATGGAGCTATTACCTTTTTCTTCTCATTCCTTATACATTAATATATTACTAGAAAGGATAATTGGGTAGTAAGTAATCCTCTACCAGTTGGGGAAATCGAGTGGTAATTAGAGGAAGAGTGGAAAGGGATAGATTGAGAGGGGGAGGGGACTCTCATTTGGTGGAGAAGGCCTAATTAGGTCACCTACAGAGGATATGGGCAGCTAGGTGGTGCATTTGTAGTGCCGGGTTGAGTTCAAATCCAGCCTTAGACATTTACTAGCTATATGACCCTGGTCAAGTCACTTAACCCCATTTGCCTCAGTTCTTCATCTGTAAAATGTGCTGGAGGAGGAAACGGCAAATCATTCCAACATCTTGGCCAAGAAAGGCTCAAATGGGATCACAAAGGACTCAAAAACAGAGGATATGCCTAAGATATTTCTTTGGAATCACAGGCCAACTGCCCCATCATTCTTATTTCTTTGGAAGGTGTTTAGTTTCCAAGATCCATTCCCAGGACCAAATCCTCTTTGATTTCTTTGTTTCTTAAAGAAAAGAAAAGGAAAGATAGAATAGAGCTGTTCTCCTGAACCTTTTTGATTCCAACAGATTGGAGTGAAGATGGGAACACATGGAATGCATGTGACTTGAATCCATTGCTCCCCCCAGCCACATGGATTAGTCCCAGAAGACTTGTCTTTAATTGTTGAGATCACAGAGAAACTTGAAATGGCCCAAGGAGCAGAGCATCAATCAGAGAGCCTGCCAGGCCTTCCTCTCTCTCCTGGCCAACAGCTTTGCTGCCATTTCAGTCAAAACCCTCAATTTATCCTCACTCCAGCTTAGGTGAGGTTGATAAATAAAACTAGCAAAAGCCTCCAAACCTGGGAGGCAAACAGTTATCTCATTAAAGCAAAACACATTAACTTGCAGTCATCAGTCAACTGCCCACTGTGTTGTGAATAAATTAAACATGGCTTCAAAAGCATCCAGGCTGTCTCTGTCTGACAAGCAATATAACTGGGCAAATGCCACCCACCACCAGAGCCCCCATTACTTGAGGAAGAGAGTGGGAGAGTGCAAGAAGGCTGAGGTTTCATCCCCTTGGAATGGTGCGTTGAGAACAGAGACCTTGGATGAGCTTGTCTCTTGTAAGGATACTTAATATAGATAACAAAGGGTAGGAACTATGGCTCTCTGGGATATATGTTCCCAGTTCCTGGGACTAAACAATGATCCAGTCTTCAAAGGATTAGTAAAAATCAATGGAGCCTCCTAGGTGAGCTCAATTGGCACCTGGAGCAGATTTCTCCCCTTGTTCTCATAACATGCAGCGTTGGTCTCAGTGTTCTTATTGACTTCAAAGAGCTCATCAAGAGGAGAAATTTGCCCACTTTCACAGAGAATGGAAAACTTAGGACAAAATTACTTTGGATAGATGTTTTGTATCTACCACAGATTGTTTTATATTCTACCACCCTCCACCTCTCCTCACTTCCCTCCCCACTCCCAAATCTGATAATGGCAGCCTTAATATCACACATTCATAGAACATAGGATTTTGAACTGGTAGAAAAGTTTGATTTTATGTAGTTGAAGTTCCTCTCCCATTTCACAAATGAGGAAACTGAGGTCCGGGGAAATCAGCCAAGGCCACATAGCTAAATCAGTTTGTCATTCAACAAAAGACCCATAGGGGTCAGATACAGTGTTAAGGACTAGAGATACAAAGAAAGGTGAGTACGTAGTGGTTTAGTGGAAAGAGCCTTAGATTTGGTGTTAGAGGAATTGGGCTCAAATTCTGACTCTGCCATCACTCCTTTTGTGACACTGGACAAGTCATGTCACCTCTGTATGCCTTAGTTTCCTCATCTGTAAAATTAAGGGTTGGGCTAAATGGTCTCTAAGCCTTTCCAGCTATCTATTGACCATCCCATAATTCCCAGTCCAGAGTTCTTTCTGCTATACCTAAGAGCTCCAAATTTGTAGTATAATGAAAAGCTTCTTAAGAGTCAGTACTATTTCCAACAGAGTAACTGAAACGAAGAATAAACAGAAGATACAAAATAACTCACACTGTCAAATGGCAAGTGAGTGGCATGTAGACTCAGTATGTCTATACCAAGCTCATCACCTTCTCCCAAAAGCTGATTTCCTCTCCTGACTTCCTTATTCTGTGAAAAGGTAACTTTATCCTCTCAGTCACTCAGACCAGGAGCCCCACGAGTTATGTGTAATACTTCTTCCCCTTTCCAACCAGATAGACTTGTTAAATCTAATAAAATAAAATTCTCCCCTTAAGGTCTTTGCTTCTTTCCCTGCCTTTCCATTAGAAAGGGCCTCAATAGAAGCCCCTTTTCCCTCACTTGTGAATTATTGGAATAGTCTCCAAATTGGTCTCCCTGTTTCAAGTCTTTCCCATTTCTAGTCCATCTGTCTTGCACCTACAATATTAGCTTAACACCACTTTGGGCCTCCTCTCTGCTTAATGGCTATCCACTGCTGGAGGATAAAGTCCAAACCCTTTAGTGCAGCCTTTAAAGATTCCTACAATATGTCCCCCAATTTATTTTCCCCACTCTTTCTTCCACTACTTACATGAATTCTGTACTCAAGCTAGCATGATCTACCTTTGTCCCTTGAAAATATTACCCAAATAATTGCCTCTGTACTTTTCTTTACACAGTTCTCCATTCTGTCTATGGAGAATACCTTTCCTCCTCTTCAATATATATCTAAATATTGCCCATACTTCAAGGTCCCTCACAGGTGTTCTTATTATCCCTTTTCTCTCTCCCTTCCTCTCTCTGTCTCTCTGTTTCTCTCTCTCTCTCTCTCTCTCTCTCTCTCTCTCTCTCTCTCTCTCCTCTTTCCCCCTTCTCTCCCACTCATAACCCCTTCTCTCCCCCCTCTTTATCTTTTCCTCTTTCTGTGTCTCTCTCTCCTCTCCTTTCTCCTTCCCCATTCTCCCTCTTTCTCTTTCTCATTCTCCTTCTCTCTTTCTCTCTCTCCAACTCCCCCTCTCTCTTTTTTCCTCTCTCTCAGTCATCCCCTTTTCCTTCTTTCTCTTTCTCTTGTTTCTCTACCTCTGTCTCTCTGTAACTGTCCCTTCCCTGTCTCTGTCTCTCTTCAATCCGTCTTCAGCTCCTTATATTGTCATTGGCTTTCTATGCTAAATTTCTGTTGATTTTTCTCTCTCCAATGAGTCTATGAACTCTATGAAGTCAAGGAAGTCAAAGTTTCATCGTAGTGCTTAACAGTTATTTGTTAAATGAATAGCTGCCCCTAATTTTGATGCCCCATATTGTATATGTTCATACATTCCTTAGCCAAGCTTTGCAAAAGGACAATGAGTTTGACCCATAACTAAGTAGGGATAAGAGAACGAGGAAGATTTGCATTTGAAAAATTGTGTAGTGCTTTCTTTGAGTGATCCCAAAAGATATATGACTATATGACTATGAATTATGGGGCATCATATTCTCCAAAGAATCAGAATTGACAGTTAGGTGGCAAAATGCATAGAAGGCTAGGCTGGGGTCAGAAAGACATGTTGAAATCTGATCTTAGTTACCTCAATTATAAAATGGGGGTAATAATAAGACCTATCTTGCAGTGTTGTTGGGAGAATCAAATGAGATCATTGTGAAGAGCTAGATATAAAAGTAAGCTCTATATAAGTATTGTTATTGTTGTTGTTATTATTATTATTAATTGTGTGGGACCCTAAGGGCAATGGGAAGATACATGGTGGGCATAAGAAGACTTCAGTATTTTACCAAAAGTGGCATGATAGATATCCTCAAATTGTATGATTAGAAAAGGAAGTGAGCTAAACATACATAAAGAATGAACTATTGGCAGAGGGACATAATATTAAGAGCCCATAAAGTCAGACATCTACTGCATTGAGTAGATCCCCCATTGAGAATTGATAGGGAGACATGGACAAGAATTGCACAAGAAGATAAGGCAGAGATGGTTTATGACTTGCATCAACAGAAGGAAAATCTACATGAATGACAGAATAAATCAATGACACATGTGGCACTTTTCATTTTCCAAAGTGTTTTGCTTACAACAGTCCTATAAGGCAAAGAGTGCAAGTATCTTTATTTAAAAGATGAGAAAACTGATTTTCCAAGATATTATATTACTTGACTATGATGACTTAGTAATGTGTAGGTAGGACCTTGAATTTAAACCCAGTTCTTCTTCTATAAAGCCCAGGGATCTCTTCACTATAGCAAAGACCTGTTATAACTTCCCTGAATTATCAGGAAGTAACAGCAGGAAGAAATTGTTCTAACCACCATTCTCACTGTGCTGATATTAAATGTGCTGACATACAGCAGTTTTCTGGCTTGAAGAAATTGACTTGCTTCAAATAAAGACATGACAGCAACTTTAAGAAAAAAATAAAGTAAAATTAGGAGAAAGCTGATGTAATTTACCTGTTAAAACAGTTTCCTATAGGAGAGGTAAGCAAGAAACCAGGATTAAAGTCAATGTATATGAGTAGACAGAACTTCAGAAGATATCATCACTATAGGTAATGGTCAACCCAAGCACTATATTGTAAGGAAGTGATGTAGAAAAGATTGTAGAAGAGAAGATGGCAGGACCAGTTAACTGTTGCTAGGAAAAACCCAAAGTCTAGGAAGAGCCAAGATGGCAGAGAAAAGCAGCTCCCTGAGCTCCCCCCAAACCCTGCTGAATACCTTTAAATAATGCCATAAGACAATCCCTGAAGCAGCAAAAATCACAAAAAGATGGGGTTAAATAATTTTGCAGCCAGACAACTTAGAAGGTGAGCAGGAAAGATATGTCACATCTGGGTGAAAATGGAGTATAGTCTAGCACAGGCCACCAGTACAGACCCACCCCAAGCAAACCAAGAGCAGCAGCTGTTTCCAGAGCTCTCAGCCCACACAGAATAAGGGGGCTCAACAACTGATAAAAAGGAGATTTAAGGGGTCTCTTTGCTGGCATTGGGTCATAACTTTTTTACTTTGCTCATACTCAGATCTGGGTCACATTCCTGGGTGGCAGTCCCAAGTGGTAGCCGCAGGGCAAGGAGGAGCACTAGCACAACAGAGCTTGTGACTAGAGTGGAAAAAAGACCCTCCTCAAGTTCTAGGGTGTTGGGGCTCTTGTTGGTAATGGGTTGAATTGGTCCTCAGCTAACAGGAGGCCCGTGACAAGGAAGATCAAAACATGCTCTCAGAAGATAACAAAGTCAAAACTCCTATATCCAAAGAATCAAATGAAAATATGAATTGGTCTCAGACTATGGAAGAGTTCAAAAAGGATTTTGAAAATCAAGTAAGAGAGATAGAGGGAAAAGTTGGAAGAGAAATGAAAGTGATACAAGAAAATCATGAAAAAAGAGTCAACAGCTTGGTGAGACACCAAAAAAATACTGAAGAACATATTACCTTAAAAAGCAGTCTAGGCCAAACGGTAAAATAAGTACAAAAAGTCTGTTAGAAGAATGCCTTAAAGAGAAGAATTGGTCAAAAAGAAAAAGAGGCACAAAAATTCACTGAAGAAGAAAAACATCCTTTAAAAGTAGGATTGGCCAAATAGAAAAGAAAATACAAAAGCTCACTGAAAATTGCTTAAAAATTAGAATCAAGCAAATGGAAGCTAAGAAATCTTTATGGTATGATATTCTGGAGGACAAAAGCAAAAGGATTACAACCAAGAATCACCTACCCAGCAAAACTGAATATAATCCTTCAGGGGGAAAAATGGACATTCAATGAAATCTTAAAGAGCTTTTAAACATTCTTGATGAAAAGACTTGAAGCAAAAATTTGACTTTCAAATATAAGACTCAAGCAAAGCATGAAAAGGTAAACAGGAAAGGTAAATCATAAGGGATTTAAGTGCAAACTGTTTATATTCCTATATGGGGAGATGATACTTATAAATCATAACTTTTTTCATTATTAGGGCAGTTAGAACAAGTATATATAGACAAAGAGCACAGATGTGAGTCTATTACAAAGAAATAATATCTAAAAATAAGTTTAAGGAGTAAGACAAGAATGTACTGGGAGAAAGGTAAAGGGAGAGGTGGAATGGAGTAAATTATCTTACATAAAAGGGGCAAGAAAAGTTTTTGCCATGGAAGGGGAGAGGTAAGAAGTGACAGGAAGTGAGTGAACCTTAATCTCATCAGATTTGGCTCAAAGAGGGAACAACATACACACTCAATTGGGTCTAGAAATCTATCTTACCCTATAAGAAAGTAGGAGTGGAAGGGGATACGAAAAGGGGAGTGGTGACAGAAGAGAGGGCAGATTGGGTGAAGGGGTAGTCAGAAGTAAGACACTTTTGAAGACAAATAAGGTGAAAGGAGAGAAAATAGAATAAACCAGGGTGGGGGTGGATAGGATGGAGGGAAATACAGTTAGCAATAGTAACTATGAAAATAATTTTGAAGGAAATTTCTCTGATGAAGTCCTCATTTCTCAAACATGTGGAGAGCTAAGTCAAATTTATAAAAAATAATTAAGAGCCATTCCCCAATTGATAAATGAGCAAAAGATATAAACAGTTTTCAGATGAAGTAATCAAATCTATCTTAGCCATTATGAAAAATGTTCTAACTCATTATTGTTTGGAGAGTTGCAAATTAAAATTATTCTGAGGTACTACTTCATACCTGTTAGATTGACTAACAGGATAGAAGAGGAAAATGACAAATATTGGCTAGGGGATGTGGAGAAAATAAGACATTAATGTACTGTTGGTGAAGTTGTGAACTGATTCAACCATTCTGTAGAGCAATTTGGAAGGGCTATAAAGCCATGCATACCCTTTGACCTAGCAATATCACTACTAGGTCTGTATACCAAAAGTGACAAAAAGAAAAGAAAATATATGTACAAAAGTATTTATAGCAACTCTTTTCTGGTAGCAAAGAATTGGAAATTGAGGAGATTCCCCTCAATTGGGGAATGTCTGAACAAATTGTGGCATGTGATTAGGACGCAATATATTGTGCTATAAGAAATGATGAACAGGATGCTCTCAGAAAAACCTAGACTTTGAATGAACTGATGCAAAATGAAATGTACTGTGTGCAAATTAATAGCAATATTACAGGATGATCAGCTGTGAATGACTTAGTTATTCTCAGCAATACAATGATCCAAGACAACTCTGAAGACTTATGATAAAAAATGCTATCCATCCCCCTACAAAGAACTGAGAGTATCTGAATACAAACTGAAGCATCCTTAAAAAAAATTATTTTGATTTTTTTTATTTTTGTAGGGGGGAAGGCAGGGCAATTGGGGTTAAGTGACTTGCCCAGGGTCAAATGGCTACTAAATGTCAAGTGTCTGAGGTCAGATTTGAACTCAGCTCCTCCTGAGTCGAGGCCCAGTGCTCTACTCACTGCACCACCTAGCTGCCCCCCAAATTTATTTTTCTTGAGGGTTTTTTTGGTCTGTATTTTTTCTCACAACATGAGTCACATGGAAATGTTTTGCATGACTATGCATGTATAACCTATATACAATTTCTTGTCTTCTCAGGGGTTTGGGGGGTGAAGGAGGAAGGAGGAGAATTTGGAACTCAAAGTTTTAAAAACAGATGTTAAAATTGTTTTTGCATGTAACTGGGGGGAAATAAAATGCTAAATAAAAAACTAAAAAAGAAATCTCAAAAAAGGAAATAAAAATCTAAAATTTATACTTGTGTTTATACAATTAACCCCAAATCATAACTTCAATATCACCAAGATAAAATCATTTGATTATAATTCTACTTATTTGCACACTCATCTTCAGGCAGGCAGAGTTATAACTAGAGTGGGGCCATCCATACATCTTCGCAGGGTACTAAAATTTAGAGGGTGCTAATAGTATTTGTAGTCCTTAAACAGGTAGAAGTAACTCAGCTTACCACCAATTAGCAAGAATAATTAAAGGAGAAAATTATAAGATAGCTTGCTTCTCTTTCTTCAACTCTACCCTGTTGCTTCCTCTGCAGTAGCTTCAGGGGTCCCTGGGTTCTCTACTCATGAAGGCTGATGTCCTAGGGCCTTCATTACCCCTTCTTCCAAGTAGTAAGAAGGGAATTTTCCCTCTGGGACCTTGTACTCTGAGGTAGATCTCTTCCTGAATTCTCTTTCCTTTACTGAATTTATCTTTAAAAGCTGATTCTTTATACTCTTTGCCTCAAGTATAAAATTACTGATTATGATTCTTCCTTCATGTTGTTCATCAGTAACCTGTTTTTCTCATTTAATAGCTGCCCTTGATATTTGTTTATTTTAACCTGATTTTACCTGGATAAAAATTTTGTTTTAATGTATTGGATGGAGGTTCACACTGTGATTTTGCCCAGGTTCATAGGCCTATAAGGACTGCCCTGTGGGTGAGGGTACAATATTAGTAGAAAGAAGCACAAAATGCAGAAAAAATATATTCCATAAAATCTATTTCTTCCAGAAATTTCCATCATTTCCCCCCAGCAACATCAAATCAGATGGTAGTCCTATTTTCTCTTGATATGTTCCAGTATTACCCTCTTCAAAGGTCTCCAGGATAAAAGTCCACTACATTTTAATTATCAAGTTTTACTAGACAAGAAATTAAATTTTAACCTTTTTTTCACAAATAGTTTAAAGATATGTTCCCCGGGTAGTTCCTGGGAAAGCTGGCTGTCAAAACAGCCATTAGGGAGCTCACATGGATTTCACAGGACTGACAACATTGACAGAAACCAGTTGAAAGGTCCCCCCTCTCCTGAAAACAAACACTTGACTTCAACTGACTGCTGAAAAAAAATAAAGCCAGCAACAGAGAAGAAAGTAAGTTTACTCCTTTCTCATTCAACACTTTCTTCTTCAAAGGCATTTAATTTTTAAGTCATTAATAATATGTCCATAGATGTATCTTATTAGTAACAAATTTTAATAAAGGCCACTGTTAGGGATAAACATCCTGTTCTTCTCAAGTTTGCTCCCTACACCCAAAGAACCATACAAGATCAGCTGAAGATGAGAATAAGGAGAGGAACCTGTGGGCAGAGTTTGTGCCCTAGACTCTAATCTACTGTCTTTAACTCTTGGAAGATGTCCCCAGGATAGAGGCAAGAGTTTTGATACCTGGTGTACACTTTAATGAAACGAACTGGCAGATGAAGATCTGTCAAAATTCTCACACTTCTCCCAATACTCTTTGAAGAAAACACCTCCAGGAACTTTTTATAGACACAGGAAGGTCCCATGGCTCTCCACTCTCTAGGTCAGTGGTTCTCAACCTGTGGTTAGCGACCCCTTTGGGGGTCTAACAACTCTTTCACAGGGGTCACAGGGGTCACCTAAGACCATTGGAAAACACATATTTCAGATGGTCTTAGGAACCGAGACACGGCTCCTCTATCCATCTCAATGCAGGTCCACCCACATGCAGATACTCCCACGTATGAGTATTAAAGGGTTGTGGCATTAGGAAGGTTGAGAATCACTGCTCTAGGAAATCCTTTGAAATCAAGGTAGCAATAAAAATGCCAAAACTAACATAGTTTCGTGATTTTTCTGGCTTACAAACCTACAAATATTGGCTGTCTTACAAGAAAGTGAACCCTCTCACCTCCTGGAGTATTTAAAAATACAGTAGATAGCCCTCTGTAAGGGAAGATATAGAGAAGACTCCTAGATCAGGTAGAAGATTGAACCTTGAAAGTTCCTTCTAGTTCATAAGTTCTGTGGGGAAACCCTGAAGATGAGAAATCCAATTTCGAATGCAATTAAGAACTAACTAGACCTAGGAGCACTATGCACACTTACATTGAATTTTCATCCACATAACCCTCTGATGTGACCAAAGGAGCAGATAAATTCACCTGGTTTGTGGCACTGAGAGAAAGAAATAGTGACTGTGGACAAGTTCTCCTTGAGAACCCAAAATCTTTGTTTCTTTCATGTGTCACTTTATTCCAGTGCTTGCAAAGTGCAATTTTCTTTCAACAATGTAATCAACTGATCCACTGAACAGTAAGATAAAACATCATTTTCTCATCGGTCCAGAGGCTCTCCAAGGTCTCCCTGACACATGAGGCTTGATATTTACCAATTCTGAATTCGGGACAATTTTGTGATTATGTTCAGAAAGCGTTGTTTTTTTCACTGTTGGACTGTTAGTAAAGTTATGCTTTCACTCACTGAGCCTTGACATAGCCACTTCCATCATAAACCTTCAATGTTAGTCCTATTTTATGGTCTCCACACCCCAGGACGTAATAACATACTTACCAAAGCCATGTTAGTATATAAAGGAGAAAACTCTCCAGTGGCCACTTGAAGGGGAGACTGGAGGAGGGAGAAGGAAAGGGAAAGTAAGAGGGAGAGGGAAAGAGAGAAGGAAGAGAGAGGAGGAAAAGAGAGAGAGAGAGAGAGAGAGAGAGAGAGAGAGAGAGAGAGAGAGAGAGAGAGAGAGAGAGAGAGAAAGGAGAGGGAAAGGAGAGAGAAGAGGGAGAGGAGAGAAGAGAGAGGAGGGAGCTGAACTTTTGTGTACTTACATGCACTAACAGAGATTTTATTAGTCAATTTCCAACCTATAAACAGAAAATTAGGCACATTAAAGCACAGTTGTCGGTTTTTTTTCTCAGCTCCTCTTCAGGACACAATTATCTCATCCTCATTTCTTCAGTGAGGAAGATACATGAATTGCTTAAAGGCAAGGCTGGAACTAGAGGCAGGCATTTTAGAAAACTCCTTAGGAAACAGCCCCAAGGGTGATAAAAAAAACCTATATTTTTAATATTGCTTTTGATCATGTACATCTTCCACTAAAGTTCAGCTCTGATACTAATCATGGTATTGAGGTGATCCTAGGATCTCAAAGGCTTTGCTAATAGGAAACAAATTCTAAGAGATCTTCTCAATCATATTAGTCCTACAGATAGACTGTCAGTTTGCTGTCTGATGATCAGCTTTGTTGACTTAAGAGATCTCCATATCTAAGAAGGTGGCCACTAGGTAAATGAATTTGGGAATATGCAGAAATTTATAGAGTACTGAAGCATTGTAATTTATGTAGCTAGAGTGACCATACCAATGAGATCACAGACCTTTTGTACTACTGGAGAGGCACTTAACTCCAATATCTAAAAATTCCACTTTCCATGTCAAGAATGAAAGCCCAAGGTTGTCAACAGACAGTAAAATGCAGGACACACAATTCTCACAGACAAGGGAGTTACATTTCTAACTTTTCCTGAAATACACAAATCTCTTTTTTTTTTGGCTTCTACATGATAGCATAAACCAAATCAAGAGTACCACTCAGATCCAAACTCATATGCCAGACTTCAGGTGTAGAACTGGTGTAAATTATCACAGGATGCAAGCAATTGAAATCATCAAGGACTCTGATTCAAACATTTAATATATAAAGCTCATTAGAGAATTTCCAAAGTAATGACTGCATCCTCTCTGAGCTCCATGGATCTCTCTCCATAATACCATGTTGAGACTGCATTTAATAGGAAATGAATGGTTATTGCCACCAGCAATAACATGGAGAAAGACACACTACCCTCATCCTAAAACACAATTCTCTCTTAAATTTATTTTAACTGGCTCTAGATTTTATTTCCGAACCTAAAAGTAGGCAGATGCCTATTGAGTAACATATATACGAGGGATTTCTTTCATAATACAACTGACTCAAAAAAATCGACCTTTTATTTCATTATTTTCCTTAGTCTTCAACTTCATTCTTTCTCTGGATTCAATTGGCCCTGTCATTTTCCTTCCCCTTGAACTGCCAGTCATTGCTCTTTTGATGTACCATTTCTCAATCCCTGGATGCGACTGGTCCAAATAAGTGGCTTAGATGAGAGTGTCCTTCTCTTTGAATCACTGAACAATAAGTTGGCCAGGTAAAAGTGAAGGAGGACAAGTGAGAAAAGTGAGAAAAGGGGAAAGCCTTGTCTTTGAAAGGCAAAGAATCGCTGAAGGGGGCAAAGGGTTACTGCTGATATCCCAAAGGATTTAGGAAGTTTGAGGATCTGTGAGCTAAAGGAAACATGTCAGTTCTGGCAGAAACAGGTGAAGTGAAGGAGAAAATAAGGGTCAGAGCACTGCAGAGTAAAGGAGAAGATCCTGAATTACACTGAATAAACGTAAATATAATGGTCACATGCCTACACTATGAAAGAGTTAATGTGTTGTATCTAAAGGGGAAATGTCTTGCTTGCATTTATAAAGCATCCTTTCCCATAAGATACTCAGATGGCTTTAAGGACATCATCTCATTAGCCTTCAAGACACCCCAAGAGTTAACTAAGAACCATGGACAGCAACCACTTTTTATAGGCTAAGGAAATGGGAAAAAGAGAGGTATAGAAGCTGCATAAGGTTCTTGGCTCCATCCAATATCCTCTTAACTAGGTCGCCCTGCTCCTTGAGGCAATACTAAGTCCTACAAAATATCAGTGTCATCTTGTGCCTACACAAAAATCACTCCATCATCTCTACTACTGAACTATGATTAGCAGTCTCTTAGAAAATAGTTGGTTTCTCTTGTTTAAAAAAAATCCAAAAACAAAACAAAAAAGTTTTTGTTGTTGTTCAGTTATATCAAACTCTTCTTGGTCCCATTTGGGGTTTTCCTGGCAAAAATAAGAGTGGCTTGCCATTTCCTTCTCCAGCTCATTGATAGATGAGAACATTGAAGCAAACTGGGTTAAGTGACTTGTCCAGGCTCACACAACTTGTAAGTGTCTGAGGCCAGATTGAACTCATGAAGATGTCCGTCCATGGGAAAAAAAATTACTAAGAATGTAATGTGTGTTCTAATGTGAGGACTGTTCTAGAGTATGCAGATGAGAAAACTAAGACTTGCGAAAAGATTTGCCTGAGATTATAGGGGTACAAATGACAGAGTCAGGACTTGAACGAAGTCCCCAAAGACTGCCGGTTCAGTGTGCTATCTATTGTACCACAGTGCCTCTCTGCATCTAAAGACAGAGATGCAAAGTTTAGACAAGGCACGGTCTTTAAATTCATGAAGTATATAATTCATCCATAGATTTATGATTTTGAGAACACTGTCATCTCCTATGGGCTAACCCACCAAGCAATCAGAGAACTGACTGGTTGTCCTTAGTATCTGCTGTACATTTGTACATTTGCAATTCTAGGTAAAAAAAAGTCAGAGGTTCATAGGATTTAGAATCTGAAAAAAATACCATCTATCTAACTTTCTTTATTTATGGGGAATGAAACTGTGCTCTAGAAGGAGGACTCTACCAAGGTCACATTACAATAAGTAACAGAGTATAATTAAATCCGGGTCTGCTAACTTTAAATCCCATGCTCTTGCTCATCACACTACAGCAGCTTCAGCCTGACACACTTGATAGCCTAAAGCAGAATTTTAGTAAAAGCTTTTAGGAATTGAGCAGAGCTCAGAAGTTGAGCCATAACTAGGACAGGATGAGGGTATCTTTGCCCCAGAGCGCTGATTTTAGAAGGTATTGACTATGGGTGCAGGTTCTCAGAAGCATGGGAAAAATGGAGCTAAGCAACTCTTTGATAAAAATAATTAGTTAAAAGAAGGTATTGAATTGCAGGTAGGGGTGAAATACTTTGCTTCCCTTCTCTTCCAGTTAGTGAGTTTTAGCAGGAGTCCCAGAGTCTGCATCTTCCCACTAGGGTCAATGTTCCATTTCTTTTTTTTTTGAGGGGGGAAGGCAGGGAAATTGGGGTTAAGGTTATATGGCTAGGAAGTGTTAAGTGTCTATGGTCAGATTTGAACTCAGGTTCTCCTAACTCTAGGGCCGGGTTGGTGCTCTATTTACTGTACCACCTAGCTGTCCCCAATATTCCATTTCTTACACCAAATAAGGGATTGCTTCCCTTCACTTGTCCAAGTATAAAAATGTTTTGTTTTTGTTCTAACTGTATTAACTTCCCCAACCTGCTTTGCAGAGATCTTCCTAAACCAAGGTGCTATATGAAGTAAAAATCTACAAAATTACCCACAATAAAAGCA
The DNA here is from genome assembly GCA_028646575.1 of Pseudocheirus occidentalis. Lineage (NCBI taxonomy): Eukaryota > Metazoa > Chordata > Mammalia > Diprotodontia > Pseudocheiridae > Pseudocheirus > Pseudocheirus occidentalis. Next base: position 302,591,588 of record CM053594.1, on the reverse strand, counting down.
TCCTTCTCTGATCAAAACTCATTTTACAAAAGGCCTTGGAGAATGTTGCTAAATATACCTATATCAGGTAGAGTTGTTGCTGTCTCTAGCAAGCCTTTATCTTAAGAGAAAGGGGAAAAAATCTCTTTAAAGAATGAACCAAAAATAAAGAATCTGTCCATGATGAAGAAAATGAATAGCTGTTGATTATTGGAATTATCCATTTAATTAAATCATATCACTTCATTCTTTTCTTGCTCTGAAATATCATAGCTCACCACCACCACCACCACCCTCCTCCCATTGCTGGGTGGTGTTTTACGAGAGCCTTTTAGTACCAATGGAAATTTCATACATTCGTCTTCCACAAATTAATAGGATATTAGTTTTCTGCAGAGATATATATTGGGAATGCTGTTTTGCCACCTAATAAGCTTTTTTTTTTAAAGAGAATTAATGTAAGCACCACTTAGACCTCCTTAATACTAGTGCCTTCCTTTCTGGGATTCCTTCCCATTTACCCAGTATATATCTTACAGGTACCTACCTAGTTGTTTGCATCTTGCCTCTCTCATTAAAATATGCAAGATTGCCTTTCCCGTTACCCATTCGAGGGAGTCTTGGCATCCCAGGTATTCATCTATTTCATCTCAGCAGGCAGCTCTTAGAGAGTGCTCAGCATGAAGACATGTGTTTGACCTGCAAGCTATTTCCTTTTCATATGGTAAATAGTTAAGTACTAGCACATGGCTGTAGCATAGGAACAGAAAAAATAAAGGGAGACTGAACATTTAAATTCCTAGCCATGTATTAAGGAAGAGAATGAATTCCAAGGACATGCTTCATTGCATCAACTTTATAAGCAGAGGGAGGAATCTGAGACACAGGAATGTATTACCAGATGCAGTTTTTTCTCCCTCCTCCATTTTAGACCTAAGTGGGGGGTGGCTATTGCTCCCTAGACCTCTCAGGGCATGCAGGACTGCTTCTACCTTTCCATGGAAGATTACTCAACTCATGGTCCAGAAGACACATGCAATTATTGCCCCAGTGTTCCTTTCCCAACTACAGGTGACTATTGGAGATCTTAGAAAACTATTTGCGCCCCAAAGCTTGACCTTAGCTGTGGTCTGGACATAAGAAGATGTCTATGCCTAAGACAATGCAATTTATCTCCTTCTGAACTTCTGCTGCCAGTGACCCAACTCTACTATTTTCTACCTTCATGAAAATGATTGAATAACTTAACTTCTCTGGGTTTCAGTTTCCTCACTGGGTAATGTAAGAAGACTGGAAAATAGGAAGTCCAAGGCCCCTTTCAACTTGAACCTATGATCTTCTAAACTCCAATCAAGGTCTCCTGTCTGGGTCTAGCACTCTCTCTATTGGAGAGAATTGCTTCTCTAAATTCTACCTCCTGACTTCTTTCAAATTTCATCTAAAATCTTGCCTTCTACAAGAAGTCATTCCCAGACTGCCTTCTTTTCAGGGATTACTTCCCATTTACACTGTATATCTCTTATAGGTACCCAGTTGTCTGTATGTTGCCTCCCAAAGGGCAGAAGCTGTTTTTGCTTTTCTTTGTATACCCAGAACTTAGCACAGTGTCTGGTACATGACAGGTCCTCAATATATGCCTGCTGGTAGACTAAAATGTGGGTGATCCATAAACTATTAATGTTATGGGATGCCTGATTCTTCTTAAATACTTGTCCCTATTTGCAAGAGCAAACACAATTATTATAGGACCAGAGGACTGAGGTAGATGGGGAGAATGGTACTTCTTTAACAAGTAACTTCTAGCTAGCAGAAGGTCCATTTACTTCATGCCAACAGGGACTATTATAGGGCTATAAAGAAGGCAGATTTTCATAAGGGGGGAGGGGAAGATAGGCTCTTGGGAGAAAAAGTAAAGGCAGCTGTCAAGATAAGGGGAAAAATATGAAGAATGAAATTACAGTCTAGGTCAAAGAAGGAGCAGAGACCAAAAAATAATGGAATGGAATGAGAAAAGATAGTGATGAAATAGAGGCATTGATATTACTGAAGAGATGAGTTAGGGCAGCATCCAAGGGATGACATTAAGGCATGGAAATTAGTTGAAATATGAAGAAAATAAAGAGGCAGTGTGGGATAATGGAAAGAACATTGCAAAGGAGACAGAAAACCTAGATTGTAGTGTCTCCTTCATATTTTATTAACTTGGTGGTTTTGGAGTAAACTATTCAGCCTCTCTGAGACTCAGTTGCTGTGATTTGTAAATTGAGATTAGTAGCAATACAAATCTGCAATTAGAGTTTATAGATTTAAAAAATTAATTGGGGCACTAAAATATTAATTGAATTGCTCACAGTCATGTGGTACTTTTTAGAGGCATCCCTAGAAATGGGTCTTCCTGACTCCAAGACCAGTCTTCTTTACATTGTGCTCTGCTACCTGACAACATGGGATTCATAGTATCTGATGGGAATTAGTTTAATAATACTTATTGAATACGAAGCAGATAATAAATGCAACAGATAACAACTAATAATGCCTAAATGGGAGTTAGAGCAAGCCCTTTCTGGGTATACTTGATAGCTTCAAGATTTCCAATTCAAATATTACTCAAGAAGCTAAAGCTTTTGAAGTCTGAAAAGTGAGGATCAGAATATAGAAAAGAACGAAAGACTCAAAATCTAGCCCACAGATATCAAGTAGAAATAAGATATAAGTGGGGTCATTTATAGAAAAAAACAAAGCAAGAAGTAACTAAAATCTAATTCTGGGTCTTTAGAGGGATAGGGAAAGCATTGAGACAATTAATGAATATGGCTTTATTAAGCACAATGTGCCAGAAGCTGAACTAGGTGCTGAGAAAGCAAAAAATGGAATAGTCCCTGCTACTATAGGGCTTACATTTTATTAGAAGACAGAATGCATGAACATATTATTGAAAATAGCACGAGTGTGGAAAAACAAACAGATCTAATCTAATTTACTTTGACCAGAAGGGTTAGCCAACAAAAAAGTGTGAGGAAATGAGAAGAGAGAAGGTAGGCCAAGAGGGAAGAGGTCAGACAAAATGTTCAGAACGGAGACTTGATTCACTTCAAATACTGGCAGCTTAACCACCACATTTATATTCTCTCAAGCACTGTACTGGTGGGTGAGGTTAAAGAAGGAAGAATGAGCTGATACGAAAAGTATAAGGTACAAGAAAATTAAGAGACCTCCAGGAAATTTCATTTATTTTAAGAACTATGCAGCTAAATTGGAAAGTGCCACAAGTGACCCTCAGAACTATTGTGTTGTGTTACACACACATATGTGCAGCATATGTGATATTTTATTTATATAAAATATACATTTAAATTTTATATATAAATATATATTTCTATTTAATTTTTTTAAAAAAAAGATTTACTTTTCTTGAGAGTCTCTGTTCCTACAGCAGATTTCACCATGAAAGACACCATGTTTTGTTTAGACATTCCTCAAGAGTTGAGCTTAGACTGTGTTAGAAAATGTGTCCTGGAAGACCAATTGATTTTTGGATTAATTACCTGAGAAAATGAGAAATGGGATACCACTGAGGACTCTCAATCTACAGGCAGAGACAGGTGTCCAGCAGGAATGGTTTAAGAAGAAAAATAGAGAAGCATCAGGGAAAGCCACTTTTACTTTCCTATTAGGTTTCTAGCATAGTTCTTTACACACAATAAGCATTTCATGAATATTTATTGAATGAATAAATGGATGGATGTATGGATGAATAAATTAATTATCCTTGACTATTTTGTAGCCCTGCCTCTTCTCCAATCAGGGTGCTGCAAAAGTTTGTCCATCTATCATCCCCCTCTCTCACTGATCTTCAGTCTTCTCTTATCCATTGAGTACTTCACCACTGCATATAAACACATGCATATCTATCCCATCCTTTAAAACTCTCATTTCATCATATCTGTTAGCCATCATCCTTTATCATTCCTCCCTTTCATGGACAAACTTGAGAAAGTTTTCTATGCTCCAGGCCTTCACTTTTCCCATCACTCAATTCTAAGCCATCTGCATTTTGGCTTCTGACATCATTCATTCAAAACTCTCCAGAGGGTTTGTTCTCTCCAAAGTTATCAATAATTCTTTACTGTTGAATCTTTTCTCATTCATCATTTTTCTTAATCCCTTTGCAGCCTTTGACAATGTCAATCAGCCTCTTTTAGAGAATCCCTCCTCTCGAGGTTTTCATGACACTATTCTCTCCTGGTTTGTTTCCTATCTTTCTCAGCCCTAATTCTCAGCCTCCTTCACTAGACCCTCATCCAGGTTATACCCAGGTGGTTGTTGTTGTTGTTGTTGTTGTTGTTGTTAGTGTTGTTGTTGTTGTTGGTGCTGCTGGTGGTACTGTTATTGTGTCTTTTTAGTCATGTCCAACTCTTTGTGACTTCAGTGGAGGTTTTTTTGGCAAAGACACTGAAGTGGTTTGTTACTTCTTTCTCCAGCTCATTTTACAGATGGGAAGATGAGGCAAACAGACTTGCCCAGGGTCACACAGCTAGTAAGTATCTGAGACCAGATTTGAATTCAGAAAGATGAGTCTTCTGATTATGGGCTTGGCCCTCTATCCACTGTGTCACCTGCCTGCTCCAACTGTCCTATGGGCATCTTAAATTCAACATGTACAAAACTGAGTTCAGCATTTTGTCTTTTCCTCAAGCCCTTTCCTTTTCTGAGTTTCTCCATTGCTGTTGGGAGCACCATCATTCTCCAAATCATCCTTGGTGTCCTCCCTGACCCCTCACTCACACTCACACCACAAGTCCAATCTGTTACCAAGATTTACTGCTTCTATCTTCAAAACATCTCCTGTATATGGTCAATTCTTCCCACTCACACAACTACCACCCCCATACAGGCCCTTATCACTATTATAAAGCCTTTGCTTGGTCTCTTTGCCTCAAGTGTCTCTCACACCATTTCATCCTAATCAGTTGCCAAAGTGATTTTCCCAAGTTGCAGGTCTCACAATGGCACTCCCTAATACTATAAACTCTAGCAAGGGAGCTAGGAGGCACAGTGGATGGAGAGGCAGACCTGGAGTCAGGAAGTCATCCTCCTGAGCGCTAATCTGGCCTCAGACAGTAGCTGTGTGACCCCGGGCAACTCACCCAACCCTGTTTGCCTCAGTTTCTTCATCTGTCAAATGAGTTGGAGAATGAAATGACAAACCACTCAAGTATCATTGCCAAGAAAACCCCAGATGGGGTCATGAAGACTCAGACACAACTGAAACAACTGTGGCTTTTTATTCCTTCCAGGAAAAAAGTAAATCTCTGCCTGGCTTTTATAGTCCTTTAAAACTTGGCCCTCTTCTACTCTCAGTCTTCTTACGCTTTAATCTCCTCAATATACTCCGCAATCTAGCAACACTGGCCTTCTTGTCATCCATCTCTCAACTCTGGTTTCTCCCTGACCATATCCCACTTGCGGAATGTTCTGCTTCCTCACATCCACCTTCTGGCATTCAGGGTTTCCTCCAAGACTCAGGCCAAATCCTACTTCCTCGTGACCCCCACCCTCTCAGTGCCTTCCCTCAGAGCATCTCCCATTTACACTGTGTTGCATGTATCTCATATGTACAATTTTTTTCATATCATCTCTCCCATTAAATGTGATATTCCTGAGGGAAAGATCTGTTTTTCCCCTTTTCTTTTTCATTCCCATAGGTGGCACATGGTGAGCACTTACTGTTTGTTGACTAACTGTTGAGATGCTAAATACTTTCATTCAGTTCAAAAACACAATTTTACCTTCCTTTAGTAAATACTATAGATAAGGTCGGTAAATTTCAATGGACACTTTCACTTTACACTATCCAAAGTGATAAAGAATTCAGGTGCCCAGCTGTCTAGCCCAGTTCAGAAGGATGGTTTCCTATATGATCTCCCCCTTTGTCTTCACAAAGCGCTTGTGCCTCAACCTCATTCTCACAGACATAAATAGAGATTCTTCTTGTAACGAGCTAAAGCAGCTTTAGAATGAGGACTGTCACATCTCAGCATGGGATTCCTTTACAGTTCCTTAGGAAATGCCAAGATATTGCCTGGCTCACCCACACCTGGGACCGAGCATATGGAAAGTGGAAAGAATGTGAGATTATATTAGCCTGCCCCATTTTGCCTTCTGAAAGACTCTTTAGCATCTCAGCATAAGGCAAATAGAGTCCGAAGTGTTTTTACACAGACTAGTTTAGCCTCATGAAATCCTCACTACACTTCAGAAGCTGCCAGATTCATTGACTACATTATGGAATTATTTTTTTGAAATAGATTGATAGCCTTTGTTTTTACATGCCTACATTAGTCAATCTACTTCTCTCCCTTCCCAGGAAATCTTATATAACAAAGAAGAAAAAATAGGAGAAAAAAAAAACTAGTTCCTCAGAATTAACCAGCACATTAACCAGATTTCACATTATGTAGAGTGTTCTGGGCTACTGTATTTCATCTTTGCAATGAAGGAAGGAAGGTACATTCTGATAGGAGAGTAGTTCTTTATATACTTTAGGTCCTTAAACTTCAAGTATTGCAATTTAATGAGCAGTTAGGTGTCTCCACGCCCAGAGTGCTGGGCCTGAAGTCAGGAAGACTCATCTTCATGAGTTTAAATTGGGCCTCAGATACTTACTAGCTGTGTGACCCTGGGCAAGTCACTTAACTCTGTTTGCTTCAGTTTCCCCACGATCTGGAGAAGGAGATGGCAAACTACTCTTTGCCAAGAAATCCTTAAGTGGGGTCACAGGGTCAGACATGACTAAATGATTGAACAGCAAAAAACACAATTTAAAAGTAACTTATAGTCAACATCTTGAGATTAAATTGTTGTTCTTGGTTAGGAATATGCAATCTTATCAAAGCCTCTCTAAGTGTCATCTTTAAAATGTAAGCTCCTGTAATGTTAATGAAATCAGAAGATCTTCCACGCCCCTTTCTATTGGCACCTACTAAAGGCACTTAGCACCTCAAAGGCTTAGCTCCTTACTTCCAGTTAACTC
>CM053594.1:302562545-302584076 GCA_028646575.1 Pseudocheirus occidentalis | reverse complement strand
GCCATAGATCAGCTTAAGAAGGATTTTGAAAACCAAATAAGAGAAGTGGAGGAAAAATTGGGAAGAAAAATGAGAATGATGCAAGAAAATCATGAAAAGAGAGTCAACAACATGACTGAAGAAAATAACACCTTAAAAAATAGATTAACTCAAATGACAAAAGAGGTACAAAAAGCCAATGAGGAGAAGAATGCCTTAAAAAGTTGAATTTGCCAGATGGAAAAAGAATCTCAAAAGCTTTCTGAAGAGAATAATTCCTTCTGAATTAGAGTGGAGCACAGTCTTGCTTGCTTGTGTTTGCATTACCCAGTGTTTTAACACAGCGCCTGGCTAAGAACTTAGTAAGTGCTTTATCTTTCTCTCGAAGATGAAGCAATGTAAAAAGTTACAACCTTCACCAGTAGTAGGACTACCTAAGAAATCAAGCTTCTATCACAGGATCAAAGAAAGTGCTCAATCAAAAGGCATATAAATTGGTAACCAATAAATTTTATAAATAACAAGTTTTCCTAAATTATTGAACATTATTATGTAGTTGTTTAAATTTTCCAGAAGGTGGCAGTAGAATAGAACTTTTTCTTGAGGGAGAAAACTAAATTTCCTTAAACTGACCATTTTAAATAGTTTAAAATGTCCATAATTTGCCCTTTTTTCTTTTTCTCCTAAGTTTCCTAAAAATATGAGAAGAGAATCAGAGATGAATAAATTAGTCATAAAGAAGCTACTCAAGGATTGACTCCTTTTATCAAAGTTTTTTTAGTATCTACCATGTGCAAGGCATGACATCAAGAAGAGAACAAAATAGTTAAGTCAAGTTAGCTGGGCAGATAAAACATGCTCATAAAAGCATGCCCTACGTAGTAGAAATCGGCAGTTTCATGCACAATCTTCTTATGTTCTACTATAATGTTTTAAATGTTCATTAATTTGGTGTTTAGAATAAATAAAATTTAGTATTTTTTAAGTACATGCCCCAATACAGAAAGAATGAACTAAGAACAAAGAATGAAAGCCAGTAAATATTGCTCTCAAACTAGTGGTCCCAGAAACAAATATCATTTCTAGTTAAGCTGATCAAGAAATCTTCATGTAGAAGGTGACATTTGAGCTGCACATGAAGTATGAAAAAGATTGCAGTACAAAAGAAAGGAGGAAGGCATTCAAAGGGGTGAGGGTAGGGGTATCAGAGAGGCATTATGTCAATAAAGGTAGAAATGCAAAGTCCAAATGCAAAATCTTACAGGAATACAGGGTTCGTTTGATAGGACAGTAGGAAGGAACATAAGAACAGAATGGCAGAGTCAGTCAGTGAAGGGCTGAAAGTGTCAGGTTAAAGCCTATGGACTTTTGTTTAAAAGAAGTGCGGTGGGTTTAGGAGTCTGAAAGGTTTCAAGGAGAAACTTAAATGATCCAAACAATGTTTTTGTAAGACTAATAAGAAGGCAGGAGAGATGAGTGCTGTGTCGTTCCACTTTTTAAGCAAAAAGTAGATAGTAAATATATGCACCAACCCATCTAATTTTCATGGGTCCACATATGCCCTACATAAAGCAGCCTGGTTTAGTGGACAGAAAATTGGCCTTCAAGCCAGAAAGATCTAAGTTTAAATTCTGTCTCCTACACACTCTGACCCTATGGCCCTGAACAAGTTGCTTAACCTCTTTCTGCTACAAATAACTCTCAAAATATTTAAGTTGAAGAGAAAGTGCATTAGTAGAAAGTTCCCTATTACCAATAAAATCACAAACCCAGGGTCCATCCCTCTCTTCCTATGCTATATGCTCATTTTACACAATTCTCTCCAGGAAGTAGCTTGTCAAAACATAATGAGAGCCACAAAGGCATCAACAAGGAGATAAAACTATACTAAGGGAAGGGAGAGGGAAGAACAGAGGAAAGGCATAAGGATAAAAGGGAAGGTGACACCATTTAGGAGAATGTGGTCAGTGCAAGAGAGCAGTGGTCAGGGAGGATCAAAAAATAACTGAGAAAAGACCTTGAATGCAGAGAACAAGGGTCTGCAGCATCCTGGGGTCTAGGAAGAATCTAAGCTGATATTTTAACTTTTGGAGACACTTTACATGACGATTCTCTGGACTTGTAGATCACAGCGAGCTATTATACGTTTGTCTGTTATTTGTGTATTTGTTATAATAAAATTTGCCTCTGGGGCCACTAGGTGGCTCAGTGAATAGAGTGCCTACCCTGGAGTCAGGAGGACCTGAGTTCAAATCCCACCTCAGACACTCGACACTTCACTAGTTTTGTGACCTTGGACAAGTCATTTAACCGCAATTACCTTGCCTTCCCCTCCAAAAAATTAAAATAAAATTAAATCTGCCTCTCCTAAATATGGACCAGACTACCTGATATCAAGAGCAAGAAAGGTCCTCAAAGGCCATCTATGCAACACCTTCCTTTTACAAATGAGAAAACTAAGAACAAGAAGTTTAAGTGACTTTTCCAAAGTCACACAGCCTAATAAACTACAGAAGTGGGATCTGAACTCACTCATCTTTCTACCATGTTGGGCGAGATACCAATAGATACCAGAGTACCCAACTCTCTAGAACAGAGATTTTCCCTGTCTTTTATATGGATGCTTTGTGCCAGTAAAACAGAAAAATTCACCAAAAGATAACCTGCATCATTTGTACTGCTTTCCATGAGCTTCATCAGAGCTGCTTTCCACCTTTGGTATCCACCTGATTCGCCCAACTTTCACGGGTAGCTCCAAGAAATTATACCACATGCTGGGGCCACACTTTGACAAACTGTTTCAATAGATGGGCTAAACCAGGTAGAGGATAATTGAGGGATCTTGAACCTGTCAGTGAGTTAGGGGGTGTCTATACCAAGCACATGGAGACACCACCTAGCAGAATGGGCAGTTGAGAACAATTTGTTCCAATGACCATCAAGGCAGCTGAAGCAGGGACTATGGAATGCTTAGAGCTTGGTCAGACATTGAAGACATCAAGGTCATCCACTGCATCCTGGGCCATCAACAATCATCTTGTCACTTTTCTTGCTACTGGACTCTCAATGGGAGTGGTTACAGTGATAGGGAGTATTGTGAAGCTGGTAGGTTTTAAATCAAACCCAATCTAGTCAACAACTTTGTATGTCTATGAAAAGGAGTAAATGACAAACTCAACACAACACAATTGCCTTTCGCAGGAAAGCATCACAGCACCATCACAGCACAAATGTTCCCATCGTGACAAACTTATGAGATCAAAGAAAAATGTTATGAAGAACTAGAAACCCTCATCATCAATATGCCAAAAGAAGACAAGTTTAGAATTCCAGTTGACTTTAATGCCAGAGTAGGCACTGACTATCAGACATGGCAGGGAGTCCTTAGGAGTCAGAAAGAGCAACAGCAATAGTCACTACTGAAAATATGTGTATCTCATGACCTCATCACCAGCACCATGTTCCATTTGCCTAAATGTAATAAAATTTTGTGGATGCACCCTTGTGTAATGGTAATGGGAATTTGAAGATCTTCTCTGTCCCTTGTATTTGCACTCAAACAGGTACTTAGCACCTTGTTCCAAGTTCATGATTGTGTCAAGTATTAAAACTCAGAACTTGTGAATCCTACAGTGGGATGGACTTGTTGACATAACAAAAAGGGACAGAACAGGGAGGAGCTAATACCGTATATAAGGAAAAACCTAAGCTGAGAGAGGTCAGAACTTCTGGAAGTGAACATCTGGAGGCTGGGCTGCTACTGCTGGAGAGAGAGAAGAGAGCTGAGAACTGAACTGAGAACTGAGAAGAACTGAGAAGAGAGAACTGGGAGGAGGCATGGCTGTGGTGTTGGTACTTTGTTTTGATGTTACTTTGTCAGATTTTTCTACTGATAGAGGACATTGCTGTTGTTACAGAAGCCCTGGGACCTTGCTGCTGGTTCAGAAGCCCTAAAAGAGGATTTTCTTGTTGTATGTTTACAGAAATCCTAGAGAAGGGTCTTGATGATGATTTCAGAGGTCCTGGGACTATATTGATGATTTGTGTTTATTCCTCAGACCTTGTTGTTGGGTCTATATTCATTTCTCAGGCAGAAAGTGAATTGATGAGGATGTCAGCAATGTGTATAAATGTTATTGTGGCTTTGGTAAGCTTTGTCTTCCCAGGAAGAGAAACTGTGAAGGGCTTGAGGTGGACCAGACACTGTGAGCTTCAATATGGAATAGGAACTGCACCAGAAGCTGGACAAAGAACTGAGAGCTGTCTTCCTTCGAACCCAGGTGGCAGTTGGATAGATTCAGGCAGGAGCTGGGACCATGGAAGGGGAACCATGAAATCTGAGAGCCAGCCAAGAGTCAAGATGAAAAGACCACTCCTTTTTATTTAATGCATTTAATTTAATGCAAACTGAGAAAATCATGACTTATTGTGGCCTTTTGGTAAAAAACTCTGACCTTTAAATTTAGATGACTGAGTTAAGGACTTTTCCAATTAAAAAGAAAGAAGACTTTTTGATTGAAGAGATTAAGATAATGTGATGCAGGGGTGAAGAACTTTGACTTTTGTACTTTGTGTCAATTAAGGAGGCTTGCCTCCTTAAGGAAGATTGAATTAAGGACTTATTAAATGATTGTGTTACTAAATGAATGTTATCTTTTGCTTAAAACTGTATGACCACTTTGGTGAAAACTATGTGGCCATTTTAGTGATAAGTTTTTATGCCATGACATTATGAGTGCTGTACTGTGATTTCTGTGAATGTTTTGTCTTAGTTTGTTACTGAATAAATAGAAAGTTCACCATACCATGTAATCAGAACTTTGAAAGCTGTTCATTTCAATAGTCTTCTGGAAAGCTGCTCATGCTTGGCTTTACACCTTGCAGCAAACATTGGCATTTAAGAGACTATGTCATTGTAAGAAGAAGAGATAGCATGTGACTGACCAAGGTGGTGTGTGGCACAGAGTACTAGACTAATCATAGATTTATCCTCTCCAAACTAAACATTCACATTTAACAAAAGTAGCAACCCCAAGGCGAAACAACTATCAGAAGACTTAATGTCAACAGATTAGAGCAATTCTCTAAGCAGGAACAGTTTGTTGCTAACTAGGAGAAAAAGCTGAATCAACATATGGTTGGCAATAGTGGAAAAGAAAAGGAGTAGGCAATTTTCAGAATTTGATGTACAGCATTGCATTTACTTATCTGAGCCAGAACACTGAGTAACATCAAGATTGGTTTGATGAAAATGATGGGAAAAATCAGAAGTTGCTAAGTAAAAAACATGAACTCCACAAGCTTTACTAACAAGATAGTTCGTCTGTCTCTAAGAAAACAGCATTTAACTCAATCAAAGCTTAGAAAGATGCAGGATTCTTGGCTCAGTAAGGAAGATAAAATTCCATTTTATCCTGATGATAACAGTCCAAAGCATTTTTATTATGCCCTCAAGAATATTTATGGGCCAAAGATCTATGCTACATCTCAGCTACTCAGTACTGAGGGAGCCACATTGGTTAGTGATATGGACATTATCCTGGAGAGATGGGCTGAACACATCCATAATTTTATCAATGGACCATCATTGGTCAATGCTAAAACCATTGACCATATGCCTCAGGTTGAAGTCAATCCCTTGCTATCTGAAATTCCAATGGAAGAAGAGATTTTGAGTGCCATTAGGCTCCTCTCAGGTGGCAAAGCACCTGGTGCTGGCTCTATTCCAGCTGAGATTTATAAAGCAAGGGATTCACTGCTCATACAAAAGCTGACTGAAATTTTCCAGTTTAAATGGCAAGGAAGTTATTCCCTAGGAGTTCAAGTATGCCTCCATGCCCATCTCTACAAAGGAAAGGGAAACAAGTTGTCCTATGAAAATTACAGGAAGGGTCTCTTTCTTGGTCATCATTGACAAGATTCTTGCCAGAGTTCTCCTTAATAAGCTGATCCTCTAGGGGTGGCTAGGTGGCACAGTGAATAGAGCACTGGCCCTTGAGTCAGTAGGACCTGAGATCAAATATAGCCTCAGACACTTAACACAAAAAACTAGCCATGCAACTTTGGGCAAGTCACTTAACCATAATTGTCCTATCTTCCCCTTCCAAAAAAAGGCAAAAAATAAAATAAGCTGATTCTCCACCTGAAAGATAGACATCTACCTGAGAGCCAGGGTGAAATTCCAGTTGAAGAAGAGGTCTGTATACATTTGCTGATTTAACCAAGGCCTTTGATACTGTCAGTCATGAGGGCCTGAGGAAAATTATGGCAAAATTTGGTTGCCTGGAGTTCATCAGGCATGATGTATTATATTGTATGTCAGGTGATCTTCAGAATTTTCAACAATTAAAATGGAAGCAATTTCATTTCCTGGCATGGTACTGGTATATTGTCCAGGTTTCATGGGCATACAACAAAGAGATCAGCACAATGGCTTTGCAGACTTTCAGTTTGGTAGGCAATCTAATAATACGTCTTCCCTACCACACTTTCCTTCAGAGCCTCCCACAAACTGAGCTAGCTCTGGCAATATGTGTGTCAACCTCATCACATGTGCATACATTCCTAGAAAGTATGCTGTCAAGGTAAGCAAACTCTTTCACAGCATTTAAAATTTCTCCCTCCAACCTTCTACCTCTACTACACTAACTCTTTACCTTCTTCCTTCTATCATAGACAAGCATTCCATCTGTTTGATGGTTTGCTGGTAAAGTCGCTGGTAAAGCACTAGCTGGCCACAAAGTCCTTTGGGATTTGCAGTTCTTCAGATTTTAGGAAGAGAAGAAATTAATGCAAGATCAGTCTTTATCATGAAGCTTCATGTATGGCTATGGTGGGTCAAAGGAAACTCTTGAGGAGAACAAAGATAGAAGGGAGAGGTGGCAGTTATCCCACCACAGTGGCACTAGACTGGAGCAGCAGTTGGTGCTTCTAAAGCTGCATGGAGATGACCTCCATCTGAATAGACAAGCTTGAAGGTTCTTGTGACTATATGTTTGCTCACCCAGGAATAGGAGTTTGGAAAGAAAGAGGCTCTGAGAGACAGGAAAAAATAGCTAGACCTATCCTACCCCAGTCTTATTTCTGTTTATGTTTTTCTTAAATTTGGTGAGCTAAAGAATACATTTTCTAGATTTTACACTATTTCTCATCAACACCTGGGGTCAACCTTGTCCTTATATTGATGGATATCCCTTTATTTATGACATGAGGATAAAATGGGGTAGGGAAACCGATGAAATCCTTTTCTCTAAATTCCTCAGTTTTCCTTCTTGATTATTCTACTTACAAACTATTTCTTAGGTTTCCATGACATCCAACTATCCTAACTCTAATCCTGGTAATACAGTGCATAGAAAACTGGACTTGAAAGTCAGGAAAACCTGACTCCAAGCTAAAGAAGTTTGCTTAGGCCACAACAACAAGATTGGCCACAGACCTTCAGGTGCAAAAGTGTTCTGGGGATTACAACCTCATAGAACCGGTGCTGCAAAGCTCTGAACTGCTGGTCCTGGGCTGAAGAACTCAGGAACAGTGGGAGTGGGACATTGTTGCCCTCAGGTGAAATGAAGGGAGAGGTGGTATGCAGTACTTGACCAAACCTAAGAAAAAGATCACAGCATCCAGTTAAGACCAGTTCTGACCAGTCAAAAGTCCATTAGGGTAGAGTTTGAGGCTGATGAACTATGAATTGCCAGCCAGGGAAAATACCCAGAGCCAAGAGATGGAGTATCTTCTTCATGGAACAGCCAGAAGGCCAGTGTTACTGGATTGAAGAATATGTGTTGGGGAATAAGGTGTAAAAAGACTGGAAAGGTATGAGGGAGCTAATTTAAAAGGGCATTAAATGATGAACAGAATTTTGTATTTGCCCCTCAAGGCAACAGGAAGCCACTGCACTTTACTGAGTAGGGAGGATGACATGAATAGACCTGTAGTTTAGGAAAATCATTTTAGTGGCTGAATGGAGAATAGATTGAAGTAGGGAGAGACTTGAGTCAGGCAGACCCACCAGGAGGCTAGTGCAGTCATAAAGGTATGAGGTTATGAGAGGCTGTACTAGCATGGTGGCAGTGTCAAAGGAGAGAAGGTGGTGTATTTGAGAGATGTTGAAAAAGTGATACTGACAAGTCTTGGCAACAGCTGGTGTCGAGGGCCAGCTCTGAGAAGTCCATTTTAGGAAGTCTAGGCCAGAGCTTTCTCATGGTCTGTTCTTTCTTTCACAGGCTCAAGTATCTCAGGATTGTTGGCTCACCATTTCATTCCTTGTGCATTCCTTAATTAAGATATGGATCTTGCTACTGTTTGTGCTTATCCATGGGGTTCAAATCACCCCTCTCCTCCAACTTTGACCAGCTTGCTAGGGGTCACATACTGATTTACAATGTTGGGAAATGTTCCAAGGGAGTGGCCACAAAACAATGCATACTTTGCCCATATAACTCCTGTCCCTCAGACTAATAAATGAATTTGCTTGCAACTTGCTTGCTATTCTGCCTGACCCATGTTTTCTTCACGCTCTCCTGTGAGGTGCCCACGTGAAGCAGGCTACAAGCTTGGAAATGGGGGAATGGGTCAGTGAAAGGAGTGAGGAAGATAGTGAGAAATCCAGGGTGATTCGAGTCTGAGGGACTGAGAAGATCATGTTGTCCTCTGCAGTAAGTGGAAAGTAGGAAGAGTTCAAGTGGAAAGATAAGTTCTGTTTCGGACATATTGAACTTTAGATGTTTATTGAACGTCTAATCTGAGATGTCTGAAAGGCAGTTGGAAATACAAGGCTGGAGGTTCAGCAGAGACTGGGCCAGGAAAGACAGATTTGGGAATAATGAGCACAGAGAGGGTCATTAAATCCATGGGAGCTGATGAGGTTAATAAAGGGAAGTAGTATAGAGGAAAAAGTGTGCCCAAGACAGAACCATAAGAGACACCTATGTTTAGAGGGTATAATCTGGAGAAGGATCCAGCAAAAGGAGACAGAAAAGACACAGTCAGGTGAATAGGAGGAAAACCAAGAGAGGATTGTCCCAAAAACCTAGAGAGAAGAAAATGTCAAGTAGGAGTAATCAACGGTATCAAAGACTGTAGAGAGGTCAAGAAAAATTAGACTTGAGAAAAGACTTGGATTTGGCAAATAAGAGATCATTAAGAACTTTAGAGGGAGCAATTTCAATGGAAGTATAAAATCAGAAGACATTATAAGGGGTTAAAAAGAGAATGAGAGGAAAGTTAAAGTTAAAGAAAGTGAAAATACCTATTGTGGACAGTTTTTTTAGAAGGTTAGCTACTAGAGATATAGGATGACAGCAGGGATGAAAGAGTCAGGTAAGGGATGTGACCTCAGTCCCCCTGCTCCGTCCAAGAAGGAAGCATTAGATCCCCAAGGACTGAAACGCAGCGTCAGGCACTGGGGAGGGCCCAGGGCAGTGGGTGTGCCATGGCCCTGATGGTGTGTGACCCAGAATCAGCCAATACTTTCTCTGGACCTCAGCTGCCAGTGAGTTTGGAGCTGGAGCTGGAGCTGATGCAGTGTCAGTCTCCAAAGGGACCGTCCTTCATCTGGGGGACAAGGTCTGGCAGGTTGGGACTCCAGCCTCACCTCAACAGGGAGAACCAAGGGGCAGGAGGGCATGAGGACCCTGGGTCCTCCCTACCAATCTTTCTGCAGAACATATACCAGTGGAGGTTGAAGACAGAAGGTTGCATATATGCAAAAACAAAAACAAAACAATAACAGCATTTTTAGTGATAGCCAAGAACTGGAAACAAAGTTGGTAGCTCTCAGTTGGTGACTGGCTAGACAAACTCTGGTTTATTAACATAATGAAATGTTACTGTGCAATAAGAAAATGACAAACGAATTCAAAGAATCATAGAAAGAGCTATATGAACTCCTGCAGAAGGGAAAGTACCAAGAGAACAACAGATTGATCACAACGATAATACCAGGGGAACAGATTGAGCCCAACAATGTAAACAGAACACTAAGAGAAAGTTGAATTCTAAGTAGTTGTTAAAACAAATCTTGGTCTCAGAAAAGAATGAGGCATCAGAGAGGCAGAACTGCTCATGTGGATTTAGGAGTTTGCAGACATTGCTAGACACTAGAAGTGTCACCTACTAAATCATAAATATGCTGATTTTTCAACCCTGCCCCACAACCTGCATCAGTACTTAATGCCTGTTGAATGAATGAAAATGGCTTAAGCCCCAATCCAGTGCATTCTCTACCTACATAAATCAAACTTTTAATTAGGACAGAACAACAAAGTAGGCAATTAATTAGAAGAAATCAAGGAACAGAATCAATCTCTTTTCCTTAACCCATACACAAAACAGTATGATCTCCTACAAAGTCATATGCCAATAGAAAGAATATTCATACTAAAAGGGTTGATACGTGGCTGAAACAATTCTGCTGAAGCCATCCCTCAGCCTCCCACCAGGCCTCACTGATACTCTGCTCTGCCTCCACAGCTGCTGTTCCTCTCTATCCCGGAAAATGTCATTACCTGCTTCTCTGCAGAGTTCTCCTAGCCTTACACTAGAGCTATCATCTGCTTAAGGGACTTACCACTCTTCAAAGTAGGTGGAAGAAAGTAAGACCTAGGTCCCCAGTTTCCTTAGCACAAAAGTTCCCAAACTTATTTGAACTATTTCAAGAAAAAAATTTATTCAGCCCTCCTCCTACCCCCAGAAATCTACTTTCTTTAAACCTTTAACAGTTTCTCCTTATTTTTACTTGTATTTTTTCAAAAAAATATGAAATATAATAATTTATTGTAAATTAGGGAGTTTTTTCCTGAATTGAAATTTTGATGACAGAGTATTTTTTGCGTAGCCATATACTATCATATTGTAAACAATTAATTACATGCATATATTCCTGCCAATGCATGCTAGATTTCCCAGAAATGCACAACACACTCACCTACCAACACTTGCTTGTTAAGACTTGCTTGTCAATGGACTTGACAACTCATGGGTTATAAGCTGCATTTTGTGTGTTTATTTGAAAAATAATGTAATCACTATGACTAACTCTGTTACATACAGATGAAACATGTATGAATGATTTTTCAAAATTTTCTTCTCCTTTCCTTATGCTTCCACCATCCCCTTATTTTTACTCACCCCCCTCACCCCACTCCCCTTTCCTCCAACTCCATTGTTCCAGTGCCCCACACCCACTTCAGGGACCACTGCTAGTATAAGACAAGCAAGTTTAACATGTAATCATGAGGAAATGTTCCATTCTGAATCCTCAGACGGAGTCACTCACTCTACTAAGAATTATCTTCTCCCCAAGTATCTGCAAAAGTTGAGTTATAGTCTTTTCAGCTTCTAGAGAGCCAGGAGAGTTTAATCGTGAGGGAGTGTAAAATTTAGTCCTTTATTGTGTTTACATGACAATAGAATGGATATTAGTTTCAAAATGTATTTTATCCTTCCTTGTGTAAAATACAGACAATGAGTATCCAAAAAAAACAATTTGGGTAGTAAAAAGCAGTAATTCACTGAGTGGACTCAGAGTTAAGCAGGTACCTGGAGAAATGGCAATATAAAAAGACGTAGAATAGGGCTTCAAAGAATACCCTGATGAGAGCTCCTAAGCCTTTCCTTGTCGTCATTTTTTCCATTCTACTTGGCATCTGTTCATACAAGTCTTCCCAGGTTTCTCTGAAACCATCCCTTTCATCATTTATATCAATACTATGACCATAATCAGTTGGATCTAAACAGATTAAACACTTTATCCTCTCTAAGCAGAAACAGGGGATAGAGTCATAGAAATGGAATTATAGTTTCTAATAATCCCATCTAAAACTTAGATCAAACAACCTTTTAAGTTACAAATACAAAATTAAAAACAACCCACGGGACAATGAAGCAGCACTAGTGGGTAAAGGTACACTGCAGGGGGTTACCAAAAATTCAGTTCAATTCAGTAACATGGGTTAAGTACCTACTATGTGCCAGATACCATGCTAAGCATTGGAAATAGAAAAAGAAAAAGAGACAGTCCCTGCCCTTGAGGAATTTGAAATTCCGTGGGAGAAGACAACACACAAAAGAAAACTGAAAAGAAAGGAGAGGGAGTCATCAGAGGGTACCCTGTATAGGGGCATGAGGTTCCACAGAATCAAAACTAAGTTTATGGAAAATAGAGAGTTAAGAACATGAAATAAGTGGATGACCAATAAAGAAGATGAGTTAATCATATAGTCATGATGAAACAACTGATGGACAGCTGGATAGCACATTGTGAACCCCTAGAAATTTAAAACAATTAAAGAAAAGTCTATGGCAGAAGTGTTAAATGCCAGGCCTTCTTACAAAATCAGAGGGAGGCTTGAATCTAAAATATAATTTGAAAGTGTTAAAAAAAACTAAACAAAAATGAAATAAATTAATGTTAATTTTTGGTTTCTAAATCAGTATGCAGCCCACAGGAGTCCGCTTCCATTTAAGTTTGACACCACCGGTTTACATTATGTTGGCTGAATCATCTACAAAGGATTTGCAGAACCATATGGAATGAGAAGACTGAAAGGGATTTGATTTAGGCAATACCTGAACTGATGAAATCATGTGTCCAAGACTTATTTACTCACTAAAGTTTTTCTAGTTAATGTATTAATGATTATATCTTGTCATCTGTCTAATGACATACAGATAGGAATTTAAATGCAAACAATAATAGATACAATTCACCAAATATTAAAATACTAAATTTTAAAATTATTTATCTTTCCATATTCTCTGACTCGTTCCTCCTAACCATATTTTTCATGTTTATGTTTCATATTTCCACCCCCTGCTCCATTTTCCCAGTCTACCACTTAGCTTCACTTTATTCCCTTCATAATCTTGACAATGCTTCACAAGTTCAACTATTCACTATGTTCTCCTTTCGAATCCTCTGTCCCCTTGTGCTATCCTCCTTCACAGCCTACCAACCCCCAACCAAGGGTAACTCCCACTCTCTGCCTTCTCTATTCCTGATTCTTTCTTCTGGAAGAAGTCACAGAACCACAGAGTCTTGGATTTGCAACAAAACTGTGTATTCTAATCCCAAGTGGATTGTAATCTTCTTATTCTTCCCTGATTGACTTTCTTTAAAAAAAAAAAACTTGTTTTGTTTTTACATCACCTTTATTTCTCCATCTCCTCAGTGATCTTTCTCTAGTATAATGGAAGGAAATGATTGAGACAGTTGTGAACAATTGATTCTCACCAAACCATTTGTAATAAAAAGAATCAGAATAAAAGGGTGTGAGGCTGGGAAGTAGTTCAGTAAAACTAACCAACTCATCAATGAAGTTTAACAGTGAGTCTGACAAAACATCCAGTGTTTCACATCCAGAGTCCCCTACCTCTGCAAAGAAGGGAGGGAAGCACATTTTTTTTTCATCTTTTCTTCAGGATCAAGCTTGTTTATTATATTACACAGTGCTTAGTTTCTGTTTTCATCGGGGATGTTGTTTTCCTGGTCTTGCTTTCTTTCCATGCTCCACTGAGTACCTCATATTTATCCTCATTGATTTTCTATCAGCCTCTGATAGCCTAAATGGTGTTCTAACTCATCTCTTCCCAAGCCCCCTATTCTACTACTACCTTCTCAGCAAAGGATCTCATTTTCTATTTCACTGAGAAGACTGAGGTCATCCAAAATGAACTCACTTTTTCCATACCCTACAACCTCTGTTTTTTCCTATTCCTTCACCCTTCTCCCCATTCTCTGTGGATGAAGTAGCCCCTCTTACCCAAGATAACCCTTCTACTTACACTCATAATCCCATCCCTGCTCTCTCTCATCTTCAATCTTAGATTCTGGTCCCTTCTACACTAATAGCAAACATGCCTACGTCTTCCTCATCCTTAAAAGACTTTCTCTTGACTCAGTCATCCCTTCAAGCTATTATCCCATATCTTTCCTTCCTTTCACAATCAAACGACAGGAAATCAATCAATCAACAAATATTTATTTAGCACCTACTATAAGTCAAGCCCAGTACTAGGCACTGGAGGACTAAGTACACAGTATGAAACTAATGTCCCCAGTGTACAGGGCCTTCAAGACAGCAGTCATTTAACAAATGTCTGTGGAACAGAATGAAAGAGAACTGTTTCTGTTTCCAAACCCTGTGGCATCCTTCCTATTAGCAGACAGAGCCTGTTGGGGAACATCTACTGACGCTGACATGGTTAGGTTCCGAGTGCCCTAATGTAAGGAATGTCTTCATTCTAGAAAAGGTGGAGAAAAATGGGCCCCTTAAATCCAGGCTCCTCAACCTCACCAGCCCAACAAACTTAGAGGCAGATTATAGAGGGTCTTGGGAATTGTAATTTATTCTATAGGCAAGAGGAAGCTATTTAAAGTTCTCCAGCAACAGAGTAAAACAATCAAAAAAGATCAAGTAGCAGCGTAGCAGATAAATTAAGCTGGCAACAAAGTGGACTATGAGGAATATATAGTAATAGTTAAGGAGGCTCAACCTATAAAAATAACAATAATTTGTTATTTGCAAAGGTACAAAGACCTTTGCAAATAGCATCATGTTTTATTCTCCCAGTAACCCTCGGAGGTCACTCCTAGTATCATTGAACTTTACAAATGAGAAAACTGAAACAGATAAAGATTAAGTCTGTGATCTCACAGAAAGTTACCATCTGAAGAAAGCTCTGAACCCAGGTTTTCCTGACCCGAGCCTAGCATTCGATCCACTGCACCGCTTAGCTGCCTCGTAGATAATCAGAGTCACTGGGCTCTGGAATAAGCATCTTATTTATCACTTTCCTCTCCTCTAGGTTCCTCCTGTGGAGCTGGATGGCTTATTCTGAGGAGGCTTGAACTGGGACTTGGGTGAGGGTTTATTACTACAACTGGATGAGCGTTCTGTTTGGGAAGCAGGTTTTGCAGTCTGACCCTGGTGTTGTTTATTTGCTCCTGGCCGACGTGCAGTTCGTATGGGCCTCCTAGTTGTTCTCGCTGGTTGAGGTTGCTGGGGCATGGAGTTTCCTATATGACCGGATGATTTTGTTGGCTGCCCAGCTCCTTCTGATGGCTGAGATTTCTGGGTCCCAGATGTTCTTCCTAGCTTTGATCGCTGTGACTGGGAGACTGGTCCCCTAGATGTTTCTGTAGACTGTGCTTCTGTAGGCTGGTATTGACCTGAACTTGATGCTTGTCTCATAGATTTCTTGGTCCCTCCTACATATTGGAATCCTGGGTTCCAGGACCATCCTAAATGGGAATTTGGTCTACTAGGTCGAATAGATGTTGGTCTTAGAGCTTGCAAATGACCTGTTGGGTAGGAGGATCTACTGGCTCTTAAATGTTTTGATTGAGATCCCTGCTATGGAGCCTGTACAGTTTGAGAAATGGGTCTGGGTAGTCTTACAAAATGATGTCCTAGAGAAGATCTAGAGGATTTCACAAATGCTGCAGCTTGATCAATTCCCTGGGGTTTGCAAGCCCCTCTGCCAGGACTTCTACCTCGTATATTGGCCCATCTATTGTGAAAAGCCAGAGGGCCTAACCATCTGGGCCTAACCCCTGGCCACACATTGGAGCCCATGGTCCAGGAGTGTCTCAGAGGCACTCCGTAATGATTGCTCTTAATCATCGTCAGTGGGTGCCTCCAAGCCCATGGGCCTGAGGTAAATGATGTAGTATGGTGGAAAGCATGAGTTTGGGGATGGACTCCCCTAAAAATCCTAGTCCCTCCCATAGGCATCTGACACTGACTTCCTGGTAGATTTCTGGGCTGTGTATGGCTCTGGGGCACCTCATCCTCACCTGCTTTAGCTGCGGCTTCACTAAGGGTAACTTGGAAATCTTGGACTTTCTCACAGTCGTGATCCACCTAGATCCTCAATTCTCTGGCCAATGATGCCATATCTCCCACTGACACATTTCTGAGAGGAGAGTGCATTATGTCCTCCAGAGTTTTACGGAGACCCTCTGCATACCTTCCTCTATTCCCCATATCACTCTCCTCTACAAGCAGCAGCTGTGATGGTTTCAGTTTCAGAACCCTCTGAAACAGTTGGGTTTCCTCACTCTCCCTAGACTGGGGACTGAGAATGAAGTAGCATCTTTCCTTAGCAGATTCTCCTAGAAATGCCAGGAGGTCCCATTCCCTCTCACCCGGACAGTCAGTAAAAATGAACATAGCTGAGGAGACCTCCGTTAAAAGACTAAACTGTGTCCAGAAGCACTCCAGATCTCCCCTAAGGTTAGCCACAGTCACAGGCTCTTAGAAAAAGTCAGAATTTTCCTTACCAGTGTCACTGCTAGGAAAATACCAAGTAATCTCAACCAGGCCATCAGAGATTTGCTGAGGAAGTAACGAGGCATGGGAGTCTCGGTGGAGAAAGATTCGGGAAGGCTGCTTTTGGGGAGGGCTGAGCATTGCATTAAGGACTCTGGAACCACAGCACCCCAGTCGAACAAAAGAGATAAGTGGCATTTTCATAAACACTAGGGACTTTACACCAACCTGAGCAGCATCTCCTAGGGAATGTATTGAGTCCTTTGGCACAATGTTCTTCATGACCCCTAGCATCAAAACACACTTACTGTTCTCTGTGTCTGGTAGCAGCAGGGGAAGGGCGAAGCGGCACTTAAACATGCCTCCCAAGACCTCCTGCTGCAAAGAGATGTCAGAGCAAAGCATGACAGCACAAAGAACATCAAGGGGGTTAATGGTCTCTTTGCCTTTAAGCCCCATATTTTCAACCTTAGTGATCAGTTCATCTTTGCCATCCTTGTCTGTGACACTCTGACTGAGGACTGTATCTCTGGCAGTCATATCCAAGGACCGAATTTTCAATAGGAAATTCCAGGATAAGTCTGCTGACGTCTGAGGGATCCAATGACATCCATGGTCCGAGTGGAACTGATTAACAAAACTTGGTAGAAGCTTTCTATTCCTGTCCATTTCCAAACATGACAGTATTTCTTTGAATGTTTTTCTTCTTTCTGATGAAACAGAGGAAACACCATGAATAGTAAAATGGTCATTAAAAACAAAGTTAGCTCTGTTGACTAATTCTTTATGGAATATATCTGTTGCTTAGAGAAAATGCAAATCTAACTTGCAACTAAAGAAGCTTCTTCCATTTTAGTTTGTAAGAGGAGAGTGCCACTGAATATCCCATCTACTTAAAAGAAGTATATCTAAAAGTAGGATTTAAAATTATATCTAAGTTTGTTACATAAGAACACTTCTTGAATCAATCAATCAAAACCAAGTATGAATGAACATGGCCTATACATCTACTTAAATCAATCATAGTTATTGTGTGAGAACCTTGATTACCCTCTAACTAAATCTGTACAAAAGGGATTCTAAGGATCTAGACATGAAGAGGAAAGGATGGGGTCAGAGAGAGTTAAGTAAAGAACTGTCAGCCCCAGGGCAATCAGCAACAGCAAAAAAGAGAAAGTAGGACTGAAAAGTAGCAGAAAAGGAACTATCATAGACAGCCATTAGCTCAATACATACCTCAGGGGAGACCAAAACTGATGCTTCCAGTGCACCCACCTACTAAAGAACTGAGAAGTCCCCCCAAAAAGTATGCTCTTTCTTCAACTTCCTTGAGCAGTGCCTATCTATCCATAAACACTACAATATAATCTATTTCATTACACAAATATTTTCAATAACCTGAACTCATACACAAAATGCCCAGAGGTTAACAAGAGATTGATTACAAATGCAAGTCATATTGGCAAAGATGGCACACAAAAAAGGAAAAGGACAAATGTTGAAGAGTGGTGTGAAATCAGTTTGATGAACTGTTGGTGTGTCTATGAAAGGGGTACAACCATTGTAGAAAGCAATTTAGAATTATACACAACAAGTTACTAACAGTGTATGCCCTTTAACCCAGCTGTACCACTTCAAAGCCTATACTCAAAAGAGATCAAAGAAAGAGGAAAAGAGTTAGAAAAAGACTGGAAACTGAAAGGATACACATCAACCGGGGAATGGATGGAGAAATTGTGATATATGAATGTGAAGGAATATTATTATACTAAAAGAAAAGAGGAAATGGACAATATTTCAAAGAGACAGAAAAAGGCTTATAAACTGATAGATCCAAAGAATTAGGTGCTAATATCAATATCATAACAAGCAACAATTTGAGGATTTTTATTGATGAAGAATGAAATAAGCAGAACCAAGAGAACAAAGCTATTCAATAACAACAATGTAACAAAGACAAGCGACTTTGAAGGCTATAAGAATAATGCAATGATCATCAATGATTCCAAAAGACCAATGATGGAGCATGCTACTCATCTCCTGACAAAGAGATGAAGAATCCAGGAAGCAAAACAACACATATATTTTTTAAACATGCCTAATGAAGAAAACTGTTTTGTTTGACTATGCATATTTAATACAAGGAATTTAATTTTCTTTTTCAATGAAGTAGGGGATAAGGAGAGAAAATAAAACTTTTTTAAAATTTTAATAAATAAATTTAGGCAGAGACCATAACCTCTGCATAAATGTTAGAAATTTTCCTAAATGGGGGCTCAGAACAATTATGATTGAACTCATAATGTTTTGCCTAAAATAAAGTCCCTAAGGCCATAGGAGAAACCATCATATTGACCCTAAGCTTAAAACGAACTGCTTATAGCAGCAAGGTCTTTTTTTAACACAAATTAAAATGTTAATACTTGCCTGTGACTTAATCTAAACTCCAACAGTTGACTTCCAGTGTATTCCCTAGCAACTTCTCTTGGAAATAGTGAGTGATGTCACAGTAGTAGACTTAATGTGGAGTTGAGAAAATAAGGTCCAGTTCAACTTTCTGTGTTCAGTGCTGGGAAAAGAGTTATTCTTTTCCTACACACGAATTGGATAGGTTATAAAGTCTTCTATAAAAAAGGACTGCCTCCTCAGATCTAAAAGGGCCTGTATGATTAAAGGGAATGTGTTCAATAGAGATCACTTTTCCCTTCAATGTCCCCCGAACTTATAAAATCCATTTATATTTTTCCCAATTCCAATGTAGTATTTGACAAATGACCCTTCAAGCATTTATTAAGCGCCTACTATGTGCTGGGAACCTTGCTAAGTACTGGGGATACAAAAATACAAATGAAATAGTCTCTTATCTCAAGAAACTGATATTCAACTGAATGTCTGCATAAAGCTGACATAAATAGCTGAGGAAAGCAGGGTCTAGCTCTTCCTGCCATTACTGTACCACACTTAAAAGTACACAGCATCTATTACACTTCCCTGACTATTAAAAGGGGGAAATTTGGCAAAAAGTATATAAAAGGATTTGAGCATTTCGAGATATTATTATACTTATTGCCATTGGTAGATGATATCAAGCCTAGAAGCAATATTTTTAAAGAGTAACCACTTGCCCCAATAATCAATAGTTGCTCCCATTTTAACCATTAAGCCTCTGATCTCCCAAACTTTTTCATGCACCAATGTCCCCAAGTCTAGACTGAATATGGTATACTTTCTCAGAAGAATGAAATGTAACACCCAAATTGAAAAGTTAATTTACAGTGTGATGTAGTAGTAGACAGGGAGCTCAAAGATGAAGTTTCACCTCTGACAGTATTTTGTGTGACCTGGCACATCATTAAATCTCTCAGTACCCAAAGCTTCAACACCAAGTTGAAGAGAAGGTACTGACCTGTATTGGGAGAAGCTGTTTCCTCATCTAGGAGTTCCTGCTATAACTGTAATTACATGTCTAGTTCCTATTCCTAATTTATAACATGTATTGTAGAAGGTGTCATATGATACCATCCTGTCTTGTAGACCAGCACTTGGCCATAGTCTGACCACTGCCATTCAAAAGTTAACAGATTTTGCCACTTTCTACCATCTCCCTTGCTCCAGATACTCCTTTGCTTCAATCCCTACCTCTGATGAAGGACATGGATACAGGGGAGTTAGAATGGGGTGCTAAGGATCTGTTATTCTCTGTCCCCTGACTGACTCATGGCAACATAAAAATTCTGTTGTTTGTCTTAAATGTTCTGGAAATATGTGTGTGCATGGTGCTAATTTTATTCCTTTACCTTCTAAATCTGCTGCCTCCTCCTCTTCCAGAGACATTTCAGGCTCTAAATTCTCATAGCTCTCTTCATCATCAAAATACCCAGTCATGCCATTTTCCAAGCAGTACTCAGTGTACCCCGGATCCTCGTAGGCTTCCTCTAACTCTTGATTCTGGATCTTCAAAATATGGCACAGGTTCTAGATAATCCATCTCTCTAAAGTATAACTCAGAATTTGAATTCTCACTTTCCCATTCTTCTCCAGAGTACACAACAGTCTCTGGATTTTCATAGCCCTCTTCATCCTCTGAATACACTGTGTCTGCCAGTTCTTCTCCTTCCTCTTCCTCCTTCCTGGAGAACAAAACGACTCCTGAATTACTAACTCCCTCGTTACCTGAAGGCCCAGTAGGTTTTGGATCTTGGTTCTCCTCTTCTAAAGACATAAAAACATCAGTATTCTTGAAGTGTTTCTTCTCAGAGAACAGAGTAACTTTGGAATTCTTGTTCTCTTCTATGAATATAGGAGCTTCTGCTTTCTCATATCCTTTCTCTTGTTTAACAAAATCTGGAAAATAAAATGGATTTTTCTCTCAAATTGAAATAATGAATTTTCTAATAATTTGGGTTTTGATAACCTTCTACTAGATAACAGAACCAGGAAACCTCACTCACTCAGGTATGCCTTGTTCTTCAACCAAAAATTTCTTTAGCCTGCCCAAGGAAACCAGATCAGATTTACTGGACTTCTACAAAAGTTGAGATCTTTTAAGGGACCTAGAGTTAATTTAAAAACTTGATTCGTAAACCATATGGAGGTCTCCAAAATCAATTCAATTTCTCTGGGCCACAGACACCAGGGACAGCCCAGAATTCAACCAAGCTTAGAAATCCCAAAATGAAATGGAAAATATCAAAAATAAATAATGTATGCATTCTCATGGCTGTCATAGAATTTGAAAAATAGAAGGGACCTTAAGAAGTCATCTCTCTAGTTCTACACCTGTTTTTTTCCAAAGCCTTCATTTAAAAAATGTCTGCTATATTTTTAAAGGTCACTAGAAATAGAGATTCTACTATCTATTGGCAACCTAGAGGAATATTAAACAATCTTTATTAGGAGAAATCTCTACCAACTCCCTCCCCCACTGCAAGTTAATTTGTCCTCTGTAGGAAAAGAAAGAATTGTAATCTGTGTATCCTTGGAAAACTGAGAGGTAAAAAGGAATTGTTTGTATTTCTTTAGGAAACTGGACTTACGATAATAATCACAAAACCTATTCTTCAAATATAAATATGTAGCTACTAGTTCATCATATCCAAGACATTTCCAAATGACTAGTATGTATAGCTAGAACAGTGTATAAAAAGATACATTTTTTCTGTGAGAAATTAATTGATCCTTATAATAATCAAACTCCTAACCTTGAAAATATTAGTAACATGCTCTAATCAGCTTATCTTAGTGTTAAAAATTTCCCAAATTCCTCTCATTAAAAAAA
>CM053594.1:302508083-302562045 GCA_028646575.1 Pseudocheirus occidentalis | reverse complement strand
TAGAAGAAGAGAAAGAAGTGGAAAAGGAAATGCATTCCAGACTTGAGAGACCAGAAGTGCAAAGGCAGTGATGGAGGACGAATCCTCGGGTTTTATGAATGGTAACACCACTTTGCCTGGACCGAAGAATGTTTGGAGGAAAGTAATATGTATTCAATCAATAAACATTTAAAAGTACTTACTGATAAGCACTGAGAATACAAAGCAAAAGATGGCCCCTATTCTCAAGGGGCTCACAATTCTTACTATGTGCCAAACAGTGTTAAGGTTGGATAAGTAAGTTGGAGCTAGATTAAGAAAGACTCTAAATACAAAACAGTTTATGTTATCCTAGAGGTGAGACAGCCATTCAAGTTTATTGAGTAGGAGAGGAACATGGTCAGATCTGTCCTTTAGGAAAACCATTTTGGCAGCTCTGTGGAGGATGTTTTAGAGTGAAGAGACTTGAGACACCTATTAAGAGGCTCTTGCAGTGGTTTAAAGTGATAAGGACTTGTACTAGGATTGTGGACTGGAGAACAGGAGAAGGCTGTGAAATCAGTCAACTAGCCTTCATTAAACATCTGCTATTGCCATCCACTGTGCTAAGTACTGGGGGCTACAAAGAAAGGAGAAAGGCAGTTTCTGCTCTTGAGTTTACAATCTAATGGGAGAAACAACAAAGACAACTATGTGCAGACTCTGTGTGTGTGTGTGTGTGTGTGTGTGTGTGTGTGTGTGTTGGAGATAATCAACTAAAGGAAGTCAGAATTAAGGTTGGGAAAGGGCAGCTAGTGGCCCAATGAGTACAGCACCAGCCCTGGACTCAGGGGGACCTGAGTTCAAATTCGGTCTCAGACACTTGACTCTTACTAGCTGTGTGACCTTGGACAAGTCGCTTAAACCCAATTGCCTTGCCTTCCCCCTCAAAAAAAAAAACTAAAAAAAGAGGATTGGGAAAGACTTCTTGAAGAAAATGGTACTTTAACTAAGGTATGGAGTAAACCAGGGACGCTAAGTAGAGATGAAGGAGAGAATTCCAAGCAAGGGGGAGCACTCAGAGTCAGGAGGTGGCATATCTAATGAAAAAAACAAGAAGGATAGTGGCAGTGGATCCCAGAGTATTTGACAGGAAATGTAAGAAGGAGCCAGGCTATGGAGGGCTTTATAAGCCAAACTATTTTATATTTAATCCTGGAAGCAATAGAGTCTTTGTAGTTGATTAAATTGGGGGTTTGGAGTAAGAGGAGCTTTAAGATCACATTGACAGCTGAGTAAAGAATAGCTTGGAGGGGCAGCTAGGTGGTGCAGTGAATAGAGCACCGGCCCTGGAGTCAGGAGGACCTGAGTTCAAATCCAGCCTCAGACACTTAACATAAAACTAACTGGGTGACCTTGGGCAAGTCGATTAACCCAATTGCCCTACCTTCTCCCTCCAAAAAGCAAAAAATAAAAAATAAAATCCACCAAGAATCGCTTGGAGTTGGGAGTGACTTGAGTCAGGCAGGCCAACCATGCTTGGCCTGTTGCTATAGCAAATAATCCAGATGTGAGGTAATGTCTTGGGGGGGATCAGGAGAGGGAAGGGGAAGAAGGTATGGATGAAAGATGTTATGATGTTAGAAATGATGGGGGTAGCTAGGTGATACAGTGAGTAGGGCACTGGCAAAGGAGTGAGGGGGTCCTGAGTTCAAATCCAGCTTCAGACACTTAACACTAGTTGTGTAACCTTGGGCAAGTCACTTAACCCTAGTTACCTTGCCCTCCCCCCTCCAAAAAGCAAAGAGAAAAGAAAGAAAGAAAGAAAGAAAGAAAGAAAGAAAGAAAGAAAGAAAGAAAGAAAGAAAGAAAGAAAGAAAGAAAGAAAGAAAGAAAGAAAGAAAGAAAGAAAGAAAGAGAAAGAAAGGAAATGATGGGACTTGACAATTGGTTTGATTTGGGGGTGAAAGTAAGGAGTCAAGGATGACACCTAGGTTGAATGGGAAGTAGGTAGCATCCTCTACACTACAGCAATAGCCAAGTTAGGAAGAGGAGAGAGAAGGAAGGTCATCGGTTCTGTTTTCCTACACATTGATCTTAAAATATCTATAGACATCAATGTGAGATGTGCCTCGGCAGTTGGAGATTCTACACAGGAAGTCGGAAGAGAGGTTAGGGCTGGATGAATAAATCTGCATAGAGATTATAGATAAATCCATGGGAGCTAATGAGATCTTCAAGCAAAATAGCATAGAAGGAAGAAAGAAGAGGGCTCAGAAGAGAACCTTGGAGAAACTGGATTAAGAAACAGCAAAGGAGACTGAGAAACAGAGAGATAGGAAGAGAACTAGAATAGAACAGCTTCATGAAAACCTAGAGAAAAGAGACTACTAAGGAGAAAAGGATAATTGAAAGACTGAAAAAAGTTCAAGAAGAACGAAGACTGAGAAAAGACCGCGATATTTGTCAGTTAAGAGATGCTGAGGGGCAGCTAGGTGGTGCAATGGATAAAGCACTGGCCCTAGAATTGGGAGGATCTGCATCTCAATCTGGCCTCAAATACTTACCAGCTGTGTAACCCCGTGCAAGTCACTTAACCCCAGTTGCCTCCAGAAAAAAAAAATTGGCAACTTTGGAGAAAGGAATTCCAGTTGAATGATGATATCAGAAGCCAGACTACAGTAGGTTAAAAAGAGAATGAAGTATATATGTGTGTATCTATATCGAAATATATCTATGTGTGCATACATATGTACATGTATACATATGTACACACATATATATATGTATATACACACGTAGTTCCAATATAAGCCAGTGCCAATATAAGAAAAATAACACCATCAAAATTAATTTATATTTTTAATGCTATACTAATCAAATTATAAAAGGGATATTTTATATTATTTGATAAAATAATAAAATAAAGAAGAGATAAAATTTTTTCTATTTGCTGACACTATGATGGAATACTTGGAAAGTCCTAGGCAATCACCATAGATGATAATCAAGACAACAGTTTCAGCAAAGTTGCAGACTACAAAACAACCTCACCCCCGCCCCCCCAAAAATTAACAGCATTGCTATTTAATAATATAAAACCATAGAAGCAAAAATAGGGAAATCTTAATCTAAATAACTGCAGAGAATGCCTATGATATCTGGAGATCAACCTATCAAAGCATGCAATAGACTTACATAGATTCAGATACAATGTGCACCTTAAGGAAAAATAGATTAAATAACAAGAAGAATGTTCAGTTCTCATGACTAGACAATGAAAATATAATGAAATGACAATGCTATCAAAGTTAACATACACTTTTAATGCTATACCAATTAAGTTACCAAAAGGATATTTCATAGAACTTGAGAAAAGTATAACAAAATTCATTTGGGAAACACAAAAGATCCAGAATATTAAGAAGAGAAACAAGGATAAAGGTCAAATAGCACTTCCAGCTATTAATCTATATTATGAAGCAGTAGTCCTCAAAAACTTCTGGTCGTGGTTAAAAAGTAGATCAATGGAAAAGTCTAGACAAGAGAGAATGAGAAATCATAAAACTCAATAACCCAATGTTTGATAGAGCGGAAAACAAATCGTGTAGAAAAAAACTACTTATTTGATTTAAAAAAAAAAAAAAGAAAACCTTCTAGGAGAACTAGAAAGGAAACAATAGGTTCCACAACACATTCTAAATTGAAACACAACCTTAATATTAGAGATCATAACATTAAAAACATTAGAAAAGAAACATCTGTTATTCACTTGTTTCAGTTGTAGACTCTGTGACCCTATTTGGGGTTTATTTAAACAACAAATATATATAACTAAAAGTCATTTCCCAATTTATAAGTGGTCAAAGAACATGAACAAACAGTTTTCAAAAGAATTATAAAGTATTTATGATCACATGAAAGAATGCTCTAAATAACTAATACTAAGAGGAGGGAAAATCAAAACAACGCTGAGGTCTCACGTCATACACTCTAAATTGGAAAAGATGACCCTAAAATGGCAATAGTTAATGTCAGAGGGGTTATAGGAAAGATATATTGTTGAATATAGAAATAAAGAAATACATCACTAATATATTGTTGGTGAAGCTGTGAATCGGTACAACCATTTTGGAAAACAATTATGAATTATGTAAAAAAGTTATTAAATATTCATGCTCTTTGAACAAGCAATTCCATTACTGGCCTTATACCCCAAAAAAATCACTGATAAAAAGAAAGTCCCCACATACACCGAAATATTTATGACAGGACTTTTTATGATAGCAAAGAATTGGGAACAAGGTAGATCCCATCAATTGGGGAATGGATAAACAAATTGTAGTACATGGATGTTATGGAATATTACTGTGCTATAAAAAATTATGCATATGATGATTATGAAGAAGTATGGAAAGATCTACATGAACAGATGCAGAGTGAAATAAGCAGAATCCAAGAAAAAAAAAGCCAGTATACACAGTTACTCATTCAGTCATTCCCAACTCTTTCTGATCCCATTTGGAGTTTTCTTTTCAAAGATTTTGAGTGCTTTGCCATTTCCTTCTCCAGTTCATTTTACGAATGAGGAAACTGAGGCAATCAGGCTTAAGTAACTTGCACAGAGTCACACGACCACACGTTAAGTGTCTGTGGACAGATCTGAACTCAGGAAGGTAAGGCCTCCTGACTCCAGGCCCAGAACTATATCCACTGCTTTTCTACCATGCCCCCTGCTAGATACTGTAATTCCTCCTCTCCTACCTTTTCAACTTCCTTCTATGAATTGTTTTCCTCTAGTGGAGTATAAACTTGAGGGCAGGAGCTGTCTGCTTGTATTTGTATTTTCAGTGTTTAGCACAGCACCTGATACACAATAAGCATTTAATAAATGGTTGTTTTCTGACAGAAAGACTATGAGGAAGTCATTGAGGAAGAAAATAGAGTGTCTTGGAAGTCAGTAAGCAATCTCCACCAGAATCTTGATTGAGTAATAAATATGGATTGAATGAAACTCAAAGGAAGAGAGTTAACAGTAGTAGAGAGAGAGCAGAGAAGTAGAAAGAGAGCAGAAAGTATTCTGATTCCTCCAAGACATGTTATGGCTATGGAAATAACAAGATCTGACAACTGTTTGATTATGTTGAAGTGATGAAGGATGAGAAATCAAGGATAATACCAAGATTTCAAATTTGGGAGACTGGAAGGATGTTGGTGCCCTGGACAGAAATAGAAAACTTAGGAAGAGGGGTGAGTTTAGGAGAAAAGATAATGAATTTGATTTTGGATATGATGTATTTGTCAATGGAACAGTCTTGATGATGAGGGTCAGGTTGTGATGTGGTGGGATGTCTTAAAAGAATTTCAAAGACTCGGGCTGACTCTAAGCCAGTTAGGGGGATTTATTGTGGCTTTGAGGCTTCATGGCTAAGTTCCTTAGATGAACTTGCAATTTCAGTAAGGTAGGACAGAATATTTCATAGGGTGTGTGTGTGTGTGTGTGTGTGTGTGTGTGTGTGTGTGTGTGTGTGTGTACATATATGTATATATGTAATCCTGATTATACAATCAAATTTACCTAAAATATAGGAATATGACTGATATTAGAAAGGCATGAAAGGTTTGTTAAGGTATTAGGTAATAGGGGAGGAGGTCCCTTCTATGATTTGGTGGTCAAACATCCTGGTCATGTTGCTTTCTGGTTGGCTAGCTACTGTGGTCCTTTCTGGTCAAGATGGACAGTTAGGTATTGTGGTCCTGTCTTAGGCTAAATGGATGGTATGATTGTGGTTAGGTATAAGAACACACCTGTTCAAATACATGGATTGACAGTGGCCATCTAGGGGCAGTTGACAAGCTGTTCAGTGTGACCCATAAGGAAGTTAGAATGTTGGGGCTGAGGGCAACTGTAGGATTCCATCACTGAGAATACAACCACCATCAGGGAATGGTATATGGTGATGAGCCAATGACAGAGAATAAAACAACACAGTCAGACAAGGAGAAAAAAAGTCATGTCAGGAAAACTTAAAGAAGGCAGTATCTAGAAGGGAGTGTTCTAGAAAGATGAGCATCATCAGATTTTGCAATTAAGAAATTTGGATAAAGCAGTTACGTAGAGTATTGAGTTCAAAAGTCAGATTACAAAGGACTGAGAAGAGATTAAGAAGAGAGAAAGTGGAGGCAGCAGCTTTTTCTAGGGGTTTAGCTATGAAATGGAGGAAAGATATGGGACAACAACTTAAGCGAACTGCAGTATTTCGTGAGAGTTTTTAAGGATGGAGGAGATGGTCTTATTTCTAGGTAGCAGGGAAGGAAACAGTAGATGGACAAAGAAAGAAAGCAAGATTCAGATGACATTGGAAGCAAATCACCTAGAAAACACATTAGGTGATATGATCAAAGGGTACCTTGGGGAGGAGAATACAGAAAATTCTTCATTAGCCAATTGTCGATTTACCAAAGTAGTCATTACAAATATTTGCATTTTAAGAAGCTGAAGTTATGTTTCTCTCCTATCACATTATCTGCCTTTAGGAAATGAGGAAACAGACTTAAGAGAAGTTGAGTAAGATAGTTACAAAGCTTGTAAATAAAGACTCAAATTCAAGTCTTTTAAATTAAGACTACGAGTGCTCAAAAGGCCAGTGACTGACACCTGAAAAATAGTCACAGGGGATAAGGGCTAGGCTCCTATTATAAAGCTAAGGAAGGGAGGAATTTCAAGGATAGTAGATGGAGGGGATAGCAGAGTCAAATGAATGTTTTTAAGGGTTGATTACTCTGTTCCCCAGATAAAAGACACTAGTGCATATTTGAAGACAGACAGAGGTGGCACAGTAGATAGAGCTCTGGGCTGGGAACCAGGAAGGCTCATCTTCCTGAATTCAAGTCTGGCCTCAGACACCTACTTGCTATGTGACCCAGAACAACTCACTTAACCCTGTTTGCCTCAGTTTTTCACGTGTAAAATGAGCTGGAGAAGGAAATGGCAAATCAGTTCAGTGTCTCTGCCAAGACAAACCCCGAATGAAGTCACAGAGAGTTGGACATGACAAAAACAACTGAACAAATAACTATGATGGTGGAAAGAACAGTGACCTTAACATCCAAAATCAAATCGATTCAAATAGATCAATTCCAAAACCCCTTTTAGGTCTAAAAAACTGTATGAAAAGGCTGTAAAAAAAAGAGAAATGAGTGTGATTGCAAAGTTCTTCAGAAGTCAGAAAGGATGGTATCCATAGGAAGAGTAGGTAAGCATGCTTCCAGAGCACTTGTGATGAATCATGCTGCCCTTGACAGAGAGGTGAAGAGAGAGCAAATTGGGACAGACTGTATTGTTTTTTTACAAGACCACTGCAAGTATTTGTTGTACTTGACAGTCTATTTGTGTCAGAGCTCTTGTTTATTTTCCTGAGGAGAGAGGAGAGTGGAGGGGAGATAGGAGGAAGAGAAGGCAGATTTTAATTGATTGAAAAAATAAAATTTAATTTTTTAAAAAGCAAGAAAAATGACAAAAATTTATGAAAGATATTTACATGAAAAAATGTGCCAGTAGAGATGTTAGCTTGTGGTACTGTTAAAAACATGACTTGGGAATTTGCTGTACAGTTGTGTCCACCTCTCCATGACCCTGTGGACCATACTGTCCATAGGGTTTTGTTGACAAAGGTACTAAAGTGGTTTTCCATTTCTTTTTCCAATAGATTAAAACAAATAGAGGTTAAGTGACTTGCCCAGAGTCACACAGGTAACAAGTATGTGAGGTCGATTTGAACTAATGTCTTGCTGATTCCAGGCCCAATCCTCTATTCACTCAGCCACTTAGCTGCCCATGAAACTGGGAAACTTCATTGAAATCCTCAACTCTCCCACTTCCTGTAGGAAGTCATTCAGATTCCTCCCCTGTAGATATTCACATAGATTATTTTTGCCCAACCTGTGCTAGAGTATTCCAAGCTCTCTTGGTCCGATCAACCACAGAAGGACATACTATACCTTGACTCTAACATAGCAATGTCATTCTGGTCCTCTTGCAGGGCAAAGGAAAGCAACCATTTAAATTCTTAGCTAATTTTTTCTCACCAACAAAAAAAAAACAGCAACAAAGGATAAAACTTATAAGACTCACTCTATAGGGCTGTTAACAAAACACTTTGAAATTCATAAAGCCTGTACAATTATTAACTATGCTAAGGCTAGAATTCTATGCAACAAACATTTATTAAGTATCTGTCATATAAAGCACTATGCTCTTGGATGAAAATACAAAGGTAAAAGAGAGACAGAATCTCTCTGCCCCCAAAAGACTCAGGATCCGGGATAATGGGGATTAGATGTGAACCTTGTACATCTAAGAATGATGCAAATTAGAAAATGATTAAGTAAGTACCTAAGGGAAAGCAGAGATTCTGAGAAAATCCAGGGGAGGGGCAAGGGAGAATGAAAGGCATTCCTGGGTAGGCACCTGAACTGAGGCTTGAACAAAGAGAATGTCAGCGTGTAGAAACATCAAGTCCA
Organism: Pseudocheirus occidentalis; assembly: GCA_028646575.1. NCBI lineage: Eukaryota > Metazoa > Chordata > Mammalia > Diprotodontia > Pseudocheiridae > Pseudocheirus > Pseudocheirus occidentalis. Next base: position 302,553,564 of record CM053594.1, on the reverse strand, counting down.
GTTCACTATGAAAGGACAAGAAAAGGCCATACAAAGGCAATTGGTGCAAGACTGTGGAAGGCCTTGAATGCCAGCCTGAAGAGTTTATATTTCATTCATAGGCAATGGAGGGCCATGGAAGGCCTTTGGTAACATAACTACTCTGTGGAGGGGATAAATGCATCCATGGATGGGTTAAGATGGGGTTGAAGGTAAATGAAGAAAAAATAAAGCATCTGTTTAACTCTCCTGATGGTACCAGTGATCTCATCTTTGTGGAGTTGTTCCTTTATCAGTGGCCCTGCCATTTATCCATGATGTGGTGGCTCTTTCTCCAAACTTCTTTTTTTTTCAATCTATAAAATGAGCATAATAGCTGCCCTTCTTTCCAAACAGGGATATAATCAAGATCAAAGGAGATAATGTATGTGAAAGCACCATGTAAATCTTTGCCTTTACTACTGAAGAGTGTATAGAGAGCTTAACTTGAAATCAGGAATACTTACAAACCCTGCTTCAGATGCCTAATAGCTGTGTGACCCCAGGCAAGGTTCTCAACCTCTCTGAGTCTCAGTTTTATCATTTGTATAGTGGGGATAATAATACTTGTAGCACTTACCTGACAGTTATGACAAGATGACATACTACGGATAAAGTGCTTCATAGTATTTAAAGTCAATAGTTCCTTGGGGTGGCTAGGTGGCACAGTGAATGGAGAACTGGCCCTGGAGTCAGGAGTACCTGAGTTCAAATCCAGCCTCAAACACTTAACACAAAAAAACTTAACAAAAAAAAGCTGTGTGACCTTGGGCAAATCACTTAACCCCAACTGCCCTCCAAAACAAAAAAAGGAATAAAGTCAACAGTTCCATGGCAAAGTGGATAGAACACCTGGCCTAGAGTCGGAAAGACTCATCTTCCTGAGTTTAAATATGACCTTAGATACTTACTAGCTACATGTGTGACCAGGTAAGTCACTTAAACCTGTTTGTCTCAGTTTCCTCATCTGTAAATGAGTTGGAGAAGGAAATGGCAAATTACTCCACTGTCTTTGCCAAGAAAATCCCATATGGGGTCATGAAAAGCTGGACATGACTGAACAACAGTAGACCTTAAAGTGCTATATAAATGTCAGTTATTATTATATACAAACTTTGTTCTCTGAGTGGGAACCCTGTTCAGTTTGTATTTACTGAATCAGTAAAATATAGAGTTCTCTGCAGTGGAATTGCCAGGCAAACTTTCCTAAGCCTATCCTCTGGTTACTTACTGCAGTGACCTGTGATAAGAGGTTCTATGAGAGAAAGGAACCATTTGACCCATTCAATACAGTTCAATAATTTAATAACAAGAGTCCTTCCTAGGTGGTCTACCCAAAGTACTGGAGGCCTCATTTTGCTTTTTCAATATTGGTGAATACCCGTGAAGTCTCTGAGCTGTTTATCACCCCTAGTTGTTGATACTTGACTAGACTGCTAGGCGGGTGATGCAGTGGTGACAGCATTGGGCGTACAGTCAAAAATGTCTGAGTTTCAATGCAGCCTCAGACAACTCTGTGACCATGAGAAAGTCCCTTATTTTCTGTCTGCCTCAGTTTTCTCAAGTGAAAATGGCGATCATAATAGCACCTACCTCCCAGGGTTATCAAATGAAATAATATTTGTAAAGCATTGGTACATTGTCTGGCACATAGTAGGTGCTTATTGAACACTAATTTCCTTCTGCCTTCCTCATCCTCAGTGACCCAATGATATATTTTATGCCAGTTCTCTCATTATCTTGCAGGCGACATATCCCCCATTTGTTATTCTACTGTCTTTTGGATTATCTTCTCCAACATTTATCATTTTCCTGTTTTGTCATGTTAGCCAATCTGATAGTTGTGATGTGGTACCTCAGAGTTGTTTTCATTTGCAGCTCTCTAATCAATAATGATTTAGAGTATATTTTCATATGATTATAGAGAGCTTTCATTTCTTCCTCTGAAAACTGCCTGTTCATATCCTTCAATCATTTATCAGTTGGGGAAGGAAATGTTTGTATTTCTTTTCTTGCTATGTTATTGAACTAAATATTCTTTTGTATGTTTAAAAAAATTGATTGGTGTAATCCTAAAGAATTAGTGGACAAAACTGCAGATGATAGTAATAATAAATAACTTTATAAAATATATTGACGATAATGAGACAACATACACAACTTTGAGAGATGTAGCCAAAGTAGTCCTTAAGGAAAATTCTATATCTCTAAATACTTTCATCAACAAAAGAAAGATCAGATACATGAATTGTTTGTGGTATAACTAAAAGATAAACTAGAAAACCAACACATTTGTTAAAACAATTGACCACTAAAATAGAAATTCTAGGATTCAAAGAAGAGATTTTTAAAACTGGAGGAAAAAAACTCATTGGGTTATTAAAAGTAGGACTTAAAAATAAATCATTGGCTAATTCTATTTAAAAAACTAAATTACAAATATGAAAAATAAAAAGGGAGAATTAGCAACAAAGAAGAAACAAAAAATATTCTTTACAAAAATTACTTTGCTCAAGTGTCAATAAAAACTACAACTTAAATAAGAGGCAAAGATTTACAAAAATATAGAATGCCCAGATGAACAGAACAAGAAAAAAAAATCCAATATCAGAAAAAGAAATTGAGCAAAATTACATGGGACAAAGTAAAAGAATTTTATTACATTCATCAAACCTTATAATTTTTTACAATTTAAAAATTTAAACATACAATGTCTTCCTTTTGCTGAAAATACTTGTTTTATACAATTAAGCATTGAGTTTAAAATACTTTGACAGATATATTTCAATTCATCATGAAACCATACTTTTATCAAATTGGATGTTAATTATAACTTTGTTGAACAATCTTTTTTTCCAAGTCTAGACTTATATACATCACATTGGTTTTCAGTGAGATTTAAATCAGGCAAGTTTTCAAATTAATTAAATATATTTATGCCCATCACTTCTATAAATTTATTTTTAATGGTATTTTCCCCCAATTATATACCAAGTTAATTTTTAACATTCATTTTTCTAAGATTTTGAGTCCCAAAATTTTCTTCTTCCTTCCCTCCCCTCCCTCTTCCTAAAATGGTAGGCAATTTGACATAGGTTATTTGTATGCAATTATGTAAGATATACTTCCATATTAGTCAAAGTTGTGAAAGAAGAAACAGGTCAGAAAGGAAAAAAAAACATGAATAAAATAAAGAGGAAAAAAAGTATGCTTTGATTTGCATGAAGAGTTCATCAGTTCTCTATCTGGATGTAGGTAGCATTTTTCCATCTTGAATCTTTGGTACTTGTCTTGGATCACTGTGTTCTGAGAAGAGCTAAGTCATTCACAGTTGATCATCACACAATGTTGCTGATACTGTGTACGTTGTTTTCTTGGGTCTGCTCATTTCACTTTGCATCAGTTCATACAAGTCTTTGGAGGTTTTTCTGAAATCCACCTGCTCATCATTTCTTATTGCACAATAGTATTCCATTCCATTTATATACCATAACTTGTTCAGCCATTCCCCAACTGATGGGCATCCCCTCAATTTCCAGTTTTGCCATTACAAAAAGGGGTGTTATAAATATTTTTGCACCTGTAGATCTTTTCCCCTTTTTTATGATACCTTTGAGATACAGACTTAGTAGTGGTAGGTATTATTGGATCATCTTCAATAAATTTCTTAATTTTTATGACATTTGGGACTGTGCATGACCATGTTGCTGTATTCCATCTTTATTTGAAATTTTCTATGATTCTGGAATAATTCTGTTTTGTCATTATGTTTATTAGAATTTTCTATATTTCTGGAATAATTCTACTTTATCACTATATTTATTAGAATCTATCACTACCACAATGGTGATCAAACATCTAGTCCTACTAAAAAATTTTTTTTCAATCTCCCAAACTTTGAGACTTCCCCCAAGGAACTGTTTGGAGTCACAAAAAAAAACTGCATAATTTCCCAAATACAATCCAGTCCCTCTCATCTTTTTCATCAATTGTAGGCCCAATTTATTGTCCATTTGTAGTATCTTTCCCAAGAATATATACTGATGAATTAATTCATTAGGATGGCCATCTAATTTCTGGCAATAGGTTTTTTACACAGAATCTGAGAAGGAATGAGTTAACGAAAAAACTTTTCTTGAGTGGTTACTATGTGCTTAAGTGCACAGCAGGTACTATTGTGGGCATTAGAGATACAAAGACAAAAGTGACAGTCCTGGCCCTTAAAGGAGCTTATATTTTAATAGGAAGATATGATAGTCTTCCTAGTCTATTGTGTACAATAGGAAAATAGTGGCCAGAAAAGGGAGTTTTTGTCTGGGGAGTCAAAGAAATGTGACTGTAGTGAAACTATCATTCCTGCTCCAGAAATATCGACAGTTTTGATTTGATTATTGTTCCCAGAGGAAGAAGCTGAATACTGTAGGGGAAGCAAGGTACTGCATCGAGAATACACCAGTGAGTCAGAGGGGATAGAAGTAAAGCCAGTTAGATTTTGTCATTTTGGCCACTTTGTTCTCATTTATTCATCTGACAATTTAGCTTAGCTTCCGGGTAGAGATCCAGACTGAGCAATTGATTTCTGTTTCAGAAGGTATTCTTCCAATTCCAGAGGTAGAGGGCAGTGTCAGAGCAGATAGTAAAATGTCTCAAGATGTGTGGAATGGATAGATGAGTTGGAAGAGACCTCAGAAACCTCTCTACAAAAATCCCTGGAAATCCAGCAGCCTCTGTTTGAATACCTCCAATAAGCCCCCTCAACATTCTGCTTCCCAAGGCAGCCAATTCTACTTTTTTTGGTTGCTGTTTTTCAGTCCAACTCTTTGTTACCCCATTTAAGGTTTTCTTGGCAAAGCTACTGGAGTGGTTTGCCATTTTCTTCTTCAGCTTATTTTTACAGATGAGGAAACTGAGGCAAAAAGTATTAAGTTACTTGCCTAGAGTCTTGCTGAGAGTCTTCCTGACTCCTGCCCAAGCACTCTATCCACTGTGTCACTTCACTGGCCTATTCCACTTTTAGGTAGCTCTAAATGTTATGGACTTTTCCTTATTTATTATTCCAAATTCTGCTCTCTGGGGTCAAGCAAAACAAACCTAATCTGTCTTCCGCTAGGCAGTCTTAAAAACTTAAATACCTACGTCTTTTATCCAGTCTAAAAATCCCCAGTTCTTTCAACCTATCCTCATGTGACAAGATTTTGAGACCTCCTCTCCAACCTGGTTGCATTTCTCTGAATTGTTTCAAGCTTTTTCAATATCATTTCTAATGGTATTTATGAAGGAATTCATTTCTAGAGATTATAAGTCTTCATTTTATGTAAATTTGACAATATCAAAACCTGCTGTTATAAATATGCTCCGTCTAGGAATAAACAATACTTGCTGGAAAGGCAGGAAAGTTTTCACTATCTTTATTTTTATATTTATTCTCTCCTAAATTAATAGGTAGCCTCCTCAAAAAACTAAAGAGAATCAGAGAAATGCAAGCCCTTTTATGCTGCTTCCATTCAAATTTCCTGCCCTGTTCCTCCCTTCAGAACTGGGATTGGTCCCAGCTTTTCTGGGTTACAATCTTTTTGACCTGCCTATTACATATATATTCCCTCCACCCACCATCATGAACTACATGCATTTCATGATTAGATAATGAGACTCTAATTCTATTCAAGGTCTGTCAGTTAAGCATGCATGTTAATGAAAGGTTGGTGACCATCCCTTGACCCCCAGCTGGTCTGGGCCAGTTTAGCTTAGGCCCCTTCCAAGGGTAAACTTACAGATTTCTTCCAGCTATATGATTGCATAGGATCACTCTGCCCTTCTTCCCCTCATCCTGATTTACACCTCCTTTCACATCCTGTGTAGCTTCCTTTATTCCTATGGAATTTATGGAAAACAAACATAATAGCAATCAAATTTAGCAGATACTTAGCACTTAGTAACTTAGGGCTAAGTATGGAAGGTGTGAGCCCTGTCCACTGTTGAGAAGGTGTGAACTCCCCTGTTGACTTGGAAGAAGGCTATTGGCTGAGACAGGAGGCCAGTGCTATATATAAAGAAGAATTCTAGAGACAGACAGAATTGGAATGTTGCTCCTTGTGAAGGAAGGTTCATGGAGATTGAAGCCAGCTGAAAGAGGGAGACGGGGAGAGAGACAGAGAGAGTTTCTCTCCCAGCATCTGGAAGCTGACTGAGAACTGAATAGAGTTTTCCTGAGACCAGAATCTGGTGAAGGCTATCCAGAAGGCCGATATTCCTTCTGGGTCCTAGAGCCAGCTGAACTGCTGGAAGACTGAAGAAGCATGACCAGGATAAGACTCTATTTTTTCATGGCCTGGCTGATCCTTGAGTTCCAGGCAAGAGAAGTGGTGAAGGGTTTGAGATGTGCTGAACCCTGTGAACTTCAGTGTGTACTGGGGATTGCCCTGAGGACCAGATAAGGACCTGGGAGCTGTCTACCTCTCAGGACAGGACGAGAACCTGGCAGCTGTCTGCTTCTGTATCCAGGTGACTGTTTTGTGGATTCAGGAGGGAGCTGGGACCAGGGAATCAGAGAGATCACCCAGAGTCAAGATGAAGAAAAGGCCTCCCCTTGGACAAAACTGAGGTTTTCTGGACACCAAGGGGTGGGTGGACACCAACTGTGTGGTTTTCTAATGACTGTACTAGTGATTAATGATAGCTAGTAATTGGGAATCTAGCTTAGTGACTGACTGCTAGATGAGTGACTGATTAAGATAATGGTTGTCCCATGAGTGGAAGTTTGATATATTGTGAATTGATTGATTGAATGATTAAGTGAGAAGGGTTTCCCCCTTAGGGAAACCGGGTGATTTTTTTCTTTTGTTCCTTGTTCTAAATATTGTGGCCACTGTAGTGAAAACCGTGTGGCCATTCTAATGTTAAGCTGTTATGAACACTATATTATGATTTTCTGTGATAAGATGTAATGTTGTGAATATTACTTTGTGAATATTGTACTGAACCTTGATTTGTTATGGAATAAATAGAGTGTTCACTATTCCTGTGTAATCCACATTTTAAAGGCTGTTCACAGTAGCATTCTTCTGGGAATCTGCTGGTGCATGGCATTAAACCAAACTACTAGTATTTCTCACACTGCCAATTCCATCACTTTCCTGTTCATAAATATTTTGTGGGTTCCCACTACCTCAAATAAAATACAAATCCTTATTCTGGCATTCAAGACTCTCCACAATCTGATTCCAACCTACTTTTCCAACCTTATTTACTTAGTTTTCCCCCATTGTTAGGGAAATTTCTTTTGAATAATTACATATTACTCCTAAACTAAAAAAAAAAATCCAGAATTTAAAACTTGAGAGCAGTGCAAATAAACTTAAGTGAGTCAATGATTTTCTATCACATAAACCCAGCTATAGTTTGATAGAATTCTAGAAATTTTAAATTTAAATTTAATTTAAATTTTAAATTCTAGAAATATTAAAAATATTAAAACAATGGTGGAAAGATATGACAATGCAAATATGTCCACAACTGTTATAAGGCACAGGTTAGTAATGTAAACAAAATGTTAACAAAACTCTGGACTATTAAAGTTACATCATTTCTATATAATTAAATTTTGTTTAAAAAATTAAATGTAAAACTCTAGAAACACTTGATTGGTCACAAACATTGTTACCTTTTCATTTCGATTATACTCATTTCATTGAATGGCATTATTAAAAACCTCTTCCCTTACTCCAATCCCATTACTTAAACTCCCAAATGTTTATCTCTTACTCTTTAGAGATAACTAGTTGAGATCTTCCTTTGTAATACAATTTCTGTATTTAAAATAAAGGAATGTCATTTATTAATGGGTTGTACTGATTAAAATGCATTTTAGAGAAAAGCATTCTTTTTTATTAGTGCTCGTGAACTACGTTTAGCAATATTTTCTTATTAAAGTTCAGTTCAAGTCATTAATAGGAGTATTGGAGCAGAAAATCAGTGGTAATCTCTGTAACTAACAACAGAAGCAGTGAAAGGAAAATTGGAAGCAGTACAGTAACATAATATATTGTCAAGATGACTTGAACACTAATGGAAGACAGCATGCTTGTTAAGTACCCTTTCAGTTCTAAAACGTAATCCTCCAAAATTAAATGAATAATTCTTTTACATAGAGAAAATACTAAAATCACTAGGGCTATGGAGTGATTCCCTATGATACAGTGATACCTCCATTAACTAACTAGGAGATGGGAAAGCTGGGAGGGTGGAAAAACTCCTTTCAACAAAGTCAGCCTGTATGTGAAGGGGGTGGGAGTAAGTTACTCTCTGTGTTGCTGAGTTGCAAGGCTGTTGTTTTTGTCCTTAGTTTCGGAAGAGGACCATGACCTCAGGAGGCGATGCAATGACATGCAAGTGAATTGGATTTAAATGAGGGAGAGCTGTGTTAAGGCACCTCCCTCACTTTCTCCCCCAGAGATATCTGAGTCCTGTGGCAAGAAAGATACAGATCAGGATGGCTTGAGATAGCCCTAGATACAATGGGAGACCTTGGCCTTTTAAGCTGTCTCAGTTAGACAGACAATACCTATTCAGTGGATAAGGCTAAGTAATAGCCTTTTACAAGTAAAAAAAAAAAATCAATCTGGGAGTGAAAGACCCTCCGGGTTTCTGGCCGAAATATAAATGACTACAATTTACCTTCACTCTGAGCCAATTAGGGTCCCAACAATGACCAAGTGGGGCTTGGCCTGGGACCTATGGTTGGCCAATGACAGCCAGGAGTTATTTGAGTTTAAGGCAGAGTCCTTAAAAAAGAAATCTTGCTGGTAAACCCCAAGATATCTTGAATAATGGTTGAGAAGGTACAGGAATGGAGTTGTCTCAGAAACAACTGACTAGCAAGGCAAGTAGGTCATACAGTGGACAAAGTGCCCAGTCTTAAGGCAGGAAGGAAGACTCAACCTCCTGAAGTCAAATGTGGTCTCAGATACAAGCTGTGTGACCCTGGGCAAGTCAGTTAATCCTATTTGCCTCCTTTCTTCATCTGTAAAATGAACTGGAGAAAGAAATGGCAACCCATTTCAGTATCTTTGCCAAAGAAACCTCCTGATCAAATACAATGACCACAGTCTTAACTTCTGAGGACTGATAGTGGATCATTCCTTCCTTCCTCATGGAAGATGGGTGGCGTGGACTCTGGGTGCAAAATAAGATATTTGTTGTCAGGTTAGTTATTTTGATTAACCGTAGTTCTTTGTTACAAAAGAGGTTTTGTTTGTCTTAACTGGAGAGAGGCATTGGGAAGCCATGCTTATATTTGTTTAAGAAAGTATCACTAAAATATTGACTTAAAAAAAATAAGACAAGGGCTGCTGCTTTTCTTATGTATCCTCTCTCCCCTGAGTGATGATCTCTAATCCTGATGACAAAGCTCACTTTCTCATTCATTTTTACTTTGTTTCTTATACTTTGTCTACGTTATTCCACAATAGTTTCTCCTTGCCTGATTAATAATGGTAAATTGATTTTTTTTTTTTAGTGTCTGGTTCACTATCTCTTTTCCTTTGGCTTATCCTTCTGAAGGCTCTTACCCCATCCAAGTCAGTTTCTGTACAACCTGCCATTCATCCTCTCATCCATAAGCTCCATTTGTTATTTCTATAGATAAAGTTAGCTAAGAATTACAGCTTTCAAGGTGCTTCAGGAGAAATTCCAGGTTACAATGTCTACAAAAGAAAAAAAAGCATTTATCTATTAACTGAGTCTGGGTCTTTGTTCCAGGTTGAGTTACCTCTGTAATCAGTACCACTGGGAATAATAGACTTTCTCTGACTGCTGGCAAGCCTACCAAGATTTTCCAAAAGGGAGAAAGAAGTGGTTAGATATCTGCATATGAGTCCAGTCACCATATGGGACTTGGGAAAATACCAGAAGGCAACACTGGTTACAATCCTTCATAATCCTAATGGCTTAGAATTCCTTTAAATGCCACCTCCTACATGAGGCCTTTCTTAAGCCCCAGTGCCTCCTCCAAAAATGAATTACTTTGTTTTATATATATTTTGCATATGTTTATATATATTTATATATTTTTTGTATATGCTATTATGCTCACATCTTTTCCCAACAGACTATAAGCTCCTAAAATTCTTATAAGTGGTGACTTTCTGGGAGAGAAGAGGGGGAACATTAGAGGGAGGATTTGAGGGCAATGTAAAAGAAAATCAATAAAAGTTTATGTTACACAAGGTAATGAGGGAAAGGGAAAGGAATAAGCATCTATACAGTGCCTGTTACCTGCCAAGCACTATGTTAATCACTTTTTTTTTTTTACAAATATTAGCTCATTTGATCCTCATAACAACCCTTTGAGATGGACGCTGTTATTATCTCCATTGAACAGTTGAGGAAACTGAGATGAGCAATTGAGTGACTTGCCCATTCACATCACTAGTAAGTGACTGAGGTTGGATTTGAACACAGGTCTTCCTAATTCTAGGTCCAGTGTTCTGAGCAACAAGACTGTAAACTTCTTGGGAGAGAGTGTTTCATTTTTGTCCCCAGCACCTAACATAATGCCAGCACATAGAAGAGGCTTAATAATTGCTTATTGAGGGGCAGCTAGGTGGTGCAGAGAGTAGAGAGAGCACTGGCCCAGGAGTCAGGAGGACCTAAGTTCAAATCCTGCCTAAGACACTTGACACTTACTAGCTGTATGAGTGTGGGCAGGTCACTTAACGCCAATTGCCTTGCCTTTCCCCCCTCCAAAATAAATAAATGCTTATTAATTGATTCACAAATTAAGCGATGCATTGTTGGTAGATTTGTGAACTAACTGATCCAACCATTCTGAAGAGGAATTTGGAACTATACCCAAAAGGCGACCAAATTGTGCATACCCTTTGATCCAGCAATATTACTACTGGTTCTGTATCCCAAAGAGATCATTTAAAAAATGTGCAAAAATATTAATAGTAGCCCTTTCCTTTTTAAAAATTCATTTATTTGTTTTTAGTTTTCAACATTCACTTCTATAAGATTTTGAGTTGTAAATTTTCTCCTCCTCCCTTCATTCCCACCTTCCCATGATGGCTTACAATCTGACATAGGCCATACATGTGTAATCATATTAAACACATTTTCACATTAGTCACATTGTAAAGAAAAATTAAAACTAAAGGGAAAAATCAAGAGAAAGAAGAAACAAACAAATAAAAAATAGTATTTTTCAATCTACATTCAGACTCCATAGTTCTTTCTCTGGATATGGATAGCATCATAAGTCATTTGGAATTGTCTTAGATCCTTGTATTACTGAGAAGAGTTAAGTCTATCAAAGTTGGTCATTGCACAATGTTGTTACTGTGAACAGTATTTTCCTGGTTCTGCTCACTTCACTCAGGATCAGTTCATGTGAGTCTTTCCACATTTTTTTGAAGTCCACCTGTTTATCAGTTCTTGTTGCATAATAGTATTCTGTTACATTCATATGCTACAGCTTGTTCAGTCATTCCCCAATTAATAGGCATCCCCTCAGTTTCTAATATTTCACCACTATGAAAAAGGCTATGATAGAATCAGTTCACAACTCCACCAACAATGTATTAGTGTTCCAAGAAATGTGGGAAAAAATGGACTCTGAATGCAGATCAAAGCATATTTTTAACCTACTTTATTCTTTCCCATGTTTTGAAAATCTGTTTCTTTTTTCACAACTGTGACTAATGTAGAAATATTTTTTTACAAGATAGCTCATATATAAACTATATAAAACTGCATACTATTTTCAGAAGAGGGTTAGGGGAGGAAGGGAGAAAAACTTGGAACTCAAAATCTTATAAAAATGAATGTTAAAAAATTTGCCATGTAACTGGGGAAAAATATTAAAACAATTCTTTAAAAAAGATCATCACTATAACCTCAGACTTTTCTTGACCAGAATCAGTCCTTGACTACACATTTTTCCTGATTTCACTGGGGTCTTTCTCTTCTTCTGGTTGTAATTCCCAAGAATCATTCAACTATGATTTTTACATGTAACATTTTTGGTGATTATTTTTTAAGTTGTATGCAACTTAACTGGTATAAGGTTCTTTTCCATTCCATTCCATGCCATTCTATTCCATTCATTTCCATTGGTTTTTGTGTAGATGAAAATTTAGCAAATGACTTGCCAGAATACTAATTACAAAGAAATGCTATGTAAATTCATTGTTTAAAAATAATAGCCATTTCCAGGAAATGGGAAATTGGAAATTCAGCCAATAAGGAGGAAGCTATGCATACTAAAGCTTTATTTACATCAAGGGTATTTGACTTCATAAGTGACCCCACACTGAAGGTCCCAGTACACAGGTCTCAAAGTTACAACCCTTCCTCTACCAATACAGATTGAAAATAATAGAAAGGACAGTGACCTTAGAGTCACAGGATATAGGCTAAAATTCCAGTACTGTTACTTCCTAACTGTGGATCCTTGTACTGGTCACTTCCTCTATGTAAGCCTGGGTTACTTCTTCTGTAAAATTAGAGGCTTGGATATCAATGGTTCTGCTTTCCCAGTTATAAATCTTATAATCTTACTGTATTGCCTTGGTGGGTAGTAAGTTTCCTTTCACCAGAGATGTTTAAGCAGAGAATGAACAACTATTTGTCAAAGATATTATAGACAGGACTGATTATTTGAATATAACTTTATTTTAATTGGATAACCTGTGAGGTTCTTTCCAGCTATAAAATTCTGAGTAGGAGCTAAAGTCAACCTCTATGTCCCTCAGTTTTCTCAGATGTGCAAAGGGAGTAACAATATTCACACCATCTTACAAGACTGAGGTGAAGAACAGTATAGTGGTAGTAGACTTACATAGTGGAAGTAGGAAAAAGGTAGACTCACAGAAAAGGAATTATACTCTGAAGTCAACTCAAAGGGAAAAATCACCCATGACCAAAATTACATTATTGAAGCCCTTAAATTATCCATGCCATAGTACAGTATTCACTCTCCCTGTCCTCAGTTAACTTTGGCCTTCACCAGACCCAAAGCCTTGCACTTCTACCCCTTGAGAAGAAAAGAAGTCAGAACCAGGGGGAATGGACAGCGCCAGGAAAGAGAGGCTGCACAACTGGGGAGGGCAAAGCCACAGCCCTTATCTTAAAAGTTAGGATCAGTTTGCCCCTTTAACTACATTTTCCCAATATTCCAGAGACTTAGAGACCTGAAACCAATGTGGGGAGGGCTTCAGAAGGGTTGTGACATTACAGCCTGAGGGATCAGTGATCTGGGCAGTGACTCTGGACAGATTCTTGCCTTATATCACTCAGGTTGCTTCCGGGCTTTGCAGTCAGACCTGGAGGAGTGTGGGAAATTCAGAGAAGGAAAACCCATTTCCTAGTCCTCATCTATGGTTTTATATAAACGTAGTTCTCTTTCCTCATTCTCTTTCTACTCTTTTTCCTTCCCTTTAACTCTTCCTTCTCCATATTCCCTTCTCTCCTTTATCATTTCTCTTTTCTCAGTGTCTATAGCTGAATTCTCCTATTAAATTTACATATGCTATAACTCCTCTATAGACATTGTGGTTTATTGAATAGGGAATTGATTTTGGAGTCAGAAAATTTCACCTCTGGTGCACACAACTGTATTGATCCTGAGCAAGTTACTTACCCATTCAGTGCCTTAGAAGACTGCCTAAACATATATTGTTCCCCTCTCCCTTAAAAAAAAACAACAACCAACAGACACTGCTATGTTTATATGGGAAAAAGTTTCCCCCAATGCTATTTCATATCATAGTAGATGGTCCTAATTAGTTGTTTATCCTCATCTGTTCATTGACACTGGTGATGAACCCTTCCAAATTTAGCTAGACTGATCCACAAACTACTAACTACAGTCTATCACCCAATCTGGGCTTAAAGACTTTCTGGCAGATAGGAACCATTAGATCCTATTCAGGTATAGCTTTTGGGAATCCAAGGTCACTTCAAACAGTGATGAGCAGAAAGTAAGAAGTAACAAATGAAAAGCAACTAGACTATTCGAAAGAACCATATTTTTTTCTACAATACCTTTCCTTCACTATGAAAAACAGTTTTCTGACTATATATTTCACTAGTTTTATTTTTCAACATAGTCTTTTTAAAAATTGACATTTTTTAATATCACCTACATTTCTCAAGGTATCCCAATTTCCTTTGTTTCCCTGAAAATCATCTCTTATAATGAAAAATTCTAATGAAACAGGAAAAAGGTGGGCAGAACAAACCAATATATTGAAAAGCTCTGCTGTGATGTACAGAGTTTCACACCCATAGTCTCCAACCCTTACAAAGAACATTGAGTGTATATGAGGGTGGGGATTGGGAGGAGGGGGGAGGTGGTGTCTTCACACATCTCTTCTTTGGTACCATGCTTAGTCATTACAATTTCCAAGTATTCAATTTCAATTATTTTGTGGTCAAACTTAACAAAGACTTTACATTTATTTAAGAATTTTTAAAAAGGAATATTTATGTACGTAGCTGGCTTTTGAACATCTATAAAACTTGAAGCTTAAAAGTTATGCAGAAAGAAGAAAGACCTTGGAACTGTAGCACCTTTGATCTTAAGAACACTCACATTGCCAGGAGCAGCTAGGTGGTGAAATGGATAAAGTATGGCCTTGAAGTCAAGAGAACCTGAGTTCATATGTGACCTCTGACTCTTACTAGCTGTGTGACTGTGGGCAAGTCGATGAATCCTGATTGCCTCAAAAAGAAAGAAACAGTCCTATGCTGGATTACTCCCATAGGAACCCTGGAAAACTTCAGCCACGTTATGCCTAAACCTCATTTCAAGGCAATAAGCAAAGGTAACTGGAAGTGGAATTTTCACACACCCTAAATAGGTAAAAACATAATAGTTCCATTTGTCTGTTTTGACAATCACTGCATTATCTTTTTTTAAAAATATTTTAAATTCATAACCATCATCTAAAATGGATTTTCAAAAGAACAAAAGTGATAATATATCAAATCATGAACTCCAAATTATTTCTAATTTATTATAAAAGAGCGCATGTTAATTTTCATAAAATTTTAACAAAGTTGTAGGGTTTTTTCTGTTATCCCTTCTGTTCCTATTTCTCTGTTTATTTTTGTTTTTACTGATTTGTTGCTATGGTGGATTACATAGTTCTAGTCAGTGTTTATGTTGTTCTAATCCTGCTTTCTTCACTGTGCATCATTTCACATGTATTCCCATATTGCTTCTCATTCTTCATATTTGTAATTTCTTATTTTGCAACTTTCCTTATTCCATTCGTACACTATCATTTGTTAGTTATTCTTCAATAAATGGACATATATATTATTTCATGTATATGTGTGTGATTGCTATTATAAAGCAGGCAGAGAGGTCTATGTACTTCACTGGTTTATTTCTTCCCTGTTGATTCCCTGTCCCATACCAGAACCTCATTGCCTGAACTCTCTCACATAAATTTGCTTGTTTGATTAGTAGTATTCATCCCTTGGCTTGATCTTCCTTTGTCTGGTGGTTTCTTTAAATATTAGAATACATTTTATATGTAATAGATATATAATGTGCCTATATTATGTAATGGATGTATGATATATAATTCTACACATAAATTCTATAAATGACAGAATAAAACTTTTATGAATATTTTTGTAGAAATAGCTCTCTCCCTCCCCCCACAACAGCCTTAGGGTAAAGTGCTGGTAGTGGGAATCACTGTGTCAAAGGTATGAACAGTGTTGTGATTCTTATTATATTGCATTCACCCCATTAGAGAGAATTTTTTAAATTGTATGTTTACAACTAACATTTGTGTGATACTCAAGGTTTGCAAAGCACATTTACATGAATCATATGAATTAATAGCATTTCATAAAGTTTCCAAGTCAATAATAATAAAAACCAAATGGCCACAACAAAGAACTATTAAAAAGGACTATAGGTTAAGGTAAGGATTGAGTACATTTACATCTACTGAGTAATCAATTGGCAATGTCATGAATGACCCTTTTAACTTGAAAACAATCCAATCCTTGATCCAAAGCACCATCGAACTTGACCATTCACATAAGACCTATTTTTTGTGTTCAATGTCTGAATGGGCAAATAATCTTCATATGTTCAAGATACATTGTAATTAAGTTGTATAACCACCTACAAAACATTTTTGAGGAAACCTCCCATTAAGAGCATACTAATATATGCTTTTAGATTCACCTTGACAGAATGTTGATACTGTTTGATGGAATGCCAATAGGAAGTTTTGAACCATAACACTACCCGTGGAAAATTCTTTTTAGATTTCCAGTAACATATATTTGTTAGATATAACTAGTCTAGTAACAATGCTTAGATGATGATAGTGTTTGGCCTCTCAAACAATGTATCTTTTTACCTTCAACTTTTTGAATTTCTAGTTTCCATCAAGATTCAGCTTAACTGCCCTGTCTTATATGTGAAACCTTTCCTGATGCTACTGCCACTCTCCCAATCAGTTCATATCTATTTTTAACATGCCTGTGCGTGTGTATGTATGTGTGTGTGTGTTGTCTACCCCAATAAAATGCAAACTCCTTGAGGGCAGGTACTATTTCAGTTTTGACTTTGAATATCAAGCACTTACAGCAAGTGCCTTGGCATTTAATAATTGTTGATCTATTGAGGTTTTCAGGGAAACTGTTGGACAAAGGAAGGTCAGGTTAGGGGCAGAACACTAACAAATGAAAGTGACAAATTTAAGTGAAGGAATTCAGGAAATGGGGTTCAAGCATTGGTCAAGAAGCCTGGCATCAAAAAGGAAGAAATAAACTAAAGAAAGGTTTCATGGGCTTCTTTAACTACTTATCAAAATTGCCATGGGCAATTACCAGATAAGCAACTTAGAAAGATTTCACTGGATAACTTAAGGTAACTGATGGAGAAAAAAGGTTAAAGGTCATATATTGTCTTCCTAGGCCAGGTGACCTAATGACTCCTTCACACATTTGGTCATCCATAGATTGAGTTATTTTAACAAGCTCTTTACAAACAACATCTTAGGAGGACTGTTCCTATTAGTTATTCATAGCTATTGTCAGTCAATCAAGTTAAAATTTTTTATTAGTTACCTATTATGTGCCAGACATTGGGCTAAACTACTGGGATACAAAAAACAATAAAAGCAACTCACAAATTAGTGGATTGATAACATGAAAATAACTGAACAAACAAGCTTTTTTACAGAATAAATTGGATATAAGCAAGTAGAGAGTAGGATTAGAATTGGGGGGATCAAGAAAGGTAGGATTTCTTGCAAAATGTAGGATTTTAGCTGGTATTTGAAGAAAGTTAGGGAAACCAGGAGACAGAAATGAGGAGGGAGAATGCCTTCATATAGATTATTAGATTTTCTACATTTAACTGGAATGTAGGAAAAGGACATCTTGATGTGGGTGGTTAATGGATGGGGAAGACACAATTTTGGAGCCTGGGGACACTTTGGGGCTCTAACCAGAAATAGGTTACTGCCAGAAGAATGTGTGGGGGAACTGGGTGCCAGGGGCAAGGGAAAGGCTTAGAGAGCAAAGGGAGCAACTTTTTGCTACACTGCATGAGTTAGGGTATTTTCATCAACTCAATTCAATTCTTAAAAATTCCAGTTTAAGCTTGTGAGAAATGCTGACAATTTGGTTTCCACAGATCCCATAGGAACAATGGGTGTTTCAAAAACAGATCCTGCTCAGGGCTTGCAGGAAGGTATAAATCAGGGTAAGCGCAGAGCAGACCTATCCAATAATGTAGCTAGAAGAAGTCTGTGAGTTTACCCTGCCAAGGGGCCTGAGCTGCCTCAGATTGGGTGCATAATGGGCAGGTCAGAAAGACTGTAACCCAGAAGAGCTGGGACCAATCCCAGTCCTGAAGGGAGGAAGAGGGCAGGAAATTCGAATGGAAGCAGCATAAAAGGGTTTGCCTTTGTGAGATTCTTTGTAGTCTCTTCAGGAGGCTACCCATTTATTCAGACCAGAATACATGTAAAGTAAAGACAATGAAAAACCTTCCTGGATCTCCAACAAGCATTATTTATTCCTAGACTGAGCATGTTTATAACAAGCTGACCAACAGTAACCAGGGTTGCAGAACTGAAATTCCGGAGAGAAATTAGGGCTTATTTGAGACTTGTCTGCATTGATATGATAACTGAGCTCATGGGAACTGATAAGATTGTCCACTGAAAAAGTGTAGAGAAGATAAGGGAGAACAAAGCCATACGGGCTCCCACCTTTGGAAGAAGCTGATACTTCAGCAAAAGAGACTGAAAAGGAATTGTCAGGCAGGTAAGAAAAGACTTAAGAGAAAATATTGCCCTTGAATTCAAGGGAAGGCATGAATGTTCTGCAGATTAGAGTGTTTGACAGTGTCAAAATCCACAGAAAGCTCAAGCAGGTGAGTGTCATATGCAGAGTTTTGGTGGAAGCACACCAAAAAGCAAGTGAATTAGTTGAGCTGGAGTGAGTAATGAGCTTGGTTTGAAATTGGAATTGGGTTATAAAGAACTGATGGAAGACAAATCTAATAAAGAAGTCAAAGCAAGTAATCAGGGTCCGGAATTACTTGGGGGTACAGTAGGAAGGGAGTTATATAAGGATGCTGTAAAATCAAGTTATTTTCTTTGAAAAAGGCTGGATGATATAAGTTTGTTGTTAATGACCTCTGGAAACAATCATTCTAAATGTCTTTCAGCATTTTTCCATATCCACTTGAGACATTGTGGTACATTGGGAAAAGTGCTGGATTTGGAATCAAAAGAATCCAGGTTCTGCCATCTACTGCCTGTGAGACCCTGAACAAATCACTTAACCTCTGTGGGCCTCAGTTTCCTCAGCTGTAAAATGAGGGGAATAGGCTAGATGATATCTCAGGTCCCTTCCAGCTCTAAATCTATAAGCCTTGCTCTAGCAATAACTATGGTATACAGATGGCCAAGGGATGCAATATGGTTAGGGAGAAGAATCAAAAGCAGGCATCTTATTTTTAACCATGTTATTTGTAACATATTCTGGAAAAGGTTCTTCAAATGAAATCTATAAACATAGAAACATTACAGCCTCTTATCACAGCATCGAGGTGACTCTAGCTTCTCAAAGGAAATGCCAACAGTGCAGAAGCTATGCCTGGAATGCTTTCTCTTTCTTCCTCATCTTTCTGGTTTCCCTGGCTTTCTTCAAGTATCAGTTAAAATTCTGCCTTCTACAGGAAGCTGTTCTTCACCCCCGCCCTTTAATTCTAGTGCCCTCCTATCAATTTTCCCCTCATTTTATCCTGACTATAGCTTGTTTGCACATAGTTGTTGACATGTTGACTCTCCCATTAGACCAGCAGTTCTCAAACTGTGGGTTTTGTTCAATTTGTAACAATGAAAATACATCCTGCATATCAGATATTTACATTACAATTCATAACAGTAGCAAAATTACAGTTATGAAGTAGCAACAAAAATAATTTTATAGTTGGGGGTCACCACAACATGAGGAACTGTATTAAAGGGTCATGGCTTTAGGAAGTTTGAGAACCACTGCATTAGACTGTTCCGTGATTAAATGGAACTGAGGCAGGGAGCACTAGTTATAGGTCTCTAACAAATGGGAGAACACAGCCAATGAGGCGTAAACTGATGATTATAGAGAAAGAGACACCCAATCCCTCAGGGTATGTTAGAACCCTGAGGGACAGGAATTGCTTAGAGGACTCTGGGAGAGAAATATACTCACTATGTGTGCATTCTCATCCTGAGAGTTTTGCTTATATTCTTCACAAGAAGCCCACCTAATGTTTTGAGAGTCTTTTTCTAAATCTTTTTTCATTGCATGGTTACAAAGGGAACCTATTAACTCTGTGTTTGTTATCCCTTAGTTTGTTACATGATCAACCCATTTGCTTTTGGGGTCAAACATCTCTTTGATCTTATTCAATTTCTGGTGTTCATTTCTTCCCTGTTAAGCTGTTGTTATGTCCACCTGAGTTCAAATCCGGCCTCAGACACTTGACACACTCACTAGCCATGTGTCTTTGGCCAAGTCACTTAACCCCAATTGCCCTCCAAAAAAAAGCAAATAAAAAAAAGTGCTGTAGTTTCCCAAAATGGAAACCAGGTTGCCTTTCTCTTTTATTGAATTATAGGTCCAGTTCACTGTCCATCAGCATAGTTAATCCAAGATATATTCACTAATGGAATACATCCAAGTGCACAGCAGAACCAAAACAATATATATTCTTTACCCACTCAAATTTTCCTGTTTAAACTTTTAAGACTTTTAAAATGCATATGCATTTCACTTGGGTTTTGTAGTGCAATCATTACAAAGTCATCTGCAAAAAGAAGTATCTACACCTCCCCAGAAGAAGGATATCTCTTCTATTTGAACATTCTCCAGGAGAGTGTCAAACACTTTGGGGGGAACATCTTTCTTTTATGCCTTGCCTGATATTAATAAGAAGGTTAAAATCAAGTAGTCTCTGTTGTTGCATCGTTCAAGGAGCATTGTATGATATGATATGATATGATATGATATGACATGATATGATATAACATGATGTGATGTGATATGTATGTATGAATATGTGGGAAATGTATTTATACATCTAATGCGGTAGTTAGGTGGTATAGTGAATAGAGTGCCAGGTTTGGAGTTAGGAAAACTCGTATTTCTGAGTTCACATCTGATCTCAGACACTAGCTGTGTGGTTCTGGGCAAGTCACTTAACCCTGTTTACCTCAGTGTCCTCATCTGTAAAATGAGTGGAAAAGGAAACAGCAAACTACTCTAGTATCTTTGCCAAAAAAAACCCAAATGGGTTATGAAGTGTCAGACATGAATGAAAAACTATTGAACAACAAATGAAAAATACCTTGTTGCTTTTTTCTCTACCATCAAAAAAAATTACTTACTTTTAATTTATGACATTCAGTTCCACAAGTTTTCTGAGTTCCAAATTTTCTCTCTTTCCCTCTTCTTCCCCTTCCCCACCCCTGCCCATGACAGCATGCAATCTGATATTGGTTTTACATATACCTGCACATTAAACATCAGTCAAGTTGTAAAGAAGAATTATAACCCGTGGAATGAACAATGATAAAGAGGAAACAAAACAAGAAAAAGAAAGAGAGCAGGTGGTTTGCTTAAATCTGCATTCACACTCTGTAGTTCTTTCTCTTATGAAGTCTATCTGTTCCTCATTTCTTATAGCACAATAATATTCCATTAGATTCATATTATTGAGGTCAGTTGGGAGAGCTGGTTCAGGTTTTTGAAAGAATTCACTTAGACCTTCTCCTTAGCTAATGGGAGCTTTATTGACCCAAAAGTATATGAGCCTGAGATTTAGCAAGGAGCTAAACAAAGACACTGATATAGGAAAAGGACCAGACTTATATAGCCAGAAAGCTACTCAGATAGTGATATAATTTTAGGATTTCTAATGGGGGTTGGAGATTTTGGGACAGGATGAGGAAGATGAATGACACAAGGTAAAAGAGACAAGGGAAATTTTATGACCCAGGTTGGAGAGGTGGCAAGGAATTTTTATGGTCCTGGATAAAGGGAAAGTTTTATGGTAGAGACTTTAGGTCTCTCTCAGGCTTAGGAGGGCCTCATAAGGTACTTAAAAAGCAACCCTTAATATTAATCTTTAGGGCACCTTTGTACCATTATACCACAACTTGTTTAGCCATTCTCCAACTGAAGGGAATCCCCTTGATTTTCCATTTTTTGCCACCACAAAAAGAGCTGCAATAAATATTTTTTCTACCAAATTTTTTAAAAATGTATAGACAACAAAGAATAAGCTTGGTGTGATTTTGTATTCTCTATACCTGACAGTAAATTGTGACTGTAAACAACACAGTTTGACATAGAATATCATTTCCCAAAATTTGCCTGTTTCCTTGTCCTGCCTTCAGCAATGATATTTGCAGGTTATTCTCATAAAGATTTTGTAGAGGTGAAGAAGTAGGAACATGGATTGATATTTTCTCTATTGTGTGTTTTCTGAAGTAATGTCTGATTTTTTTTTCAGGCATTTGACATTTTCCCCTTTCTTGAGATTCCTTGAAGTGCCCTAAAGCTCTATCAGCTCCATCACATACTTCCTCTGCACATGCTTGATTTGATACAACAGCCCTTCCCACCTTTGTTTTCATTCACGGCATTTCTACTTCCCTACAATACAGCCACCACCAGTGATCTTAGATTTCAAATGCTGTTGGAGTGGGGGGAGGGGTCCAACATCTTTGACAGAGAAAATAGCTTGTTACAAAAATCTTGAGAGATTGCTTTTATTCGATAATAATCACACACAAAAAAAGTTTATGCATTTTCATATGTAAAGACTCTCAGGATGGCTTAACTGTGTTTTATGTCAAGCCTTAGGTGGGACCTGAGAGCTGTCTTCGGGTATTTGAAGGGCTGTTAAGGAAAATAGGAATTAGTCTTGTTCTGTTTGGTCCCAGAGGGACAGAATTAAGAGTGGTGGTTAGAAGTCACATAGAGGAGAATTTAGGCTGTATGTAGGAAAAAAGTTTATAACAATTGGAGCTGTCTGAAAGTAGAAAGACCTATCTTGGAGGTCATAGGTTCCCCCCTCCCCCAACTCCATCTCCACCAACTGAGGTTTTCAGGCAGTGGCCAGATAAGTACTTTGGGGCGATAATCATTAAATATCATATTTTGGCCAAAGTCTGAATTAATTAAACAGACTGCTTTCCCTTGCCTTCTGTGTCAACAAGACACAAGAAGCCACGTAGGGCTGGAGATAGGATTCCCCCTTATCTTGGGAGAAAAACAGACATCCTGAGACCATAAAATGTAAATAGACCCTTGTTCCGTTTGTTGTCAGTTTGCCGTTTACAACCAAGGAACTTCTTTCTCACATATAGATGGTAACAAATGAAAGTCATGAAGTTTTGTGACATGGTCATCCTGAATTGGGATGGTTCTAAAATGTATAAAAAGTGTTCTGATTCCTCTGTTCATCAGTTAGGATGTAGCTCTCCTAACTCCTTGTACAAGTACCACTAGCCTTAAGGGAATAACAAATAAAGGATGTAATTTTATATTATTATTGATGTGGTTACCCACAAAGAGAGTTAGGGTTGCTCTGGAGACCCCAAAATGCCAACATGCTAGGTCTTGCGGAAAGAATTCCACTCAAGTCTTCTCAGCCAAAGAAAAACAAAGTTTATTGAAAGTTCATAAAAAGTTCGCCATATGGAGTAGACTCTTAGGGAGCCTAGGTATCTGTGATGCTTGCATTGGGCAAGCAGGACAGAGTAAGTCTGACACAGAGTTAGTCTGTGCTAAGCTATTCTACGGCACTCTCACACACATGGAAGGAAGATGGGGTCTTATGTACAGGGGAATCTAAGGGTGGTCTAGAGGAGGAGTTTGGGGAGGGTCTTCAGGAGGAGTCAATGAGGTCAATGCAAGGATGAATTAATATTTTGATAGACTCCAGGGTGGGAAGCAGATGGACCAGGCTAGTAACAGAGGTTTGGGACCAGCCACAATGAAATTCTTATGGCCTCTGCAAATGCCTCATCAAGTAGGAAGATTTAATCAGAGCTCAAGGGGACTCCCAGAGCCTGTACCTCATCACTATTTGTTTGTCTCCTTTAACCAGACCTTTGAAATAGGTTGTCAGGGGGTACATTGTAGAGATTAAGAAACTGCAACAAAGAAAACTACAGTGACTTGCCTAAAATTACACAGCTATGGTTTCAAAGCAGACCTTTTGTGTGTTATTATTTTTTCTTTGTTTGCTTTTATGGAAATCTGCAATGTTGAAATGTTGGTACTAGAAGAATTATCAGCTGAAGGAAAGAATAGATTCTTTCATTTTTCATCCTTTACACAAACTGAACCTCAAAATTATGGAGATTAATGGATGTTAAATGGTTTGCTATGTGTCTCCCCAACCCCAAACCCTCTTAAAAAATAACCTGAAACTATCAGTTATGTACAATTTAACAGGGAGAAATGAACAAAACTTAAATTTGAGATTTAAGTTATAAAAGGGGTTATAAAGCTGTAGAATTGTATGTTCTGGCTTTTTTATAATTTCAGCTTGCTTATATTGTTTAGTCATTCAGTTATGTCTGACTCTTCATGATGCCATGGACCCTACAGTCCATGGATTTTCTTGGCAAAGATACTGGAATGGTTTGTTATTTCTTTCTCCAGTTTCAGCTTATTTATTGTCATTATATCTTTCCACTACTCAACTAAAAGCTACATGAATGCAGCAACCATGACTTATCTAAACTTTGTATCACAGTCAGGGTCTAGGACAGTGCTTTATACACAGCAGGCCCTTAATAAATGTTTGTCAGTGTTGTTGAGTATTCATTTTTCATACAGTTGCAGAAATAATCTTTTTAATGCATAGATACTAACATATCACTAACCTTAACTCTCTTCCTCATTCCTTCCACCCCACCAAAAACCCCACAAAAAAACAAAACACAACCATTATAGGGTTGCCTGTTGCCTATAGGACAAACATAAACTCTGTAGCCTGATAGTAAATCTGTCCACAGTCTGGCTCCAGTTACCTTTCCATTCTTAATTCACATCACTTACTTTACTTGCATTCATGTACTATATGTTCCAGTCAAACTAGAAGTTGATAGAGTCTTTTGTTCTTTACCTTGCTGTCCTGCAGACCTGGGATGCATGCCTTTCTCCTCTCCATCTATCAAAATTTTTTTCCTTCCATGTTTAATTCCAATGTCACCTTCAGTGTGATTTCCTTCTCTTTCAGATTCACAGGATTTAAAGTTTAGAAGTAACTTAGATGTCCTTTAACCCCATAAATTTACAGATGAGAAAATTGGGACAAAAGTGCTTTCTTCATATTTCCCTACATCTCTCCCTTGTCTCATGACATTTTCATGAAGCATTTCAAGACAATAAGTCAACAGCATTTAATAAGTACCTACTATGTGCCAGGCAGTGTGCTAAGCAATGAGAATACAAAGAAAGGGGGAAAAAAACAGTCCCTGTTCTCAAAGAGCTCATAGTTTGATGAGGGAGACAAAAGGTAAACAAGTCTGTACAAACAAGATGTACATAGGATGAATTGGAGATAATCTTTAAAAAAAAAAAGGTTAAGAATGCCTCAGAAAGTTTTCCAGTAGAAAGAAGAAATTTAGCTAAAACATGAAGGAACTCAGGGAAGCCAGGAGTTAGAGAAGAAGGAGAGAATTCCAAGCATGAGAAATAGCAGGCAAAAATGCCCAGAGTAGGAAGATAGACTGTCTTATGTGTGGATACCAGAGACACTGGATTGTAATGGGATGAGGAGTAAAGTATAGGAAGATTGGAAGGTTAGATAAGGGTCATGCAATGAAGGGCTTTGAATGCTAAACACAGGATTTTATATTTTATCTTGGTAATGGGGAGTCACTGGAGTTCTTTGGGTAGGTGAGTAACATGGTCAGACCTGTGCTTTAGAAAGATCACTTTGACAGCTGAGTAGGGAATGGACTTAAGTGGGAAACACTTGAGGCAGGGAGACCAATCAACAGTCTACTGCAATGTTCCAGGAAAGAGGTGGTGAGGATATGCACCAAGGTGGCAGCAATGTCAAAGAGAAGGAGACATATGGGAGAGGTGTTATGAAGGTAGACAATAGGACTGGCAGCTGATTGAATATTGGGGGTGAGAGTTGAGGATTATGCTTAGGTTAGAAGCCCTGTGTGACCGGGAGGATGTTGGTATCCTTCGTAGTAATTATATCCGCCTTAGTAAGACAGAAGTTCCTTGGGAAGAGGAAGCGTTATTCGTTGTTGTATCCCTAATACCTGATGTATAGTTTTTAAATATATGTATCTGTGTGTATATGTATATAAATCTACATAAATATGTACATATGTATGGATTGTCGACCTGAAAGTTTGCTTAAAAGAGGCAAACAGGTTAGGTGATAGGTAAATTCATATTGTTTATTCCCTTAAGGCTAGCCAAAGCTAGCTAACATGTACAAGGTGCCAGAATATGAATTCTGACTGAATGACTGATAAAAGAATGACAAGCTTTTTATATGTTTTAGTACAATCTCAGGGTGTCTGTATCCCTCAGAGGAAGTTTCTTAGTTGAATAAATTATAAATACAAATTGATAAGACAATTGGGAAAGTAGTGTCAGTTGAAAATTGCAATCCCAGGATATCTGTGTTTACCCTGTATAGCATATGTCCCTAGGATACCGAGATAAAGAGAAGTCTTACTGTTCTGGTTGCAGGCATCTTGTTCTTTAGTGGTTACAAACATGAAGAATACTCCTTGTCAACCTTATCTGGTCTTTGAAGTTGCTGACACAGGAAAGGGTATTTTTAGAGAAAAGCAAAGAATGCCAGGCTGATTAGTTGAGGCTTTGCCCTTTATTGGGGTTCAAATGATCTGAAAGGATTATCAGTATATATATACATATATATATATGTGTGTGTATGTGTATAGTATATGTACACGTGTGTATATATATATATATATATATCCATATGTGTGTATATAGTTTTATAGTCCCAATGTTTGCTGAATTGAATTGCACTGAAGGTTATTATTATTTATAAGACATATATGCCTTTAGTGAAAATATTAAGAAAACAAGGGAGCAGCTAGGTGGTAAAATAGATAGAGCTTGGACTCTGGAGTCAGGAGGACCTGAGTTGAAATCTAACCTCAGATACTACCTCTGTGACCCTGGGCAGGTCACTTACCCCTGATTGCCTAAAAAAAAAGGGGCGAAAAGAAAAATAAAAAACTGGTCTAAACTTTACATTTCACTAAACAGTTTTTGCATTGTTCTCTAATTGTTTATATATTTAATTTAGGGGAAGTAATGCAAAGGATACCATGAGATTATGAATGAAAAACATGAGCTAATCATGTAGTGAGATTGAGGAATAACCAATGGACAGCTCACGTGTTTTTTTGTTAGTATTTTGAAGTTGTTGGGAGAACATAGGAAACGTTCTCAGTATGTTAGGTACAACCCTGTGGTGAACTTATTATGGAGCACATGGACTAGAGTAATGCAAGATGGGCAAGTTTGGGTGGATTGTGATCTGTACTGTCATAATAAATTAGATCACAGATCCATTAGTGGTGGAGTTCTAAATTAAGTACATTAATAGCAATTGGAACAACCATACAGGAGAATATTGGTAGCAACTTCCCTTCATTCCAAAGGAAGTCTTTACTGGAGTTCTAGAAGGCTGTGTCCTTACTTCCATACTGTTCAACATTTTTATCAATGACTCAGATGAACATAGAAGGTATGCTTATTAAATTCATAGGTAATACAAAATTGGGATAGATAATTATGTGTAGTGGGCACAAGCAGGCTGCAGCAAGTTATTATGACTTGTGTGTAAAAAGTGGCATATGAGATATTCTCAAGGATATGCATGACCAAATAAAGGAGTGTACTAGCCATAACAAGAATGAAAAAAGACAAATGTACAGCATGCCTGGTATACTCAGACTCCTAAAGATTATATTCATAGAAATATAGTGTCTAGTTATGGGAAAAATAATAATCTATGCCATGCTTGTCAGGCTATATATGAAGTATTGTGTTTAATTCTGTGGACCACTATTTAAGATGAACTTGAACACCTAGAGTGTTTTTAGCATTGGGTAACCTAGATATTGAGGAGTTTTAAAATTGTGTTATAGATAGAAGTGAAAGAACTGGGTTTGTTGATCCCAGAGAAGAAAAGATTAAAGGGAGACATTCAGTTTGAAAAGTATTTAGTAAGTATCTAATGTGTGCAAAATTTTTTTTGTTAGGTACTATTGGAACTACAAAGTCCATGTCTTTAGGGAATTTAGTTTATTGGAGAGATATGACACACACATACACAAATAATTATAAGACAACAAATACTTAAGTGCAGCAGAGTTGCAAACACAATGCTATGTGAGTGAGGTCTGATTTGGAAAAGGTCTTTACCAGCTGACAAGAATAAAGAAAGTCTTTGCGAAAAAGTGGGGTATGGCCATAATGCAAAGTTTTGGGTTTTTTTTAAGTGTTCTGGTATTACTTAAAAATCATTTATTACTAAACTATCTTTGGTGAAAGATTAGGGTGCACAGAATACTAGTGAATATACATTAATATTGGGAAGATGCAAGCCTTACCATAGCATGTCACTACTCCTGCCAGCTTGCTCCCCTTGTACCTATGCCTATGGCTCTTCATTGAATTAAGTGATAATACCATTAGTCCTGTAGAGCTCTAAACAAACCATACAAGTTGGCTTTAGGAAATATACTGACCATGCACTGAGAATTTTAGGCTGGAGGCTCTCAACGTGCAAGAGATAAATGAGTATCCATTCATATGCGACTGGTGAATACATTGATGCTCTGTTTACCTTTTAAGTGGTGTGACAAACAGAATTATACCATATGATGGTTATGTGATAATTATATAGTTGTAATGAGGAATATGGTAGTCATTACAAGAGAGGAGAAGACAGGCAAGGGGAACATTATAACCTTGTATAGGAATAGTATAATTCAATGGTGAGTACTTCAATTTGGCCAAACTGGAGATGTAGAAGGGGGCAAAAGCTGTAAAATCACATGGTGCCAGATTTTGGAAAACCTCAAATGTTAGATAAAGCAATTTGAGTTTTACTTAGTTGACAAGAGGGACCACTGAAGTTTTTTGTTTTTGGTAGAGAAGTATTATAATCAGGTCTAAACCTAAAGGCTAGGCTGCCAGCAGTATGAAGGATGGATTGGAGAAGAGAGAGAGGGTAGAGATAACCTTTAGTCACCTGTTGCACTAGACCAACTAGACATCTACAACTAGAGTTGCAGGCTCCCTATTCTTACTTTTAGGACAGTGTTTCTTAACCTGGGGTCTATGAACATTAGAGAAAAAAAACAGATACATAGTTCTATTTCAATATAGTTTCCTTTACAACCCTATGTATGTTACTTTATGCATTTAAAACTTATTCTGAGGAGTTTATAGGCTTCACCAGACTGGCAAAAGGATTCATGACAGAAAAAAAAAGTTAAGAACCTTTGCACTAGCATAAAAATACAAAAGTCTTCATCCTTGCATTTAAAGCTCACCATTATTGGGTTCCAATCTATTTTTTTTCTTTTTCCTTTTTGGAGGGCAGTTGGGGTTAAGTGACTTGCTCAAGGTCACACGGCTAGTTTTTGTGTTAAGTGTCTGAGGTTGGATTTGAACTCAGGTCCTGTGCTCTATTCACTGCACCACCTAGCCCCCCAGTTCCAATCTATCTTTAAAGAACTTAAGCCTTGGATGAAGTTAGGGATTCTAAGAATTAGAACTGAGGTGGAAGTCCTTTCAAGAGATGGGAAGAGAGTCTGAAAAGGCAGAAAGTCAGGCATGTGATGTTTGTGGAACTGCCAGTAGCCCTGGCAACTGATTGGATGATGGTACTCCCAAGAGAAATAGGAAAGTATAGAGGATGTAGGTTTTGTTTTTTGGTTGGTTTTTTTGTGGGAGTGGGGTGGGGAATATCATGAGTTTTATTTTGGAAATGTTGAGTTTGAGATACATAGTGGAGATGACCAACAGGCAGTTGGCTGCATAAGAAATGTAGTTCAGGAGAGAGATAAAGGCTGGACATATAGATTTGGAAGTTATCTGCAAAGAGAGGATAATTTAATTCACTAAAACTGCTGAGGGGGGGGGGAAAGAAGAACAACACTTTCCCTGGAGAGTATTCTTCCAGGATTGTGTTTTGAATGCTACTCATACTTAATGGGAAGGAGATGGATGGTGACCTAGCAAGAGAGATTGAGAATCAATATTTATACTGGCAAGAGGAGGACCAATATAAAGTAGTGTCACAGAAAAGTAGTAGTTAGAAAAGTGTGAAGAGAATCTGGTGCTTTTAAACCAAAGAGAAGAGATAATATCTAGATGGAAGAAATGGCTAACAGGGTGAAATAGAGAAAGGTCAGGGAGCATTAAGACTGAAAAAGGGGCACTGAATTTGTGGGTTGTTGGCAGTCTCTGAGGGAACAATTTCAGTAGATTGGTGAAAGTGGATCACAAAAGGCTGGAGGTGAGAAAATGGAGGCACTGTATCTAGACAACATTTTAAAAGAGGTTTGGCAGTAAAGAGAAGAGAAATGGAACAGTAATTGGATGAAGGCAGAAGGATCAAAAAAAGGCTCTTTTAGGAATGGGCAGACCTCAGTATGTTTTTAGGCAAATAGGAAGGAGTCAGTGGAAAGGGACAAAATTAAGATGTGTGAGAATGTGGAAGATTGTCTGGAATACAGAAAGCTCTTAAATGCTATTTCCTTTAGTCATTCATTCATTTGTTCATCAAAATTCTGGAGGAGATTAAAGGGAATGTTATCATAGCCACAAGTAAAGATTCAGTTTAGACTTGGCAAGGAGTAGGAATAATCTCATCTCTGTGAGCAAAATAGAGAAAAGATTGGATGATAATGCAGATAAATTTTGAGAACTGGAGGAGGTGAACTGAAGGATTTCCCATTAGATGGCTCCAGTTTTCTCAAAAATTGAATTCATTTGTTGGGGGTGTGGGAGTTGGTAACTACAGGAAAGAAGAAATGGTTGAAGCTATTTCTATGTGAAACACAATAGGGAACAAGATGACCTGGTACCAGTACAGCCTCAGGTGAGGTTATGCACCATAAAAGCATTATGTACCCCATGCCTGGAAGGCTCCTTCCTCATCTCTACCTACTAGTTTCTCTGACTTCCTTCCCATCTTCTACAGGAAGCCTTTCCCAACTCCTCTTAATTTTAGTCTCTTCCTTCTTTTAATTATTTATTTATCATGTATATAATTTTTTATACAGTATTTTTTTTAACTTGTTGCTTTCTTCATTAGATTACGAGCTCCTTTAACATAGATACTGTCTTGTCTACTTTTTATCTCCAGCACTTAGCACTCAATGCCTGGCACATATATTTCTTGCCTGTCAAAGGTATTCTAGGGTTATATGGCTATTGACTCATTCAAGTGGCAGAGCTAGGTTGTCCTAAGGTATTTAAAAGATTATCATGCAGAAGATTATGCCACAAAATCCAAGAGGGTAGCAATTACAAGGATATAGGCTTCAGTTCCAAATCAAGAATGAGCTTCCAATGCTGCCATTAGTGCTGTCCAGCAATGGATTGGGTAGTGGGATAGTGACCTTCACTGGAAGTATTCAAGCTATAAGCATAAGCTCAATGGGCCCCTGTCATGGATCCTATAGAACAGATGAAAACCTCTGCATTTTGTTGGACTAAGTTACCTCTCTAACTTCTATAATTTTAGGTTATATCTCCTCTACAAGGTTATATGATTTTTAAAGGCAAGGATCATAGGAGAGATAGAATAATAACTGACAGTTTTAGTACTTCAAACTTTGCAAAGCACTTTCCATATATTATTTTAAATGTCACAACAATCCTTTTAAAAATATTTCTTGATTACATGTAAAAACAACTTTCAACGTTCTTTTTTCAAGAAAATTTGAGTTTGAAATCTCTCTCCCTTTCTGCCCTTTTCCCTCCCTGAGACAGTAAGAAATTTGATATAGGTTATACATGTGCTATCATTAAAAACATTTCCATATTAGTCATGTTCACAACAATCCTTTGAGATAGTTAAGACAGTTATTATTTTTATCCCCATTTAGCTGATGAAAAACCAATGTTTCTTAGATTAAGTGACTTGTCCACTAGTAACTGCAGTAATCCAGTTTCAAATGATAATAAAAGGAAAGCAAGATTTCCATCTACTTTTCTTTTCAAAGTTTCACATTCTAAACTATTTTCAGTGAGTGTAGGTAGCAAAAACTAGTGATTATAGTTGTGTTAACTGTATATATAACTTAGTTTTTTACCTTTGTTTTCACACAATTTCCAGAGGCCATCAGAAAATACAAGCTCACCTGGTATCTTGGGGTATTATAAAAGAAAAAGAAAAATCTGACTAACCTCTAGTTACAAAAGGAAAATTTATGGGGTTATTTTGAAAGAAAAGTGACATAATTCTATCTTCTCAAATGGGAAGCAGGGAAGCAATTTCTTCTTCAGGAAGACCAGGGCTAGAGCTGTAGAAACTTATAGAATCAGGTCCAGCTTTAGAAAAGAAAAAAGCTAGGGAGAAAAGGATTAATAATTTTTTTTTTAATCTTGATACCTAGGGGCAGCTAGGTGGTACAGTGAGTAGAATACTGGCCCTGGAGTCAGGAGGACCTGAGTTCAAATACGACCTCAGACACTTAACCCTTACTAGTTGTGTGACCTTGGGCAAAGCACTTAACCCCAATTGTTCTGCTTTCCCCCCTCCAAAAAGACAAAAAAAGATTTTTTTGATACCTAAACAGACCTCTTAATGAAATACTTTCACTGAAAAAGTTATCAATTGTTGACAGAAAGGATTGCTTTTAATTCTGACTGTATGGTACTAACATTGTCTGTTTTACTTGTCCAGTTTTATTTTTATTTTTAAACTCCATGTTTTTATTTACAGACCTCTCCCTATTGATCTATATTGACCCCTTGGTGAACCAGTTCCACTCTACACTATTATTCTGAGTCTTATGCCCCAAACCTCTGCCTCATTCCCAACATCTGCCACTTTTGTTACTACATGATTCTCAAGAAAATAACTGCAGGCCATCTATAGTGCAATTCACTACAAATTTGCTATATAACCTCAACTAGGCCCTCACTGCTGCAAGGCAATCCTTTTATATCTCCCTAAATAACTCATTATCTCACTTACCCCAACAAGTCTTCCAAACTTTTTTTTATATCTCTCTTCCTCTCCTTTCTCCCACTCTCTTACCTGAGAACCTTGCCTCATACTTTACTAAAAAAATTTTTTTTTTCATTGAGATCTTCCTTTTCTCCCCTCCTCATCAAACATTACCCAGATGTTTTCTGTCACTATCTCCTCTTTTATCCTCTCATATGAGGTTGCCTTTCTCCTTGCAAAGACTAACCCCTCTAAATACAAAAGTGATCCATTCTATTCTCCTCTCTTCAGATTTGTTCCACTCTCTCACTCATCTTCAATCTCTGTCTACTGGCTGCTTCCCTACTGCGTGTCTCCCCCATCCTCAAAAAAACCCCTATTTGATCCATCATCCCTACTCACTAGTCTTGTTAACTTCCCCATTGTAACTCCCCTACCTTTGGCAGCTGCACTCTTTTAGAAGGCTATTTACACAATAGGTGCCTCCATTCCCTTTACTCTTACTCTTAAATTTCTACAGTATTGCTTTTATCTTTCAATCAAAAATGCTCTCTTCAGGGTTACCAACAACCTCTTAATTGCCAAATCTAATGACCTTTTCTCAGTTCTCATTCTTCTGAACCTCTCTGCAACCATCACCTTCTCTTCGAGACATTATTCTCTCCTAGTTCTCCTTTTATCTGACTACTTCTCAGTCTTTTGCTTCATCCAGGTCACAGACATTAACTATGTGTGCATCTCCAACTGTCCCCTGAACATCCTGAACTAGATGTTCCATAGATATCTTAAACTCAACATATCCAACACTAAACTCGTGATGGTTGTCTCCAAGTCCTCCCCTCTAACTTCCCTCTTATTGTTGAGAGTAGTACCACCATCTTCCCAATCACCCAGGCTCTCAACTTAAGTGTCATCCTGGACTCCTCAACTCTCTCTCCATCCCCACCCCGCTCCCTGCCCCAGTCCAATACTGTTGCCAACACCTATTATCTCAATCTTCATAATATTTCTCAAATATACCACTTCTCTCTTTTGACACTGCCACCAGTCTGGTCCTTATTGCCTCATGCCTGGACTACTGAATGGTCTACTGTTTTTCTGCCTGTCAGGTCACTCCCCACTCCAGCCTCCTCCACTGGGCTGTCAAAGTGATCTTCCTAAACATAATTCTGACCATGTCACTCCCCTCCTCTTCCTCAATCAATAAACTTCAGTGGCTCTTTATGTCCTCCAAGTATAAATATAAAACTATCAGATTCAAAGTTTTAATCTCTTGTTCCCAGCTTCTCCTTTCCATTCCTCTTCTTACATTACTTCCTTGCCCACCCCACCCCCCTGGATACTCTGGAATTCCAAGATACTGGCTTCCTTGCTCTTCTCCAAATGAGATACTCTATTTCCCAACTTCGGGCATTTTCATTAGCTCTCCCTCCCACTCTACTCCATGCTTCCAATGTTTTATCTCTCCTCTCTCTTGACCATGTTTTTTAAGTCCCAGCTAATACCCTACTTTCAACAGAAAGCTTTCCCCCATTCCCCTTAATCTAGTTCCCTCGGCAGATCATTTACAGTTGATCTTGTCTATAGCTTGTTAGTATAGTTATTTGAAAGTTTTTTCCCTCATTAGACTGAGTTCCTTGAAAGAAGGGATTTTTTTCTCCTACTTCCACCCCCCCCCCCATATGTGCTTAGCAAAGTACCTGGCTCATAGCATGCACTTTATGAACATTCTCGTACACAGAACGTTGTGTGTGTGTGTGTTTTAGTCAATAACGTCCTTGGAATAACAGTTTCAGTAGTGGGATCCTCCTGGGTGTGGAAGGATATGAATGTCTCTTTCATAGCCCCAAACTTTTTCAGAGTGTTTGAATCAATTCATAGTTCCATTAGCAATGAATGAATTAGTTTAGGGTACCTAACCTCCCCATAGCCTCAGCTTTTTACAACCTTGGGGGTGTTTTAAATTTAGTCAAATACCACGAAAAATATGCCGATATGCTGACACACACCCTTCTTTGTTCCTTCATCTTTGAATAGCATCAACTATCTCCTTTCCATTGCTTTGGATTCCTTCAGCATTTTTCGATGCAGTCTATTCAAATGTTGACTTAGAATTTTCCCCTGGCTATTTCCGCATATCCTATGTCATTGCTATGATAGGGATCTTTGCATTCTTCACAGATCGTATATCACCACATGGCTTAATACAAATTAAACAAACGGCAAATCAAAATTCTATCCAACAAAATCTTAAGAACTTCAAATTACTTAGGCCATTCACTCTGGAGTTCTTCGAAACGAGATTAGACTTTTTGAAAGATATTAAAGAGGCTCAAGGGGCAGGCTAAGGGTTTAGCCGGACGATTCTGGTGGGTAACAGAGGGGTTTAAAGGGTAGACGTGTAAGCACGGGAAAGAAAACCCCTCCTTACTCCCCCCCCAACGAACCTTGCCAAGGGACATTCACCGCAACTTCTAGATCGCCAGTGAAGAAGACAAGCAAAAGCTGGGGACGCAGGGAGAGAGGATGGGTGACTTGAGTAATAACCTTTACCCACCCCGCCTCCACCCGCTCAGACCCACTCACTGCAGTTTCAAGCCTATACCCAAATATCTGCAAAGGAGACGCTGGCAAAGCCACGCGCCGGGCTGCCGGCTGCACACGCTCGGACAGCGCCCGCTCGGGCTCTCAGCCCGCGCTCAGGCCGCAGCTCGGGGCGGGGAACAGCTCGGGGAGCGAGGAGGGGGCGCCCAGTAGCCTGGACACCTGGGCGCGCACCCTCGGGGCTACTCCGGGACTGGTCCATCCAACACCCTCAAGCCGCCCTCGCCAGGTCCAGAGTGGCTGGGGCCAGACGGCGGCGACGCGGAGCAGGAGGGGGAGGGGACCGGCTCCGCGGCCGAGGGCGGCGGCTGCCCCAAGCCGGCTGCTGGGAGGAGATGACCCCCGCCCCTAGTCCCCACCCTTAGCCCCTCCTATCTCCTGCGCTCTCGAGGGGCCGCCTCCCTCTCCCCTTCCCCCCTTTCCCTTTCCCCTCCTCTTCCTTCTCTTCCCCCTCCTTCCTCCATCTCCCTCCCTTGGCCCTTACTTCTCCCGTCTTTTTCTCCCCTCCTCCCTCTCCTCCTCCCTCTCTTCCCCTCTCCTCTTCCCTCTTCCTCTCCTTCCCCTCCCTTTCTTTCCCCGCCCTCTCCTTTTTTCTCCTCCTCCTCCCTCCCTCCCTCCAGGGCGCCATGCGCAGGCTCAGTTCCTGGAGGAAGATGGCGGCAGCGGAGAAGCAGAAACACGACGGGCGGGTGAAGATCGGCCACTACATCTTGGGGGACACGCTGGGGGTCGGCACCTTCGGCAAAGTGAAGGGTGAGAGCCCTTGGGGCTGGGCCCTCCCGCTGCCGCGGAGCTGGGGGGCGCCCCCACCCTCCGTGCTTCTTCCCCCTCCGTTTCCTCGAATCTCCATCCCTCTGCTCGCCTCCTCCCCCTCCCCCCTCTCCCCCTCGCGCGGCGGGACCCGGGAACTCTCCTGCCGCGTCCGGGGGGGGGGGCAGCCCTGGAGAACCCTTGGTGCCCACCCGGGTCGTCATGGCAACTGGGGCGGGGCAGGGGAGGGGGCTTGGAGGAGCCCCTTGCCGCGTGGCGGGCAGTGGTGCTGTTGGCTGGCTCTGTGTGCCTAGGACTTGGCTCCAGCCCCTGGGCAGCGAGGCCAGATGCTGGTCGCCTGGCCGGAGGTCCGAGGGGGTCTGTGGTGTCGGAACGAGTCACGCCCCGTCGCTCCAGGAAGTGCGAGTTCCAGGGAGATGGGGGTCCCTTGGCTCCCACTGCTTCCTTTGCTGGACCGGGGCCAGCCCGTTGCTCCCCAGATCCTCTCGACGCCCAACATTGGATGTATTTCCGTCCTCTTTACGAGATGAATGTATTTGGCTGGCTATCGCCGAACAAATGAATTAGTCAAGGTGACACGAACCCCATCCCCCCAGCCTGTTAAGCTTTGGGGGTGCCAACTGGTCTTGTTGGAACACTTTATCTTCTGGGGTCTTGGAACTGCTCCTCGCATTATGATGTCTTGCTAGGTCTGTGTTTTGACTTTGTAGTCCATGACTTCAACTATTTTTGGGTAATCGGTGAGTGTCCTGTATTCCACGTATGCCAAATCTGTTAGCTTTTTTGCATGCTAACTCCAAATAAGGTTTTTATTTTATTGTAGGTACTATTAACAATATTTACCATACATGATGACATTCACTTTTTGACAAACAAAATACATTTTTTTCTCCAAAGGATCGGAAAGAAAAACTATGCAGGGGTTCTCACTGCCAGTCCTGTTTCAACACCGTGTTTATGAAATGAAATATCAAGGAACTTTCTGTCTCCTGTTTTTAACCAAATGCTGAAACATTGCAAAATAGGTGCTGTTTAAACATTTGACGTTGGCCCCTGGGTAGAGCAATGGGTGAAATAAGTATGGCTTTTTATGATGAGTTGTAATAGGAAATTTATTTCCTTTTCCTATAAGTTTTCTTTTACGTTAGTTTTATGTATGTACCATAGCTGGCACATAAATGCCCAGTAAATATTTGTTTTGATTTGAAAGGTATTTGAAAGTTTGGATGGTGAAATAAATAAGTCTACTCTTCTAGAGCGAAATAAACATTTTCTGATTTTATCTAGGGATGGGAGAGGAGAACCCTCCCTTCTCTTGCCCTTTCTGAGTCATAGAAGTACAAAATTGCTGTGTAGCTCACAGGGAAAAACTGCCTGACACTACTTGTGAAAATCAGCAGGGCCTACAGTAAGTTGAATAAATGTAAGGAACTTAAGCAAAATGACAGGTTAGTGATAGTTATCAGGGTGGGTCTCTATTGGGCTAGGATTTTTGTGATCCTGATGGGAGCTGTTTGGCTCTGGTGTCAGAGCTTATGAATTGTTTATTACTGCTCTTATATGGAAGAAATACTTGTTAGCATCCTGAAAGGATATTAAACTATCCTTGATTATTTCACCTGAAATTCTACTTGAATTAACACTAAGATCATTTACCTAATAGAAACATGGTATTTCATTTTGTGATTGTAGAGAGCCTCCCCCCAAACCCCCTCCAAAAGATTTTGAACATAGTAATATTAATTTAAGATTTGAAAACACCAAAGGTTGGAAGGCAGAATAAATGAATTGCTCAAGCATCAATTTGTTGTGAATTCAATGAGATGTTTTTGTTTGCTGTTATGATGGGGAGGGAGAGGGGCAAAGATCCTTTGGTAACTTTTAGCTATAGCATTTTTTGAGGAAGTGCTCCAGAGTATCATTCATTGTTAGTGAGAGAGATCTTGCAGTAGTAGGTAGGTGTTAAGGGAATGGACTCTTAGCTTTGCTCAGACTTTTTTTTTATCCTTTAGCCATCAGAATGACTTTATTTTTTATTCAGATAGAACCATTGGAAAAACATTTTAATCTTGTTTCCGTTGTATAAAATTTCACAGTTTACACAAAGTACTTTTTGGTTATTGGATTCTTACATCAACCCTCTGAGGTAGGTAGGGCAGGTATTCCTGTTTCATAGGAGAGAAAAATTAAGGCTTAGGGGTATTGTGGACCTTATTCCAAGTCAAGGGTAGTTATCTTAGTGAATCACTGAGCCCTGACACAATCACAGGTCTTCTCAGATACCAAGGTCAGTGCACTTTCCCTCCCATACCACAGTGTTGAATCTGTTGTTCCTCAAAATTATAATGGATCTTTTTGTTCTTGGTTGCTCAGCCATTACTGTCAGTAAGAGACAGTCTTTTAATTTTGTGTGTGTGAAATGTGAATTTCCTGTATTTTTAATTGTTAGTATTTAAATTCCAAGTAACAGTGTTTTACCTGAGATGGTAAATGTTTCCAGATAAAACCAATTTCTTTTAGGTTGAAATGGATTGATATAGAAAAAATTTTAAATGTTTTATTTCAAAAATTATATTTACTGTTTTTTTTTAAAGTACTTTCCCCCCTCTCCCTTTAGCATAATTGGGTCGCTACTCTATTCTCAGTGTAAGTAGAAGCATTGTAAAATGGAGGGTAGACACATTTTTAGCATAGGTGGTGAACAAAGATTGCCTCAACTTGGTGACTAGAAACTGCTTTATAAATAAACTGATATTTATTCCATTTAGAATTACATTCCATAAAATTTTAATCTTTTATAGAATCAAGATTGTCTATCTGGTGTAGGGGAAAGCATTTGTTACAGTGTTCTACTGCATTTAGACAAAGTTACTTGTGGAAGAGGTAGAGGTAACTTGGTCTTGTTAATTATTCAGTTGACACTTTTGCAGCTTTGGAAGTAGGAAAATTTGAGTGTCAGGACCTTTGCTGTTATGACTTGCAGAACCACAACAGAATTGTCTGTAACAGTGAATAAACATATGCTTTTATCTTTCTTGTTTGGACTCCAAGCTGAATGTTTCAGCTGAGCATTGTCAAAAGTAAAGCTCTTGGGAGCTTTTGGAGTAAGATTATCAAGTATTGAATAAAGTAGGAAGTACTTAGTGATGCAGATTTCAGATAAAAGTTTTTAAGTACCTAAATGGCTGGGGATGGAGCTACTTAGGCATCTATTAGTGTGTTATAGTTGGTAGAAGAATCTTGAGCTATTTTTAATAAAAGTTTGTTCTGATTTTCAGTCGGAATAGCACTGAACTTGTCAGAAAACCTGTATTTGAATCTTGACTTAAAAGCTATGTGAGTTTGAAAAATCAGTTAACTTCAGTGGATTTCAGTTTTCTTATCTGTAAACTGAGTACTAGGTGACCTATAAGGAAGAAAACAAACATGTATTAAGCCCCTACTGCCTGCCAGGCACAGTGCTAAGTGCCTTACATATATTATCTCATTCAGTCTTCACCGAAGCCCTGCAGTGTAAGTGTTCTTATTAACCCCCCTTTACAGTTGAGATAAAACTGAGGCAGACTTGCTGTGACTTGCTCAGAGTCACACAGCTGGTGGGTGAGGTGGGATTTGACTTCTGGTCTTCCTCACTCCAGGCTAGGTGCTCTGTTCACCACAGAGCCACCTGGCTGCCTTTGTAAGAGCTCTTCCAGCTCTAAATCCAGGTGACTGTGGTCAGAGTTGGAAAGGATCTTAAAAGCCATTTTGTCCAACTCCTTCATTGAAAAATTTTTATTTATATATTTTCTTTTTACCTTACATACCTTTCCCCCAGTCTCTCTAATCCTCCCCCCTCCCAGAGAGCCATTCCATATAATACAAAATATTTTAAGGAAAAAAGGAAGAAAAGGGAAAAAAATCAGAAAAAGTGATTAGTCAGTTGAAAATTTAAAAATTTATGCAGTGAAAATATTTGCCATATGTAGCTCTTAAGTCTGCAAAGTAGTGGGGAATGCCTTCCCATCGCTCTCCTTTGGGGACTTTATTCTTTGTAATTTTGCAGCATTCATTTTCTGTTGGTTGTACCAGTCTCCTTGTTGTGCAGATGAGGATGCAGAAGCCCAGTTAACTGATTTGCTCTTTCACAAATGTAGCAAATAAATAGTGGAGCTAGGATTTGAACTCTAATTTACAACTCTTAACTTCAGATCGAATGCACCTGTCATAAGAGAGGCGCTCAGACCTGTACTTTGAGCCTAATTTTCTTCTTGTTAGATACAGTTCTCAGATATCTGGTTTACTATTCCTCACTCCATGAAAAAGAAGAACAGTAGAGAGTAGAAACACAGTATGAGAGTTAACAGGCCAACCACAAAGGAAGAGATCGTTTTTTCTATTCCTTTACTCCAGTCCCTGACGTCCTTCCTCATGCTTCTCCATACACCCTTGATCCTATCCCCTTTCATCTTTTCCTGCATATTGCTTCCATACTCATTCCTTCCCTACTCTTCAGTCTTTTCCTTTAGACTGATTTTTTTCTGTAACAAAGTCTTTTCCAGTTTAAAAAAAATCCTATCATCTCTTCAACTTACCCTATAACTCCTTCCACAGCAAAATGCTTTCTATACTTTATCTTAACTTTTTTCCCTTCTCACTCACTTCTGAATCCCATGGACTCTGGCTTCCAACTTTAGTCAATCCACTCAGCTGAAATTCTCTCTTAAAAGTTACCATTGATCTCTTAACTGCCAAATCTAACAGTCTTTTCTTAATTCTTCTTGACTTCTCATCAGCATTTAATGCTGTTGGCCACCCTTTCCTCCTGATTACTGTGTAGTCATAGTCTTCCCTGTTTACCTTCTGCTTGTCTGTCTTGCTTTCTCAGTCTGTCTTCCTGGTTCACCATCCATCTTGTGCCCCTCACTGTAAGTGTACTCCTAAGACACTGTCTGTGGTCCTCCACCAAGGCTTCTTAATTCTTTTTGGACCTTTTGGGTTGTTTGATAAAGCCTATAGACTTTGCAGAAATGCATAAAATAAAATTCATATAATTACAAAGGAAATCAATTATATTGAAACAGTTATTAAAAATTTGTTTTTAAAAAGGTCATAGGTCTCAGATTAAGAACGTCATCAGTTTCTCTGAGTCACCTCAGCTCCTGTGGGTTTAATATCTTGTTGTAGATGACTCCTTGATCTGTATACCCAGCCCCACTGAGCTTTTTGTTCCTCATCTTCAGCTGTCTATTGAACATGTCAAACTGAGTGTCCTGTAGACATCTCAAACTTAACATTTAGAACTTCAGAATTCATTGAGTTCTAAAACAGAACTCACTAGCTTTCCTCTCAAATTGCCCTATCTTCTGAACTTATATTATCGTCCAAAGTTGCATTCTTCTTGCTCATTTTTAGTTGTCCTCACTCACATTATGCAATATGTCCCCAAAGTCTTAGTATAATTTTAAGTTATAAAAGCTTAAAGCTGCTCTGATACTTTTGGGACACTTTGCATATCCAGTCAATTGTCAAAATAGTCATGCAGTTGGCACAGTGAATAGATAGACCACGGGTCTCAGTCAGGAACACGAGTTCAAATCTTTACTTCAGACACTAGCTTTGTGACTCTGGGCAAGTCACTTAACCTCTTTGTTCTCAATATAGCAAGTGCTAGGCACTAGTATAAAAAAAGAGGTAAAAGTTCTTGCCCTCCAGGAACTTATGGTCTAATGGAGGAGACAACGTGCAAATAAATATATAAAAAGCAAGCATATAGGACATAAAAAAAAGCATATAGGATAAATAGGAAGTAATTAACAGAGGAAAGGCACTAGAATTAAGAGGAGTTGGGGAAGACATAGTAAATGAAGGGATTTTAGTTGCGACTTAAAGGAAACTAAGGAGGTCAGTAGTTGAAGTAGAAGAGGAAGAGTATTCCCAGACATGAGGGCTAGCCAGAGAAATGACCAGAACCAAGAGACAGAATGTTTTCTTCATGGAACATCCAGGAGGCGGTGTCTTTGGATCAAAGAGTTTGTTGAGGAATAAGGTGTAAGAAGACTGGAAAGATAGGAGTAGGTCTAGGTTATGAAGGGCTTCAGCTTTGCGTGCTAAATAGGGCATTCTGCATTTGAATCTGGAGTCAATAGGAAGCCACTGGGGTTCATTGAATACAGGGGGTTGACTTGGTCAGACCTGTGCTTTAGGAAAATCTCTTTGGTGGCTTATTGGAGGATGAATCGGACCAGGGAGAAACTTGAGGTGGGCAGACCCACCAGCAGGTTATTACAACAGTGGTGGCAGTGTTAGAGAGAAGGGGGCATATAGAAGAGATGTTGGGAAGGTGAGATCGACAGGCCTTGGCAACAGATTGGATATGACTGTTGCAGTTGTGAGCCTGAGGGCCTGGGAGGATGGTTTTGCCCTCTAAAATATGGGGACTGGTTGAGGGGGAAACATAATGAGTTCTGTTTTGTACATG
This sequence comes from Pseudocheirus occidentalis, assembly GCA_028646575.1. NCBI lineage: Eukaryota > Metazoa > Chordata > Mammalia > Diprotodontia > Pseudocheiridae > Pseudocheirus > Pseudocheirus occidentalis. The sequence goes on along the minus strand of CM053594.1, from coordinate 302,510,962 downwards.
TTGAATTTAAGTTGTCTTTTGGAATTCAGTTTGAGATAACTGAAAGACAGTTGGAGGTACAAGATTTGAGGTGAGCAGAGAATTTGGAGTAGTATAGGTAGATTTGAGTCACTAGCATAGAGATGGTAATTAAATCTGTGGGAGCTGATGAGATCACCAAATGAAGTAGTACAGTGGGAGAAGAAAAGAAAGCCCAGGATAGTACCCTGAGGGACACCTATGGTTAGAGGTGTGATCTGGTGCCTCAGTTTACTCACCTGTGAAATAGAGATAATATTAGTACCTACTTAACAGGGTTGTTATGAGGATCAGATGTGTAAATCTCTTTGTAAATCATAACACTATTTAAATACTACCTATCATCATCATCATTATCATCATTAATAATCTTTGTCATTTCTAGTTTCACAACATTTCTTGTATATGTTCCATTCTTTCCAATTCATTTACTACCCCCAATTGGTCTCCCTCCCTCAAGTGTCTTACCAGTGTAATCTGCCTTCTCTGCAGCTGTCAAAGTGATTTTCCTAAAGTGTAGAGCTGACCAAGGTCACACCCCTCTCAATAGACTCCATCCGTTTCCTATTACCTCAAGGATCAGATATCACGTCCTTTGTTTGGTATTTATGCTCTTCACAAACTGTGATCTTCACAAATTGTTCTTTTCTTGCTTTCCTGCTTTTCTTTAGTCCCCTCCTTCTAAATGTTCCTTGGACATACCACTCTATCTCCTGTCTTCATGCCTTTGTACTCTCTGTTACCCATTCGTGGAATGCTTTCCCACCTTCTTACTCTTAGAATTTCTGACTGTTGAAAACTCAGCTCAAGCACCACTTTGTCTAAGAGGCCTTTTCTAGTCTCCAGTCTGGGCAGACATAGAATGAGACACGCGTTCTGAGATATGACCAGTGTTTGACTGGAGTGGAAGGGGAAATAGATATAGCAATTTTCTTATTACTTTATTAAACTCTATCTTCAGTGCTTAGCATGTAGTAAGCAATTAATGTTTGTTGATTGATTGGGGGGGGGGGGGGGAAAGAAAGTACCAGAGATTTTCTGATATATTCTGCTTGTCTGTTCTTTGTACCTTGAAAGGATTGTGTTGATTGATTAAATTCACAGTCAAAAAGAAATCTTTAAAAAGCTATTAAACATGAACCTAATATAGTATTGTAAGTTAAATGATAGAAAAGTTTTACCTTTTTAAAACACTATAGTCATTTCTCCATATGTTCCCTTTTTTCTCATGGAGTACTCCCTTGCAACAAAGAAAAGCAGTTAAATAAAACTGGCAGACAGTATTACTGAGTCTGCACATGTGATTACATAAGCAGCATTCTTTGCCTCTAATCCCCCACTTCTACCTAGTGGACAAAGTGTGGTTTTATCATCGGTTCTCTAGGGCCAAGATTGGTTGTTGCAGTTAATTTGGGTCTTGTTGCCTGTTGTTTTCCTTTATGCTGTTGTACTCATTGTTCTTACTTCATATTTCTCTTCCTCGCTTCTCTACATTTCACATATTTCATCTTTGATTGTATAATATTGTTTGATTATGCTTATCTACCACAATTTGTTGTTTTCCTTCACTTGATGAACACTGTTTTTAGTTTATTTTGGTGTATATGGGACCACAAAAAATACTAATTTGCCAATTATTCAAAGAATGAACAACTAGGGTTAAATGGAAGCAGCCTAGTATATGTGATCTATTAGCTCAGGAATGATTTTGTGAGTATCTTAGTTGTCAAGTATATATAACACACACACATATATAGACATACCCTTCATATTGAATGAAATTTTTGTGAAATATTTGTCATTCATTGCATTAAATGAAAAAAAAAATTGAATAAAAGTTTGTTGTAATTTTGTGAAAGACAAACTTTGGTAAAAAAAGAAATGGTGTTTGTCCTGTTTATTGCATATAGTAAGCCCTTAATGAATCTTGGTTGGTTTGCTTTGGACAGGATTGCATTCACTGCTGGCCTCTGTCATACCATGGAAACAGACCTGGCATATTCCTGTAACCATTTGTCCTTCCTGTCTCCAGCTCTAAAGATGGGAAGCAGTGTATGATTTTTTTGATTATGTACATTTAAAAAATTACTGTCTTTGTCATATTCCCTTCCATTAGCTTTGATAATAGCCTTTCTTTGGTCAGTAGCAACCTAATTTATCTTTTGAATGCATAATAGATAGGCAAATAGTGTACTATCAATAGCAAGAGTAAATTGGAATTTAAATATACTTTGGTTACATCCAGGCAATATTTAGGAAGTAATAATTTTGATCATGATTTGTGATTAAAAATTAAATGTTTGTATGCTACTCCAGCTTCTTTTTAATGTGTTGTTCAGAAACCCTCAACAAGTTTGGGGCAAGCCAGTAGCTCTGTGTTTTAAGTAATGATTCAGGCAGAAGAATTTTTCCCCTAATAGTCATGTTTTTCTACTTGGCAAATAATAAAAATACTTAGAGATTTTTTTTCAAAGGGTAAAAATAGGCATTTTATTGAGGGGATTTTTTTTCAACGTCACTATAGCTTTTTAATAAAACCTTCCATTTTTGACAAGCAAAGTAAAAGTATTTTTACTTTGTTTACTTTGCTTTCACTGTTAGCCCTCTAGAGGCAACTTGATTTGCACTTAATTTGATTTCTGATGTTGGTTAATGTTTTTCTTTTACATTCTTTGGAGCATTGAATATATGTGTGTATATATATATATATATATATATATATATATGCTCTCTTGGAATCTATTGAAGGCAGTTAGGTAGTACAGTGGGTATAACACTGAACTTGGAACCAAGAAGACTCCTGTTCCAGAGTTCAGATCTAGCCTCAGACAATTACTAGTTGTGTAATCCTGGATGTCGCT